>OY744521.1:85985884-86218384 GCA_963556195.1 Sepiola atlantica | reverse complement strand
TGAGCTATCCTTCCAGGCACCAGACTGCATGCCCGAACGATCTTAGACAGCGTTGAGGAAGGACAGACTGCAAAGGTCGGAGATTCAGTCATCAACGGAGAACTTGAGTTGGTACTTAACTGTGACGAAAGCGGCAAGGACAGATCAAAACGTGGCGGACAGCAACGAAAGCTTACCTAGAGGCAATTATTAAATCACAAAACCTATGGTCTTCAACAGTGAAATTGTGAATGGCTGGGGGTCAACAGGTCAAACATTGAAAATCGTGCGGCATTCAATCAAGACGTCGTATGAATATCAGATAAGGAAACGTCTCAAACCCGTTCTGGGTGATAGCCGACTCAAGTAGAAACAATACTTGTTGGAAACAATCTACTAAACAGTTGATATTTTACCCTTAATGGGTTCATACCTTTCCCAATAAGAATTGCTGACCAATGGAAACTCAAAGTATTCGACGACTCTTTGTAGCATCCTGCACTACCGTAGCATTGATGAGAGTGTCGGTAACCAGCAAGAATCTGTGATCTCTGTGTTATTGTAGCAACGTCTTCGATTGTTTTGTCATGCTTCTAGTAGTCAAGCAGAATTGATCCGAAGCATTCTCCTCCCGCTTCCACTACCGGGCAGCTGCAACTACTATCAAAAAGGACCTTGGCAAAATCTCCCGCCCACAAGTTGTTGGTCTTCATCAATGGAATTGGGGCTGGCTTATGTAGTTTGTGCAGGACTTTCGTGCATGGGTTGCTATGGTCAGAGATGATAATATGCAGGCGAAAGCGGAAGCCAGCTCAATCTGCCTTGTATGAATACAACACAAAGAACAAGAAAACCCTTTCCCAACAGTATTAGTGTGTTATTAAACACCATAGATCCAATAAGATTTTAACTCAGCAGAGCCAATTCCATAGTCTGTGAAGATATCCATGAGACCAGAGATTCCCAACCTTATTTCGCATGTGGACCCCCTGAAAACTATTTTATCATCTGTGAACCTCATATATGCATATATCATTTTTTTTTTATCAAATATTTGTTTTTAGGTTCGTAAAAACTTACAATGAATCAATTTTATTATATTCATAACAATTAGCATAAAATACAACTCCAAATCGTGAAAATTTCAATAAACATATGTACATCTCGTAATCAAAACAACATAAATAGATAAATAGCTTCTGTGGACCCCGGTTGGGAATCCTTGTATTAGACCAATCACTCTTTCTCCATTAAAATTTAGAAAAAAAAAAAGAAAAAAAAAAGAAAAAAAAACCCACATTTTTGTTCCATTTTTGAGATTTTTATAAACAACTTTTCTATTCTGAAATAAATTCAGCAATTCCTATAAACCACTCACCCCCTCCAGATTTTACCTTGTACATGGAAACAGATCAATCAGTTTCAATACAATGGTTTTCTGCAATAAAAACATGTCAATATTACAGAGATGTATTGAATTTTTGGAAGGCTTAGATGACCTGGAGAATAGCCAAAACTAAATGCCACTCTTTTCAAATGAAACAATAAGCAACTATTAATATTTGTGGTTGATATGAATCGTTTGCAGCATCTAGTGAAATCAAACTTTAAAAGAATTAAATTTACCTCCATATTTCTGATATCATAAAATATTAGCTTATCCGAGCACTTGTGATATATAAGAGTAGAAAGGGGGGAAAAATAGCCTTTGGGGATTGTATAAAACCATTTCATGAAAAGGAGTCATCAAGGAGAGAATTTGAAATTCACATGTTTTTTGTTTTTTTAGCGTTATAACTTTTTGAAGGACACCAAAAAATTAAATTACAAAGAGCAAATAACTTTTGTGCTGATACTCTACAAATATTTATCAAAAGAAAAAAAAATTACTTGTGTGAATTCTAAGAAACAATAAAATGAAGAAAGGTTATTTAAGAAGAGATGCTTTTCATTTTTATTGTATTTAAAATACTATTGTTGCCAATGGATAAATGATGCAACATTTAATATACATATCAGTTGTCAGTATTTCATTTTATTGAAATGGAAAGATCAATATAAAGATTACATAGACAAAAAAAAAAAAAGCTAAAAATAGAAATGTCTATTTTCGTCATGTTTATTGTTATAAATCGTTTGTCTTCCTCATTTAATTTTTTTTTTTTTTTAAATAAAATTTACCAAATAAAATCTCAGAAAAAAAAGTTGTTACGCATAAGTTGACTTTGTATGATGCTGTTGTTGCTATGGTAACTAAGGCATAATGTGCAAATGAACAGATGCATCACACACACACACACACATATACATAGTGTAATGTGATTTTAGTATAGGAGAAATAACCCGATTGCTCAATTACATACGTAAGAGAATATTTTTATTTTAAATAACACAATATATTAGTTTGATCGTCCATCGATACCTGCAGTTTCATGGAAATACTGTTATCTTTAGCACTACGAGTTGAGTTTCCAATGTTTCTATGAAACTGCAGATATCAATGGACAAACAAACTAATGTATAGTGTTATATATATAAAACGATATATACTTTTTTTTCTTTAAAATAAACATTTATTTACCATAAAGTATTCATGCAACCTTTCGGTTTTAAAAAACATTTTCAAGCAATATTGTTTGTTTTTTGTTTTTTTTTGTTGTTGTTCTTTTTTTTTGGGGGGGGGGCTTGGCTTTCTCAAAATCTAATATTCAAATACAAAACGATACTTATAAAAAAGTGCCAATATTTCTTACGACATTTTAACGCGAGCCACATGGAGCACTAGAGACTTCCATATCGTCAACAGACATTCACAAGAGATTTCTACATCTCCAAGGTAAAAAAAAAATTTTTTTTAAATAAAGCAATGATTTATAAAAATATATTGCTTGAAAATGTTTTTTTTAAAACCGAAAGGTTGCATGTATATTTAAAGGTAAAATAAATGTTTATTTTAAAGAATAAAAGCATATATCGTTTTTGGCTTTCTCAAAATGTAATATGAAACGATACTTATAAAAAAAAGGTGTCAATATTTCTTATATATATATTTTATTATTATTATATACTAGCAGGTCTACCCGGCGTTGCCCGGGCCCATAAAAAACAAAATAGAATCAGTTAAAAAGTGTGTGTAACATCTTTATATTAAAACTTGTATCTCAAATCAATCTGTCTATCTTTCTCTCTTCTCCGTTTTTCCACATCCCTCTTTCACCTCCGCCCAGCCCTTTCTCTTGTTTTAATGTATTGAAAATAGAATAATGTAAGTCATTCACCTGAGTTTTCAGTTTAAAGTTATTGCTCCCGGGCAACAGAGTTTCTTCCCTACCACTTCATCAAAAATATAATGAAATCTATATTTGTTTCAATTTATTCCCAGTTTCCTGTCTTCTCTTCTCCATCAAGTATATACCATATTCAAAATGTACTACTGTATTATTGCATACACCTGCTCTATCTAAGATATTGAACACCGACTCCTGAGCAACGCAGAATACCTTTTCTAGTATAAAAATACAGTGAAAATCTTTCTCCCAGGCAACGCGGCATTTAAAAACACTGACTTTATGTAGGATTGCTCTATCGAGGATATTGATGACTCCCAGGCAATGCCGAGTAAACACACCTGCTCTATGTATGATATTGAGCACTTTGAATTAACTTACACCACTTACCAAATATAATACTGTATTATTACTATTATGGCTCCCGGGCAACACTGAGTTAACAAAAGACAGATAAGTTCTTTTTCCCGGGCAACGCTGTGTTTAAACACACCTGCCCTATCTAGGATGTTGAGCACTTTTGGATTACTATATACCACTTACCAAATGTAAAACTGTAATCTTACATTAATTGCTACCGTTTAGAGCGCTACTGAAACCACCTAAATAAAATTTAGGATGCCTCCAAAGCACTACTAAAACAACCCTTTCCAAGTTTATTATTCTTCCCTCACTCGTCCGAAGAGAAGTTTAAGAAACGTTAAATAATTTTGAAAGAAAATGCCGAGCGGAAGGAATACATTGAAATTAGTGTTTTCTTTCCAAATTATGGAATATCAGCACAAGTAGTAATACTATTTAACTTGTAGAGAAAGAGAGCAGGAGATATAGTGAGCAGAAAAAGACTAATTTGGGATTTATTTTTATATTTAATTTGCTTTGCAAGCTCACCTTTTCCTGATTCAAACAATCTAACCTCAGCTTAATGTCTGACTCAATGGGTCATTTTTCTAGTATATATATATATATATATATATATATATATATATATATATATAAAAATAAATAAATAGTTAGTCCCTTGTTCAAGAGGATGACAGTCCCAAAATAATCAGACAACCTTCACATGTGAAGTTTTTTTTATTCAGTGGAAGAACACAACCCACTCTCTCCATCATGTAAGTGACGGCTGTTATATCAGAATTTTCCTTCTAGACTAGCTACCCTATCACAGCTTTAGAGTCTAGTCTACCCTATTTTGTTTTATGGAAATCGCTCTAGACAAGGCATAAAACCACTTGATGTAAGGAGCTAAAAAATAAATAAAAATTTTAGAAATACTTCAAAGTCAAAAACTAGCCAACGATAAGTATTAGATGTATAGATTCAGACCCAGAAAACAGAGATTCTTCTCTCCTTTGTCAGAAACATCGCTTATGGAATGTGAGGACTAAAAGACAAACTAAGGAAAGCGAGAATTATGAGGCTGCCGAAAGTGAACGCAAGGTCCACTTTCTACTCTCCTAAGATTATTATCTCACCCATAGCTTGAGGAAGGGGATCTAGATTCCTACATTTCCCAAGGTTATTAGTGAAAGTGATTTAATAGCTCTGACAAAGCTGGAACATGGCACACTAAGCCCATGTAGGAAAGTCAATATAACACCAAAGTACCCCAATCACAAAAAAATTGCAACATCTTTTTTTTATGGTTTTATGTTAAGTTGGGTCTACTCTACATCATACTACAAGTTGGATAAGATTTGAGTATGGGAAAGTTTCAAATTTCGAAGTTGAACATTTTCGACTTACAAGTCATTTTCCATTACGTTGTAAAACACTAACTCAATCAGTTTTCATGATAAACCAATAAATCTTGCATTTTGACCCATGTTTTCAGGGTCAATCTTCATCATGAAATGGTTGCTAGTGATGTTGAATCACCCCTTATACCATATCTAAGGTTACCCCTACCCCTTCAGAGTTGGCCAAAAAAGTGCAGCAATTTTGGTATGGATCTCAGGTTATATGATGTGCATTTGCTATTAAAACCTGGCCCCCTTAGAGATAAGAGGAGGATGTTCTGCTTTTTTGGCTCACCTTGTAGTGTTGCACTCAACCCGATTCACATACAGGCATATACTAATACACTGTATACATATATTTTCAGGGTAAAACATGAATTCAGCCAACGCAGAAACCTGTCCTTTATGTGAACGAGCTTTGGACGGTGAAGAAACCGTGGTGGTTCAAGAAAAAGGAGCTGAAGGCATCAACCGTGCAAGTATCGATAGGTGTAAAAGTCCCGGTTGAAGCAGATACTCGTGTTCACAAAACGTGTGAGGTAAACCACATCAACAAAAAGGACATTGCTATTGCCTCCAGCGAGGGTGATTCTGCTTAACCTGTGAAAAGGAGCGCTCGTATTTCTTTGGTACCATATGACACTAGAACACATTGCTTATTCTGTGGAATTGTTACTGCGAAAAAAAGAGCTAAAACGAAAAAATGACAAAACGATTTTCTAGGTGAAGACAGATGCATTTGTTCAAACTATATTCGTTCATTGCAAAACCAGAGGGAATGAGTGGGCCATTGCTGTTCAAAGCCGGATCAAATATTTTGGTGGTGATCTTCACGCAGCAGACTGTTTATGTAGTATCAACTTCTGTACGATGCAGAATATTCCAAGACAATTCACATTAGCTGTATCCACCAAACGCCAAAAAAGTGGAAGACCAAAGGACAGCAATCAGGATGAGGCATTCGAGAGTGTTTGTGAGTTCCTAGAGGAAAATGATGAACAGATAACGATATCGGACCTTGTCACTAAAATGGGAGAATACTTGCGTGGTAGTAAATTCACACCATACGTAAATCAATACCTCAAAGAAAAGCTGCCGAGTCGATATAGGAACTCTATATTCATGACTGAAGACTGTAGTGGCATCAAAAACATTGTGACATTTAGGGAAAAAACCTGTGACATTCTTCATGAATACTACAATTCACCTCGGGAGGACGATGAGGAAGCACAGAAACGAGCAATTCTCCAAACCGCAGCAACATTCATTAAAACTGATATCAAGACAACAGTTGCGCCAATGGAGGATACGTATCCGACAACCGCTGAACTGAAACTAGCAGCCGCATTAGATGTTATCCCAGCAAGTTTGCGGTTCTTGTTGCAACATCTGTTTGTTGGAAAGGACACATCCAGAAAGGTTGCTGGCATCGGACAAGCAGTCATTCAAGCAGTGCGCCCAAGAGCTGTTATTGCACCTTTGCAGCTTTGTGTTGCGGTGCAAATACACCACTTGACTCACGATTCTTGATTGATAGTCTTTTAACCATGGGATTTGCTTTATTATCGCCAGAGGTACAAAGGTTTGAAATGAACGCGGTATGTTCATTTGCGCCAGATGTGTTAGGCGGTGACATGGACATTCTTGGTCAGTCCCTGTTGTTTGCAGGAGACAACATGGATCATACCATTATAACATTGGACGGAAAGGATACCTTCCATGGGATGGGAATGATCGCAGTCATCACACCAGGGAAGCAAGTCAGTTAAAAAAAACGGCCGCTTTGAAACTTGTCGAAATGACGAAGATCAACATTATAGATTATCGCTTTTCAAAGCATGTCAACCGTTGCTTAGAATTTCTGTTGGTCAGATCTGATGTCTGTGATCGCAAAGTGGACATTTTTTGGAAAATGTCTTTTTGCTTCCACAAGAGTACGCCCAGTTGGCAAGGCATGATGCACCTGCTGCATAAGTGCAAATATCCGGGAAAATCTTTGATACAATTTCTCCCAATGATAGACATCAACCCAGGAGATATACCTGTATCTTGTCTACCCTAGATTACCTATGCAGTCTATCATCAAAACACAACATGCTGACTATCATAACTTTTGATCAACCGCTATTTTGGTAGGCGTCTGAAATCGTGAACGCTGTCACAGATGATAGCCCAATTAGGGATGTGATACTGTTGCTTGGCACTTTCCATACCTTCATGAATGTGTTTGGTGCCATTGGGACTTTGATGGATGGCACTGGACTTAAGATCATGGAGACAGTATATGGTGAAAATATCGTTCTACACATGAGCGGAAAGGCAGTGCAATGAGCATTTCGTGGCCACCTGCTGGTGGATCAGTGTCTCACACGTCAGATTGTTGCCAAGATCATGGAGGATGAACCTGGTTCTCAGGACCAAGTGGAGGAACTTTAGCGATTGTACATGTTGATGGAGACTGGCGAGTGTGATTTAGATTCATTGTTGGAATCAGACTGTATAGACAGAATTCACAACTCTTTAACTGAGAAAAAGGATGAACTGGCAAGGACCTCCAACACCAGCTAACTATGGATAAACTATCAGCACATGCTAAGTATAGCTAGGGCACTTGTTTCAGCTGATCGAATGGGGTCTTGGGAGATGCATCTCAGTGCTATCTCAGCTGGCCTGACAATATTCGCGGCCACTGGCCATCCGAATTATCTGAAGTTGGCTCGTCTATATCTCCAGAAGATGTATGCCTTGAAAGACGACAATCCCGAAGTACATCAGAAGTTCCACTCTGGGTTTCACGTAATCCGACGCTGCAGCCAATACTGGGCTGGTCTTGGCTACGATCTTGTGATCAAGCTGACACTAATGCGCTCACTTAAAAGCCAAGGCGGGTTGACGCGAGGGAGTAGGATGTGCGAGTACCAGAGAACAGTTTGGGCCATGTCATCCACTGTGTCATCCCTTTACAACCTTGCTATGCAAGATCTTACCGAAAAAAGTGGAATTGTCTGTATCTTGGTTAAAAAGAGAAGAGATAGATGTCAGAAAAGTTGCGGAAAAACTAGACGGTGTTATCCTACGTCTATAATATCAAGGTTCTTAAACAGGTGCTTGGTGAAGCAGTTTGCAATGACCTATTGTTTCTGCATGCCTTTACAGGATGTGATTCGGTGTCCAGGGTGTTCGGAATTGGAAAAAAGTTGGGTTCCAGCGAATCATCAAAAGAGAAAAGGCAATGAAAGACTATTCAAAAGCATTCTTTCGACCAAAGCAAACGCAGGATGTTGTGGAAACAAATGGTTCTAAAGCAATGATATCACTGTTCAATGGAGATCAGAAGGACTCACTGGCGTCGATTAGATACAATATGCTCTGCAAGAAAGTTGTAAGGACAAAGATGTTCGCCACGCCAGAACAACTCCCTTCAACTGCCTCTACCTGTATATTTCATTCTCTGCAGACTTACTACCAGGTTATAGAGTGGATGGGATGTAGTGATGAAATGGCACCATCTGAGTTGGGATGGAAGGTAGAAGGGGAAAACTTGTTCCAGATGATTCACTGCAACTGTTTGGAAGGATGCAATACCCTAGGGTGTACCTGCAGAAGGTATGGACTAGAATGTAGCAGTGCATGTGGACATTGCCAAGATGGCAACTGTGATAATACGAAAAATGCTCCAGTCATAAATGAGGAGAAGGAGGAAGTGTGAACAACTTTGAAAAAACACTATGAATCATGTGAATCGGGGTGGGGTAGGGGTAACCATACATATGGTATAAGGGGTGATTCAACATCACATGTGAAAATTGACCCTGAAAACATGGGTCAAAATGCAAGATTTATTGGTTTATCATGAAAACTGACCGAGTTAGTGTTTTAAAACGTAATGGAAAATGACTTGGAAGTTGAAAATGTTCAACTTCAAAATTTGAAACTTTCCCATACTCAAATCTTGTCCAACTTGTAGTATGATGTAGAGTAAACCCAACCTGACATAAAACCATAAAAAAAAAAAAATGATGTTGCAATTTTGTGTCAGTTGGTGCATTGACCCCTCTAATGTGGGTAACTGCTGTGATATATATGCACAAACAAAATTTTATTTTAATAAAATATTTAGGTAAAGATGTTTGAACCAGCCCATAGGCACAAAGGGTAGAGTGTTTACTAATGGGTTGGAGACTGAAGTTCAATTCTCGGCTGAATTATACCAAAGAGCAGCTGCTCTATCAACAGTTGTATAATATTGGGATAACTGTAGTGCCATGTCGCACATGGAAATGGACCCTGCATTTATCTTCGGTATGGTTTCCCCGAGGCCACAACCTCATAAATAAAGACTCAGCTAATGGTCTACTTGTGTGAACTTTGACATAAATACCCCCCCCCTCCCCGATGAATATGTCAGTCGGCAAAATCCCACCCCTTCACTGTAGAGGTCCCCAGATGTCAGAGGGCTTTCTACTCCAATAGCTTCTTTCCTTGAACTGCTAACCTTTGGAATTCCCTTCCTGCTTATCTGACTGTACTAACATGCGGAAGTTTAAATGTAATGTGAACAAGCCTCTCGCTGCACAACTCCCCATTTTAGCCCTTTACGTCTCAGTTGCATTGTGCCTTGCTTGAGGTGAACAAAAGTAAAATAAATTTTTTTTGTACTTTGTTAGATTGGGACCCGTGCTAAAAGTCCCCCGGCGTCGGTGCTTTCCGGCGTTTTACGTAAAACGCCAGAAAAACCCAAAGCGGTTAGTCAACGAAACTGCAAGAAAATGAATAACTGATTGAAATGAATAAGCAGACAACATCTAAACATAATTGAATTTTTGACGTCTGCAAACGAGCCTGCCCATACCCTAATTCCTAACCCGGCCCAAACCCTAACGAAAGCAACAATAATCAGTAGGAACGAAGAACAAAACAAATAATTTTCATAAATTAAAAAAAAAAAAAAAAAAAAAAAAGACTTGATTAACTTTTTAATTTAAACACTTGCTTGAATCACTTATTTCTTCGTTAAAAATATAAATATTTATTGCATACAAATTTTTTTGCTGTAACCCCCCCCCCCCCCTTGTAAATCCTGCCTAGTTTTTTCTTTTTTGGATGCAGTTAAGTCAACGGATTTTTCGTTAGGCACGGTCCGGCGTTTTACGTAAACATCCGGAAAGTACCGACGCCGAGGCACTTTTAGTGCGGGTCCTACTGTAAAAAAGCACCAAATTTTTTTAAATAGTACTTAATACCACCTTGCTAAACACTCAGAATCATAAGGTGAGGATCAAGGGCAAGTGGAGTAATCTGAGAAAAGGAGCCCCCCACCCACTTTGGTGTAGTAGCCAATTAAAAGGGAGCCTTCGGATATCTATCAACTACGGTCAACCACTGTTGTAACAAATACAAAGGTTGTTCAATAACTGAAGTGAATAAACGATTTCCATTTCACAGGATTTTCTTTTTTTTGCTTTGTCTATAAAATCTCCATTCTTTAAATAACATTTTTCTGGTTGTAAATAAATTTTTGTATTCCTTAATCATAGAAATCTTTCGACTGAGATTTTCATCATTTGTGTTTTTCACTTCATTTGAAAACTTTGCTACATGTAGAAATTCGTTGAGGGAGGGGGGGGGGCAAGCAAGTGGAAATAAGGGATTGTGGTCAAAGTTAAAACTCTGGTATTGTACAAAACCTACTCTGTCGTCGACGACACTCATAGGTCAAGTTTTCTATTTCAAGTTGTCTATTTCCATTTCCACTTTTGATAAATTCCGTTTTTACTTTCCGGAAATTCCATTTTCATTAAAAAATTGTATTAAAATAGGTTATCAGTTTTCAAAAAAATGTCAACGTTTTATTACGTCTCAAGAAATAATAGATATGTTCAAAATAAGCAAAGACTTATTAATTTGATCTTTCATCAATATTATTCGTCTTTCCACCTATTTCTACTTTAACAATGATTCTTAAGTTTCATTTGGTTTATCAGTTTCTTAGAAAAATTAGCCCCCCCCCCCTCACTTTCAATGTAAAAACTTGTTCTTAACTTTTTCCAGGTCTTCAAAAAAAAAAAAAAAAAAAAACTAAGGACAAATATTTCTAAAAAGAACTTTTAAGAAAATAAGTATGTTATGTTCGTATGTTTATAAAAGTGTTCAAGAAAAAAGAAAAGAAAAAAAGATTACATAAATATAAAAGAGTTTATTTGGCTGTTACATAAATCCATACAGTAACAGAAAATTCAAATTAATTTCAATAAAGTTTACATTTTTCAATGGAATTTAATGGCACCATTTTAATTTTTCTCCAATTCCATCTGGCGTCACTATTGTCCAATTATCGCTTAAACAAATTATTCATTTAAAAACTATACATTAGTTTCCAGAGAGGTACCATGATTTCACCCCCCGTATAAATCTAACACACACATGGAAAATACAAGGTCTATCTAACCTAAGATCCCTCCAATTAAATTATATAACCCTTATCAAAATTAATTATTTATATGCAAGATAATAACACCCTCCTCCCGATATATTATATCTATCACCTTCACATCTTTCCTACCAACCCAAATATAACCTACATTCCCATTCCAACAATCACAAATTAATGTGCCTTTTACCATATTCTAATTTTTAGGTATTTAAATATAGTAAAAAATCTTACTAAATAAATGACTGGAAATATATATATATATATATATATATATATATATATATATATGACCAATAATTAAGTCTAACTGATACACACAGCCCCTCTGATAAATATATACATACATACACGGAATTAGATAAAAGTTTACAGAATTAAATAAAATACAATGACTCCACATACAAGAACCATGACACAAACATTATGGAGATAGCAAACCCAAAATGACCCATTCACTTGATTAAATACCCCTTTTAGTCCAGCGATCTTAACTGAAAAGGATAAACCCCTCTTCAATAAGATATCAAGCCTAACAATGAAAACAAAATGCACCATTAAGTAATAAACCCCTTTATTCTCACCCATAAGCACTCTCCAACAAAATATATATAAATATGACACATAAATTCTTTAATAACATTAATACACTCCTTTTATAAATTAATAAGTTAGCCACACCAGAGTTCAGGTAATACTAATTGAAACCACATGCTGGTCTACAAATAAATAACAGTTTACACTATTACCCCTAAATACGAATACACAATAGAAACAGATAAACATGCAACCTCTGTAATTAGGAATATTAAGTTGGAATAAAATAATACTAAGTGCTAATTAAAGCCCAGACAACCATATAGACAGTCCCAGTAAACACTGTACTTCCCCCAGAAGGGACAACTGGAGACAAAACACTGGACGATAAAAACGGTGATTATCGTCGCCCATTCCTTTTTTCGGATTGTCTTCTTTCCACGAGATGCTGAGGATTTGAGATGGGTTCTAAGGGCCTTTTCCAAACAGTAACGGTTTATCCGTGTCAACGAAACCATGGTACATTTCTGGAAACTAATGTATACAGAGTGTCTCAAAAAAATGTACTCACTCGTAGAATGACGAGAAAACTTTTATTTATGAACATAGAGTGAAATGAAATAGCATCGAATACAGGATACAGATGTAATTGAAGAATCATGTTCGCAAATGTTCAAACTGATGACCATTATTGTTCAAACAAAGCTGATAACGCGCACCAAGGGATTCGCAAACGTCTCGTCATTCTAAGAGTGAGTACATTTTTTTGAGACACCCTGTATTTTTTAAATAATTTTTATTTTAGCTCACGCATTCTTACGATTGAGCACTTTATTGATTTCTTTTCAACGTACCTTCACACACACACACACACAAACACACATATGACTTTGCTGTGAAACATGCGTAAGATATAGAAATGGTATTAAATTTAGAAAAAATAAATTTTAAAAATTTTAGTTTGGGAGACGAGGAAGAAATACAACTATTCGCACAAATATGAAAATAAATAAATTGTAATAAATGAAAATTATGGTTTGGGATTGATTTTTCCCATAGAATGCAACTATAAAGTATACATACATATACATGTATATATATATCAGTATTTATTTAAGTAAATATTAAATTATTTTTACTTACATACACCAGCGTTTCAAGCTTCTGCTATCATCAGTATATACATACATACACACATAAAGGCCAAGAGCAACTCGAGGATGATGAAATAATTGTCAGATGAAAGATGAGGAACACTATGGGAGTACTTACATTGATCAATTATATGAACTGTGTTTGATTACTTATGGGGGAGGGGGAGCACAAGAATTTGTTGACATTGGATTTGAAAACAACAAAGTTGTAATCAGTAGGAAGCAGTCCTACAATAATGTGTTCTACAGGCTGAAAGCCCTTGCAAAGAAGCTTTGTCCATAAAAAACTCAGCTTTATGCTAACCATATGGAGGAAGAAAGGAAAATCTTTTTCTGTTGTGGTAAAAAGACGAGTTCCAGCTTAGAATATTTTACAAGACGGAAACAAAGATTGGAGCTCAGTCGAGCACCTTCCGTGGAAATTAGGATAGAGTAGAGAGAGACTAGCAAAAATCTCTTCGGTGAGAAATGGGTTGTAGGAAAAAGAGACCCTAATTCTCCACTAGAGTATTTTTGCCTCAGTAAACTGTAAACTTTCCGTAATTTTGATCAAAGATTTTTTTCGAACTTGTATCGCAAAATAAGAATTGAGAGGTAGACACTCGCAGCATGAGCTGAACCCAAAATTCACAGAGTTTGCTGTGGCTACAGATCATCGAATCGTTGCCTTCAAATCGTCAGGCTTGGTCAACTTTCGTGAGGGACACAGTGGGAGCTGGCCTAACCCACTCTGGGTGAATGCAGTTTAGGTATACAGAGAAAGAAAAACTTTTAAACTACTTATCATATTCAGTTTAACGTCCATTTTACATGCTGACAAGTGTTGGACGGCTTTTCGAAATTAACTTCCAAACTAACCTATCTCTGGCCAGGTCTTTATTTATCGCTCTTTCTCTCAAGTACATCCTCATCACTTCCTCCCATGTTTTCTTTGGCCCTACCCCTGCTACCTCAACTGTTCTACATCTACTAGTCCAAGAACTCTCATGCATTCTTTCAACGTTGTCATACCATTGAAGTCTCCTGTTCTGCACACATCTCCCTATTTGTCATAATTTAATCTTTCTCTGAGGTCATCAGATCTAACTGTTTTAAGACTCACATTACACACATGCATCATATTTTCATATCATTTGTCTCCATGCAACACATGTCCTCAACCCTCAATGGCCAGGTTTCACTTCCATACATCATCATCACACTTATTTTTAGTTTATATTCTTAGCAGAGTTGTGGTACACTGGACAACTGGCCATTATCTGTGCCACCGCTTCCGATACACAAGATGGAACAAAAGGCCCATACATCCAAGGACACTATTGCCTTACTTAGGGTGGGGGCATTTTTAACCTTTGCCATTCTACAAAGTCATGCTCCACACCCTCCTCAGATGGGAAATAGTCGAAGAGGTCCTATTTACGATAAATTAACATAGAAGGAAGGCAGATACCCCATTTAAAAATTACACGGGTGGTAGAAAGGTCGAATAATCGTTTGGGATTTAAGAATTGATATACTTCGTTTTAATTCAACGCATGGAAACTGTCGAGAAAGGCCTGTCAAAGTTCAAAGAATAAAAAAGAAACTAAAAATCACCGGTTACAAATATTTTACAATCTGCCATTGTCGTGAACAAGAAAGCTTTGTATCCGTTTCCCACTGAATTTCGGAAACGACAAGAGTTGGAAAAAACAAATGCCTACTACTACTACTACTACTACTAAGTGGGCTCTTTCAATATCAACACCAAATACAATAAAAATAGCCCGCAAAACAATAAAAACACAGGAAGGAACAGTATAAAGAAATGGGTTATTTTCTAGAATAGTGGCACAAACTACCGTTTTTCTTTGGTTTAGAAGCACAACTGAACAATAATACCCACCTTTGTTTTGCCTATAAACTTTAATTCTATCCTGAAATTACTTTTAAAATACGCCAATGCTTTAATTAGGGTTTTGACCCAGATCCTGGCATTTTTTACCACCACCCCAGACTTAAGATTAGTGAGGGTTTGGTGTTAATGGAAGGCCTGTTTTCGTCCCCATCATCATCAAATATATTCCATTCACTGGTTCGATGTTTGGATATTGTTGATACAATCATGACTCCTTAGAGTATGTGTCACTACTTTTATTCAGCCTTTGGATCAACGTGGAGTATCTGTTCGGTTTCAGGAAGACATCTTCCCAGGCATTACCTCCCTATTTCGGAGGGAGACGGGTTACTGCCTGTGACCTGCATTTTTGAATTCCACAGGCTATATTTGTTAATGCTCCCAGTCCAGAGCACTCTCTCACATTTTATTTTTTTTTATTGGGGGAGGGGGGGGGCATATTAAAAACCGACTTTGTGTCTAACTTTGCCCTCGTCGGGAGGGACAAGTAAATAAGGACAAATATAGTCGCCATCTTTATAAAAGATACTAGCTAAGGAAGAACGATAACTCAAGTCTACAGTGTTATCGTTCTTCCTTAGCTAGCTCCTTGTTGTTGCCGACTATATTTTTCCTGGCGAATTCTCATTTTCTTGGGGAGGGGGGGGGGGTAGCTGAGAGTGTTAATTTACAAATTCATGCCGGCCCGAGTATTTCCGGTTGCGATTTACGGAACAAACCGGAAATAGTCGAAGCAGTTTACGATTTGAAAACCGAAAACAAAAATGTAACAAGGCAGAGGACACTAGGTTAGAGTTTAAAAAAAAATTTAGCCCCTAAAATTAAAATTTAAAAAGTTGATTCACTTAATATTTCAAAAAAATTATTAAACCCATTCTTAACAGAGAGAGGAGGGTGGACCCTAATCTTAAGTCGGGGAAAAAATTGTTTCATTTAATGTCGGTACTAATTGATTGGACGTAAAATGTTGTGAAAAACGAACTATGGTAAAAGTACGAACAAGACTGATCCCCAGTCTTAAAATCTCAATTTTTAAAAATTTCTTTCCAAAAACGCCGGAATTCTCTCGTGACATGATAGGAAATTGTAAGCAGAAGAATAATTTTTCAAATTTGAGATGGTTAAAAAGAGGGGGATCAGTCCACGTTGAATTTACATTGAAAACTGATCCCCCGTCTTAAAATCACAGTTTTTAAAAATTTATTTCCAAAACCCCTGGAATTCTCTACTGACATGATAGGTAATTGTACAGCGAAAAAGATTTTTTTTTAAATTGAGATGGTCAAAGAGAGGGGGATCAGTCTACGTTGAATTAACATTGGAAACTGATCCCCCCTCTTAAAATGTAAAATATTTGAAAAATAATTCCACAAACGCCGGAATTCTCTAGCAGCCTGATAGATAAGTGTACACCGAAAAAAGAAAAGAAAAATGGTCAGTAAAAAGTTGTGAAAAACGGACAGTGGTTAAAGACGAACATGTGCCCTTTATGCTATTGCATCTTTTGATTTCAATAAACATTGGATAAATGGTAAGTAAAATAATAATTCAATGTGAACTATTGAAGTTACATTGAAGCGAGAAATACACACACATACAGATTATTTTGTAGTTAATAAAAACTTTTTTTGCCTTTAAATGAAGCAAAGAAAAGCTAATTGGGTGCTTATTTATATTAAGTAGAATTTTAATACAAAATAAAATTAGTTTACTATTCGGAGTCGGCTAACTCCGAACGACAAGACCGCGTGGCGTCTTCATATTAGAAGAAGGGAGATAATATTCTACGACGTGCTGGCTTGACGTAAATGTCGTTTGGAGTTCGTGGACTCCAAATAGTAAATTAATTTGATTCATTAAAATTCTACTCGCTTATTTTCCATAATTTTTGGTGTACACTAATATTTTTCACCGATAAGTAAGTATATACATAAGTTTTTCTGTTATTTTATTTTGAACTGCTATATTTCGCATGTATCTCAATATAAATAAGAACTGTTAGTTTAAATTTTCCAAACATTTAAGAGTAAAAGATTATTATTTTGTTTTAATTTTTATGTCAGTTTTGTTGTTACAAAAGAAAAATCATCATGATTTTTTGTAGTCAAAACGAAAAAGGTTAAACTTAAGTTTGGAACTTCAAAATTTATGATTTTCTCTTTTCCGATATTGTATTTTAAAAAGGGGGGGGGAATGTTTTTTTTTGTTTTTTTTTAAATCATAGTTTTATTTTATTATCTTTAGAAAGGATTTTGAATGAAAAGGAAAGAGTTAACATACAAATGCAAACCCCAATTTAGAAAAGTGACTTTAACAATTTCGCTGTTGGAACAGACTTAAATAATAATAATAAAAAAATAGTTTTAAAAAATATTTTATTTAAAAGAAAAATGAAAGAATTCTCAGATTTCTTTTATTGGTTTCTGTTCTTAAATATGTTCGTGGGCGGAAAAACAAGATGCGAGTTTTTAAAAGACTTGAATTTTGAAAATCTGTAACTAAGGCAGCAGTCGTCAAGGGAAGGAGAAGAAAAACGACATTCTCATTAAACATGGATTTTTTTTTTACTTATTTTCTTTTATTAAGTCTTAAAACCCAAACATTTTTTTGTGCTTAATTAAAATGAAAATAGTATAAAATTGACAAAAAAAAGATTAAATTATGAGTCCCCTCTCCTTCAAAGCAAATCATGGTCTATCTATAACATACATACGTACGTACACCACGAAATATTGGGGCATTGGAAACAAAATCAAAGATATGTCTTACATTGTGACATTTCCTGCACCTCGGATGATTACAGGGTCCGGTACGGTAATAAGAAATTCTTCCAGGGGTCCGCCAGCATCGTCTTCTTCTTGATATATTGTATCAAAATCAGCCATTCTGAAAGACCACGGAAGCCAAACTGTTTACTCTCTCCAACAGCGCTACCTAGTGGTGTGTTTTAAGTCATTGAATTAAGAAGGGGAAATAACTCTATTTGTTCATTCACAATCTCCATGATCTATATTATAAAGGAAAGTTGTTTCTGTCTGTATGTGTGCGTGTATCCAGTGATGTTGGTGATTGTAATGGTCAGTGTTTTTGACCAGGGTTGCCAGTTTGGACTTTTTTAAAAGGCAGTTTACCCTTCAAAAATTGTAATTGGCCTTTTTTTCTTTTAAATTTGGCCTAAATTTTGTCTTTTTTTCTGATTATTTTTCATACATATTTATTTGATAATAATTATTAAAGAAAACGTTATAATTAAGTATTTTTAAGCTGTTGTGAGTAGCAGTGCAGTGAATGTTGTATTTATGTATGCTTGAATAAAATCTCCAATCAGCAGTTTATTTCAGCCTGTCAGAGAAACTCATTGCATAGTATAAAAAGCTGAACACAACGTCTTTCTCCATCTTTCGTGTTCTCCTCCCAAAGAGAACATATATGCATATGTCACAATCGTTTGGGGCATGAAAAGCTCTCAGAAATATTCACACTGCTAATTGAACTCTCTTTGTTCCAGTATATTTCGTTCCTAAGCGACGCACATGGATACATCCTTAAAAGCTAATTCCAACACTTGGCAAAGGCCTTCGACAGATGAATCTGAGACTTTCATGAACTTCTAAACACAACGCCTGGCAAAGCATATACACGCCGCTCAACGAGCGCCTTTGTTTTGTTAGTGAGAAAATCTATGCGTTTGGCTTCAAACATTTATTATAGTGTAGCAACCCTGTTAGTGACTTTAGATAGATAAGACCTGTATTTCTCCAACCTCTTTTTTGGTCTTGTGCTGCATTTTGCTTTTGTATTTTTGCACAAAAAAAAACAAACAAATATGGTGTGCGTGTCCAGCTAAATTCAGAAACTACCCAAGATACACTTACAAACATATTCGGATACAATGTGATCTCGTTATCTCGATCTGGTTATTGTAAAAAAAAAGAAAAAGAAAGAAGGCTGCTGCTTCTATAGGAGAGGACCCATATCGACCCGAATGTTTCCGATTACGATTTACGAAACTAATCGGAAATGGCCGAAGCAGTTTGCGATAAGGCAGACGACATTAAAGCATACGAATGCAAAAGGTTATAATTAGGATTAGGGTTAGATTAAGATTTTTTAAAATTATTCCTCCTCTCTAAATAAATAAACTTAAAAAAACTTCCGCAAAGAAGAAAATAAAATAAAATAAACTTGATTCACTTAGTGATTTGAAGAAAATTATAAACTCAGTCTTAACACAGAGAGGTGGAGTTAATTGACCATAACCTTAAGTCAGGGAAAAAAAGGAAAAAGTTGTTTCATTTAATGTTGGTACTAATTGACTGTTCGGCGACGGATCAGCCAATTCTGGTCTGTTCCATAAATCGCAATCGGAAACATTCGGGTCAATATAGGTGTAATGACTAACGAGAACAGACGTAACTTGGGAAAGCTTTATTCAGCACACAATGTCGGTACAATATTAGTACTACTATTTATAGTGGTTAGTAGAAGCAGGAGAGTTCTCCAAAAGGGAGATAAGTCAGAGTAATGAAAGTTACTCGTAATTATTCATTACATTCACCCCCTTTCTATTTTAATCATAAGGGAATAAAGTCGTTCCATCGACCGGGCTTTTTGCTGGTTCTGTTGGAATGCCTCGGTAGTCTCATATCGGAAGTAGAATCAGGACTCTGGGTTTCTGAGTCTGACGATACGCAGGGGTCGATTTTCACTCTCCGTCCTGAGTGAGTAAAAATCCGTCTCCTTCTGGGTGCGGGTGGTTGTGATTCTGAAAACAGGGGTTCTGAATCGGTTCGGGGATGAGCTCGTTTTGGAGCAAGTAGATGATCGTTCGCCTCTGGCTCGTTCTGAGCACCTTGACTTTCTACAGATGTTATGGACTCCGTATCTGATGGTTGTACTGAGTCCGTAGATGAGGCATATGGTGCAGCTTGACCTTCAGCCAAGGTGGAAGGGTCTTGAGATGTAGGCGTCTCCCCGGGGGTTATATTGAGTGTAGGTATATCCCCTGCAGGTGCAAGGTCTCTAAGGGAAACAGTCGATTCTTTTCCATCAGAATGTTGTATCAACGCATAATGTGGATTCGCCTCAATCAGTTCTACTTGGTTCGTTAATGGGTCATTCTTTCTATGACGGACGAAACGTCTCAGAAGAACCGTTCCAGGTTTCGAGAGCCATGATGGAAGCGAAGTTCCCGCCGAGCTTCTTCGTTGGAATGGAAGAAACCTCTCGTGAGGCGTGGCATTTGTGGCTGTACATAAGAACATTCTAACAGCGTACAGAGATTCTGGGAGAAGATCTTCCCAGTGGGTAATTGGGCATTTGCGGTTTGCGGCCGCTAGTTGTATGCTTTTCCATATTATACCGTTATAGCGCTCACATTGGGCGTTTCCCTGAGGGTGGTACGGCGTCGTCCGGCTTGTGGCTACTCCTCGTTCGTGAAGAAATTGTTTGAGTTGTTCAGACATAAAAGAGGCTCCACGATCTGAATGGATGTAGGCTGGGACACCAAAAATGGCAAATAAAGAGCACAAGCACCGTATCACCGATTTCGCTGATATGTCTGGACAAGGAAATGCGAATGGGAATCGTGAATATTCGTCGATGACGGTTAGAATGTAACGATTCCCATTATTAAATGGTAGTGGACCCTTAAAATCGATGTTTATTCTCTCGAACGATTGTGTCGCTTTTATCAGTGTCCCGGTTTTAGGCCTGAAGAATTGTGGTTTATGTTCAGCACATATTGTACACGATTTTATCATTTTCTTTACATCATCCGAAGAATATGGTAGATTTCTGATTCTCTTTACCGGGTCGGTAGATTGCATCAAAAGAAAAACAGGAGAGTTCTATTTTCCACCTCGCTATTTTATCATTTTTGATTTTGCTTGTTGTCCTGGTGTTAAACATAAATGCGACGGATTTTTGATCAGTAATCAGTCTAAAATGTCGTCCGATCAAATAGTGTCTCCATTTTCTGAGTGCTTCCACTATAGCATAAGCCTCTTTTTCGATAGCTGAGTGTCGCTGTTCTGAACGCGACAAGGTCCTTGAAAAAAAGCGATCGGACACCCGGATTGTCTTAGAGAGGCAGCAATTGCATAATCAGATGCATCTGTCTCCACCACCAGAGGAATAGTGGGGTCTATAGCCGTAATTGCTGCATTGGCTATATCCATTTTAATATTTTTAAAGGCCTCCATTGCTGTGTGCGAGAGAGGGAAAGTGTCCGTTTGTACCAATGGGTGAATTTTGCTTGAAAAAGAAGCAATCCACTGTGAGTAATGTGCAAACATACCAATGGCTTGTTTTAGGGCATGCATATTATTAGGTATTGGCAGTTTTAGCAGCAGCTTCAATCGTTCTGGGTCTGGTGACATAGATCCTTTACTTACAGTATATCCTAGTAAATTAATGGTGTCTACGCTAAAAGTACATTTATCGTTATTTAGTGTGAGGTTGTATTTTTTTATCGTCGCCATAAATCGTTTCAATATTGTTACATTATCAATGTAGGCAAAAGTGCCCTCCAATTTTTCATCGCTAATTATTTTATCCATAATTCGCTGAAAACTGGCAACACCATTCGTTACTCCAAATGGTATTCTTTTAAACTGGTAGAGGCGGCCATTTGCCTCAAAAGCCGTGTAGGGTCGATCGACTGGTTTGATAGCCACTTGGTGATAGGCACTTCTAAGGTCTAGTGTGCTATACAGTTTATATTTAGCAATTTCGCTTATAATTTCATCTAACCGTGGTAGTGGGTACGCATCCAGTAGAGTAAACCTATTTATTGTTTGAGAGTAATCAATTACTAGTCTTTTTTTTTTTGGTTTTCGGAAGATGTTATTACTACTTGTGCCCTCCGTGGAGACTCACTCATTTCAATGATTCCTTCGCCAAGCATTCTCGTAATCTCGGTTTTTATGAACTGTTTATCTTCAAGTGAGTAGCGTCTAGATTTCATCTCTACAGGTTTGCAGTCTTGAGATAAATTATTAAAGAGAGATGGGTACTGAACATTGACTGCTGTTAAACCACAAATGCTAAGGGCTGGTTTGGGTCCTCCGAAGGGAATCTCAATACGAGAATGATGCTGAAGAAAATCGTGCCCCAGTATCATGTCACTGCAAAGGTTTTTCATTATCAAAAGTTTGATGTTTTTGTATGAAATATTTTTTAAAAGTAAATTAACCAGACAATATCCAATTACTTGTGATGATAAAGAAGCATTTGCCATAGACACACGAGTAGAACAATAAAATATTTTCCAGTTATTAGCTGTTACAATATTAAAATTAATATAATTACTAGAACTGCCGGTGTCAATTAATGCATCAGTAGAAACGCCATTAATTTTAACCCGCATTATACTTTTCGAGAGGGAGTCTGGAGCTGTTATAGTAGCTACCATGAGAGAGGCGATAGAATTTTTAGAAGCATTATTTTTGGTAGACCTACACACCTTAGAAAAATGTCCCAATTTCCCACACTTGTGACACCTAGCATCTGTGGCCGGACAAAAAATACGAGGGTGTGTACTTAACCCACAAAAGTGGCATTTACGACCTGTGGAAGCAGCACCGACCGTATCCGACTGCAGGTAGAACACCGATTGTTTTTGGGTAATTTCGAATGTATAAGCCTGTTCGTAAGCTGTTCTGAGGTCCAGACATTTGTTTTCGAGCAGTCTTTGTCTTACCTGCACATTTTGGAGTCCGTTAATAAAAGCATCCATAATGTGCTCGTCTCGAATGTCTTCAGCAGACATTACCCGGAAATTACAGTCCTTGCTAAGAGTTCGCAATTCCTTTAAAAACTGCTCCAAAGATTCGTCATTTTGCTGTCGCCGTGCAGCAAGTAAATATCGCGAAAATATTTCATTTTTGGACTTTCGGTAAGTGGTGTGTAATGTTTCTATAGCCTCTTCATAAGTGCTGCAGTCCATGATAATTTCGTGTATCGTGTGAGATACATAGTTAGTTAGTAGTCCGAATTTGTTTATCGGTCGTAGTGGATTTTCTGCATGCAACGTTTGCAAAAAGTTTTCAAATGTCGCTCTCCAATGAGTCCAACGTTGTTCAGAGTTAGAAGTGTCAGGTTCCACGTCGAACCGTTGTGGGTGCATTAATTGTTCCATATTGATTGTGTGCTGAATAAATTGTAATGACTAACGAGAACAGACGTAACTTGGGAAAGCTTTATTCAGCACACAATGTCGGTACAGTATTAGTGCTACTATTTATAGTGGTTAGTAGAAGCAGGAGAGTTCTCGAAAAGGGAGATAAGTCAGAGTAAGGAAAGTTACTCGTAATTATTCATTACAATAGGTTTCCTCCTATAAAAGTACCAAAGTATCAAAAATATTCATTTGCTTGGGGTCACCAGAGACCAAATTAGTGCAAGGGTACATATCAACGTGTTTTGTTTTTTTAATTCATAAAAAGATAACTTTTTTGTCATTGTTACCGGTAATTATTCGCCAAAAAACACTGAAATTATATTAAATAGTCAACTTTATTTTTTTACTTTCTTTCTTTCTATTATATTGAACCAGTTGCCAAAGTTTTTGCATAAGAGAGAAAGAAAGAGAGGGGGGATTCAAAGAAATAAATTATTATGTTACATACACTTTTAAACTCTTCTATTTTTTTATTGATGCCCCGGGCAACACCAGGTAGACCTACCATGGACGGCGGAACCGGGGGTAGGGGGTTCCCAAGCCCCCCCCCCCCACTTTTTGACTTGCCCCCCCCCCCTCCACTTTACGGTCATCAATAATGAAGTTATATATGCATGTGTTTAACCGGTCCCCCTCCACTTTTTAGGAGAGCCCCCCCCCCCCCACTTTTATAACTGTGCCGCCGGTCCTGCCTACTAGTATACAATAAATGAATAGAAACAAGTAGATTTTTTAAAAATTGAATAAAATTATTGTAAATACAAATGGAATAAAATTATTGTAAATACAAAAATGACACAGTATTTTTATTTATATTTTTTATTAACAAATTTTATTTCACTGTTTAAAAAAAATAGTGAAATAAAATATGTTAATAAAAAAAATATAAATAAAAATATTGTGTCATTTTTGTATTTATTTATGCTTTTTTTAGTTTTTATAAAAAAAAGTATTCATTATTTTATTTTCATTGTGTGATTTAGAGATGTGGGTGGATAAGTTTGTTGACTCGGTATAGTCACGTGTTACGTCCCTTGAATAAATTTCACATTATCTCCTCTGAATTATTCTGGCCACGAGTGAGATATGAATCATTCATTTTTAAATACGACAAAGATTACACATGCATATTGCGATATTAGAAATCGAGGTGCAGTCTCTTTCTGGCATTGGGCTGAAGACTGGCCAAACACGTCTGCCTCAGCTCTCCATTTTTACATTGTTACACACAAATCGAGGATACGTCCTCAACAATCAGTCCGCCATGGATTTGTTGCTGTTAGGTTGAGGTATGATTCTGCTCAGTCCTAGGAGGTCCATCCTCCCAGGCTTTACCTTCTGTTCTCTTTCTTAGTCTGTTTTAATAAACCATTGTTGTCACTCATACGTGGCAAATTAAATTTCAATGCCTAGAAAAGCAAGCCATTTGAACGAATTATTTAATCCTGATGAAAATGAATGGGAAGTAGCCAAATTTATTTTTATCTAATAATAAACATAATTATAATAATAAAATCCTACGTCGCTAACCATTGCGCCAAAGGGAAATACTTGAAAATATTACGAAAATTAGGTGACTTGAATGCTTTTCCAAACTTAGGTGCGGCACGCATGCTCAGAGCTTTTGATGTAAGCGTGCCACACGAACACAGACGCTATTGTATTGATATATAGATATACATTATTCAGTAAACAGATCTACCACTTTGGCATCAGTTACTACAACACATCTACAATATTGTCCCATGAAATCGAAATGACATGTTTTGTTTCAGATGCACAGTTTGTTTGTGGCAATGTACGTTTATCATTCAGCAGAGAAGTAAAATCGATCCTGGTACCTTAGGAGTTCCTCTCCTGCAACAAAAATTCTATAACACCTGGACACCATCTTCTCACAGCATGCCCCAGGACCTACATAACTCACCTAACATTTGGAGGATTTTCCTGACAAAATTTTCTTTTGTTTAAGAGACAAAACAGAGACATGCATTTTGACCTAATTAGGCAAAAAAGGCAGACACGTGGTTCGGTTTTCAAAAGAGAGAATAAGAACAACTGTATAACTGATCGCAATGGACACTTCCAAGAAATTCTACAGACACTAAAAATGTTAAATTCGATCAAAAAGAACATTTTTCCTCTATACAACGGGAACCTTCTTTGTAAATGTTTTTGCAAAGTGATTTTTGTTTCTTTTTCTGTGTTTCAATATTATTTCTTTTTCGTTCACCAAGGGCAAATAAAACCTTTTCCCTATATATATTTTCCCCTTCATAATACGTTGCCATGAACTTTCACCCCTTAACTGATATTGTCTTTTCAGCCTTAGAAGGCTTTCTTGGTGGGGGTATTGTTGTCACATGTCCCTTGAATCCTCGTGTGAAATGTGAATCTTCAATTTTGAAGTATTAAAAAGACTCGCACATAAATGATGCGAGATTGAAAATCAAGGTGCAATAGTTTTCTGGCACTGGGATGGAGGCTGGCCAGTCGTGTCTGACCAAGCTCCCCACTTTTACATGGTTACACATGTTGTTGTCAGTTGAGACAGAACCCATAGACAGCTAACCATTTCAGCATGGGATTTTCTCTATGCAAAGTAAGTTGTATTTTATTTTACGTTGTCCAACACATTCTCCATCCGCCGCTGACAACAAATATGTATCTCGATTGTGTTAAGGGATTTATATCATAGACTTTTATGTAAGAATTACGCTTTTTAATGTGCTCTCCCTTTTGTATACCATGTAATTATGTCCCCCGTACATTTGTTTTTTGACAAACCCTCTGCAAGAAAATAAATGCGCTGATTTATGTAAATGAAGCCGTTTTTTATCATTACTCTTCTTTGTCTTTGTCTTTTTCCCTGTTTATTTCAGATCCTCGTGCGTACACAAGAAAATACTTATCCAATATGGCAGCGCCCGTGATGGTGAAGGTGCATACTACGTGTGTTACTAGAAAAACGTATAAAATTGATTATTTACTATTTTAAATTTACCACCTATTCATTCATTCTCTTTGTAGGATATGTGAACCGTTCTTTTGTCTCGTTTAATACAGAAGAGCATATAATTGAAGGGGGTCGTTCCTCTTGGGCTCATACATGTTCTAATCAATGTTTATGTGATGACATATACGGATAGGAAGAGAGTAATATACCTAGATCTTTTAATATGATGTGATCTTTATTTGTCTTATGTGTTTCTCTTTTCTTAATTTTTAAAAACTTTTATTCAACCCAAACAAGGCACATTGTCACTGAGACTTAAGAGGCTGCTGTGAATTAGGGGTCCATATCCATAGGGGTATTCTAAGTACAGTGAGATGTTTGTTCACATTGTATTTACATTTCCGCATGTTAGTACAGTCAGGGAAACAAGGAGTAGGGAGGCAATTCCAAAGGTTAGCACTTCAAGGAAATAAGCCTAGAAAGAGTAGAAAGCCTTCTGGCATCTGGGCATCTCTACAGTAGAGGTGGGATTTAACTCGTTGGAGCACATTACATTAGATTGCTTATAAAACAAGCACAGGGATGCAACAGGTATGCGGCAATGGGACAGGAGTTGGAGGGTGGTAGATTAGAGACACTTTTTGGACTCTGTCTAAGAGATAGAGAGAGAGACTAGAGATTTGTACACCAGCCCAGATGTGACAACAATACTTCATGCATGGAAAGATGGTGGTTTTTGTAGAGATAAAAGATACCGGCAGGTGTGAGAACTTTTCTAGCATGGAGAGGGAGCCCACTTTTGTTGCAGCAGACTTGGCAGTTTCTTCTGTTATATCCACCAAGGCAAGAAAAGAAGAATAGGGGACTTGTCACATGTTCCCCTACCAAAATAATAATGAAATTCGCCAGGAACTACACACACAAAAAAAGGATTGACAACGGACAGTCCTGGCAGGCAAACAAACAAATGATTGGTCAACCAATCAAAAGAGAGAGAGGCTGTTGCTAGGGGAGTGAAGGCGCGAAAAAAGGAAAAGGAAGGAACACGAGTAGACCGGATGAGGGTAGCGAGCAAACAGGATGCAAAAAAAAAGAAAGGGACTTTGGCAGCTCACAAAAAAGGGATTCTAAATTATCAACCTGAAAGGTTACAGCGACAGAAATTACCGCTGTTATTGAATCAGACGGGAAGAGTCATACCACATCCATCCAGATCGACATTTTAAAAATATCTATTCCCCAGCCGACAACTAACAATTTCCGACACAACCCCAGGGATTGACAGAAGCTCTCTCAGCAAATTAAAAAAACTTTAAAGGTATGTGTCGGTCAAAGGAATTTCATTTGTTTGTTCGTCAAAATTCTGAACTGGCGATTGCCCATTATTCTTGTCTCGGAAATATCAGCCGTCCCAGTTTTCGCAATTCCAGCCCCTTTATTAAGAAATCTCCGAGAGAGGAGAGGAACTGGTCTTTTAAATTTTAACAATTAATAAAACCCTTGTTAAGTTGAATATCGCCTTTTTGTTGTTCTTTGCAGGCGTTTTGTTATTTATGTTTATAAATTGAGATTATAAAGTTTTATTGTCTCCCTTTTGTCAGTCTATTAAAACCAACAACAAAAAAGAGAAAAAGATGTGTCACGAAGAGTAGTCTTAACATGTGACTTACTCGCCCCCAAATAAAAAGGAACAAAGATATTGAGACACGTTAGGCGAGAAGGGTAAGGGGAGAGGATCTCAACATTTCACATTCGTGACGTGACATCGATGTCTGAATATTCTCATTCATGACATTGACGTCCTAATGTCTCATTTATAACACTTCTCTGTGTTTGTTGTAATTCATGTTACCCGTGAATGTTTGAATTTTTGACTCTGGAGTAGGGTGCTATTAGCCATGGCAATTGATGGTTGAAAAGGTTTCTTATAATTGCTTTGTCTTAGTAGCATTAAATGTTATCATTCATTTATGTCTCCATTCAACTTCAGACCAGAGGTCATTTTCTAAGGATTCATCCATTGTCTTGGATATGTGCGCATCGTTTTACCCATATGTCGAAAATAGAGTGTGGTGTCATCAGCAAATATACCCATCTCAGACTCAATTTCATCAGGGAGGCTGTTTATGAAAATCAGGAACAATAAAGGTCCAAGGATCAACTTTTGGGGTACACCCCCATTAATGTCATGTTGTTTGGATGTATGACCATCGAAGGAAACCTGGATCTTTCTTTTAGCTAGGAAGGATCTCATTAATATTCGTCCAGTAATACCATACAAAATAATTTTCATACGACTCACATGTCAGACCTTGTTAAAAGCTTTAGATATATCAAATGCTACCACCCTAGCTTCACCTGCCTTGTCCAGTTTATAGTATGCATTCAGAGATGACCATTAGGGTATTTGCAGTAGAACGGGCTTGCCTAAATCCATACTGATGATCAGAAAGAAGTTTAGCATCAACAAGGTGATGAACTATCGCTAGAAAGATTTTAGCAAGGAGCAGGAGGAGACTGATAGGGTGATAATTCTGAGGGGCAGTTCTTTCACCAGAATTCTTGAACACTGGTATCACAGAAGCAATTTTTCTAGCTATCAGGGAAGCGAAATTCGGCAAGGCATTTGTTGTAGAGTTTGGGGAGTATTCTTTATTACTAAAACAGGGATAAGATCAGGCCCACATGCTTTAGAGGTGTCAAGGCTTTTTATGATATCCCGGACATGGAAAGGGATGATGATCAGGTCATCAAGTGTGGCTTCTGTCCTCAATGGGAAATTTGGGAGAGAGTTGTTAGCAGAGTCCAAGTTGTAGTTCAAGGCGAACCGCTGGGAAGGTAGTTCAGCCTTATCAGTTGCGATGCAAACGATATCATTGTGGTTGGATAGCGGGGGAATTTTTGATTGCCCATTATTCACGACACTATTATAGATTTTCCAGGAATTGCAAGTTCCCAATTTCTGTGACTCAATTCGTTTTCTGGTCATTTCGGTATACAATCTTGGCACTATAAATTTCTGTCTATTTGTAGTTGACTTATGGCGGTTGAATCGACAGAATACTTGCTGCTTACGAGCAATAGCAACTGCACAGATCGAAGTGAACTATTGGAGAGAGTGGGGCTTGCTGTAGAATTTCCGCGTGGGGACATGTGCTTCAATGCCTGCTTTGACCCATTCGGTTACCTCATTTACACACTGATCAGCAGGGAGAGAAAAGGTTTTACTCCATGGGGCGTCTCTGATGTGATCTCTGATAGATTCACAATCTGCCCATTTGAAGTATCTTGTCATTTCGAGTAACGGCTGTTCGGCTTGAGGTCAAGACTTTAGAGTTATATCAACCATTATCACTTGATCAACATCCATCACACAAGTGGTCAAGAATAGGTTGAGAAGTCAGGCTTGATGATCTGCACGATCTGGGAGGTGGGTGGTGATGTGACAATCTGTGAAAGGGAGTGTGCAATGGAGAAACCTATGTGAACTCTTACGATCTGCGTCTGTCTAGCTCAAGAATCCAAGCCAATCACGGTAATGGACATTAAAATCCCAAAATACATGTATTTTGGCACTTGGATCTAATGAAAGTGCTGCAAAGTCGAACAGGTTACAGTCCTGGGTCGAAGGAGAACAGTAGATGAAATATAAGTAACTAACATTGTGTTGTAAAGGTTAATCTAAAGCATATGTAGGATTGATCTTCTAATTCTAAACTATGTTCTCTAGTCTAGAAGACGGTGTTACAAATATAAACTCTGAGTACGTGCATATGTTTATCAGAGTCATTACAGTAGAGTGGGAGGTATTCAGTCATGTCAAAACGATCTGAGGAGATGGAGAAGTGTAGGTTAGTTTCACTTAGTGCTAGGAGAAAGCATTCTACATCATCAATGTTGGTTCTAAGCCTTCGGATATTTGTAAATGCAAGCGTACATAAAGGAGGCGAGTGAATTGATTTTAGATGGACGTCTTGTTTGAACATGTTGATTTTTGTAGTGGCATTTTTAGTTTTTGGTATAGTGGGTTGGGCAAAGTGGGTGTTTTCTTGATGCCATTAAGCTCACACAAGTAGACTATTCGCCGAGTTTTCATCTATGGGGTTGTGACCTTGGGAAAGCCCACGGAGATAAGTGCAGACCCTTTTTCCATTTGCGACATGACACTACAGTTACCCTGATATTATACAGCTGTTGATAAAGCAGCCGCTCTTAGCACTATCTAAGAGTTAGGGCTCCTGTACTACCAGTTGAAAACAGCAGTCAGACAAGCTGTCAAACATGTACCCTCAACCTGTCAGAGCAAGAGCGGTCCAGACTAGTCATGTGAAACTAAATGACAATCAAGTGTTTCAAAGTTGCCCAGATAAAGAGAAAGAGAGATGGCTTTATACAATGAACTTAGAATTAGTTAGAATCAGATGATCAATGCTAGAAAAAGAGATGGCATTCACTTCCCTAGTCAGGAAACAAGGTCAAACACTAGGTATCTTTGAGGTGTCCCTGTGATGATACCTCTGTACTTGGTTTAATAGACAAAGATGGGGTGCAGAGGCCGGCGATAGTCAAAGCCTATTTACAGCTTAAGCAATTTTAGGTTTGCAAACCGGATATTTTGTTTGAGATTCCAGCTTCTCCCAGTGGTTTGGTGCCAAAACGTACAAAGTCAGTAGCACAGGTTTTCCATCAGTTTTCCTTCTCCTAGATGGGTGACCTGACGATATCTACAGGTCCATCACACCGAGAAGGATAATCCCGCACTTGGGTACTATGTCAGGTATTTCTGCAGCCTTGCATGGATAGATGAACATTAAGTTACTACTTAAAATAAGTTTTCATGTCTCTTCTAAAGAAAAAAATAAAGATAAGTTTGCCTCTCATAATTTGGGGTAAGTTAAAAGCATGAGTAGCACATCAAAATTTATTTTCATTTTTATAAACATACATCTCTAATTTGTCAAGAGAAAAGAATGGTCGTAACAGATCCTTGGTTGTCCCCCCCCCCAAAAAAAACAACTTAAAAGTACTTTGAACAGTCATTTTTCCAGACACTAGAGCGAATGAGAGACACATGGAAGAAGAAGCTAATTAATTTTGTATAAACCAAAGACACAGAGAATAAACAATAAAATTAGAAAATACAGAAATAAGTACAGTAAAATAAGATACAAGATTATGAATAAAATAAAAGTGGAATTTAAACATGTAACTTAGTTGGAATTGACAGACTTTTCAGTTGAGTGCTATGCTGTAGCACAGTGGTCCCCAACCGGTGGGCCGCGGACCGGTGCCGGTCCGTAGACCAATTAGTACCGGGCCGCGTAAGAAATACAGTTTAGAAATATAGTTTGCATACATGTGCGCAGTTTTTAAAGCTCTTTATCTCAGTTTGTACGCTTTGTCATAAGATTAGTCATACACTTTGTAAGCTTAGTCACTAGTGTTGTAAGTGTGTTTGTGTGTCTTTTTAATGATATATTTATTATTATTTCGAGGCTTTTATTTTCATGTTATGTTGTTGGTACGATGCTACATGTAAGTTGCAAGTAAACAATCTACCCCGGGCCGCGGTAAAATTGTCTAACGCTTACCGGTCCGCGGCAACAAAAAGGTTCAGGACCACTGCTGTAGCACATATCGGCCGGCTCGACTTAGCTATGAACCCTGCGAGTGTGAGATACGATTTATTTAAGAAATAACCGCAGGATGGATATGGAGGGAGGTGATGGTGGTGTACCTTATATTTCTATTTATGAATTTTGAGCTGTTCTATTTTTAGATAACTTGTATGGCCTACCTTAAAATTCGTCTCAGCTAAGAAAAGAATCTATCAATTTCCACAGCCGGTCACCATATGTGTCTTAACAGAATCAGTCAGGTTTAGGGATTTCCGCTGTTGGGGGGGGGGGGTAAGTTTGTTTTTCTAATACAAGTACTGTTAACTGGTTGATGGTTGATGGGCCCAAACAGAAAAAATAACAACTTTTTATGGAAATCTTCTTCCTTATTTTTATAAAAAAATATTTTATTAACTTCTCCTTTTCTATGTGTAACAATAAAGATGAAAACTTACCAGCTTCAAAGAGTGTCAGATGTTTTGCATGTCGAGCGGCCATTTTTTAGAGAGAAAAAAGTCGAGCTCATAATTGTGAGTTTTTATAGTTGGAACCAATTTGCATGCATGGGCAACAGATTTTCATGTGTAGAAGCCAACTGACTTCAAAAGGACGTATTCGGTTGAGTGGGTCACATTCTCAGTCTATAGAAAACCGGCTGTAAATACCAGGAAAAACACAAATATTCAATAACACACGTGTGTCGACAAATAAAGAAACACAAAGAAGTGAGTTAAAACTCATGTGCGTTTATTTAACGTTTGTTTTGACAAACGTCGTCACAATTAAAGATAAAGAAATAAACATTTACTATAAGTCCCCAAACAATTGAATGCACATAGTCGTTATTCAAATAAGGAGTTGTGTGAAATACACAAAAGGGTCTACTTACATTAGACGCATTTAGATTCCTGGAGGAGCCGGCTGGACGGACAGCCGAACAAGAGGCAGAAAATCAGCACGGTTCTCGAAATCTCGCGAGAACTGGATCCAAGTCACGTGTTTTCCCAGATCACGAATGAGACTTGATCCCTTTTCTCTGAATCTATCCAGGGAATAGCGTAACGATCTGGCTTGGTTACAGCGTTGGGTACCCTGTAATCACCACATGCCCGTCATGTGCCACCACCTTTTGGGACCATATGTAATGGTGAAGCCCAACTACTTTTTGATGGATGGATAATGCCCAGTTCCATCATTTGGTTAAATTCATCTTTCGCTATGCCTATTTTTTCCAATACCAGTCTCCGGGGGAGGTTATGCACTGGGGGGCCACCAATCCAGAGACGAAAGTTCGTGATGTCAGGCATGGACAGGGCTTCACACCAGCGAGTGAAACAGTCCACACATATTAGCAGGTAGCTTAGCACGTTGGGAGTGTGCCAGTTGTCCACATGCACATGTGCAAATGCTCATCGGAAGGTGGAAATGAACCAGAGGGCGTGCGGGTGTGTCTTCCGATTTTGGCCCTTTGGCATGGAATACAAGATTTTGATAAGTGCCGGATATCAGCTTTCATGCACGGCCAAACAAATCTACTGCTGACCAAATGCACTGAGGCATTGGCTCCAGGGTGAGAATGATTGTGGAGTGATAAAAACAGTGTCCGCCGTAACGTTTCAGGAACAAAAGGGTGTATTCTTCCGGTGCTGGTGTCGCAGATGACTTCCAACTGGGTGTTTGGGATACCGATTCTCGACAGCTTTAATGATGTGTCCTCGTCATTTAAAAAACTCTGCAGTTGCTAGTCCTTTTTCTGCTCTTCCACGAACGTCTTGTAATCAACACACGGGTCCAACAGGAGAGCGTTTATGCCACGAGACATGGTGTCTGCCGGATGTTGTCAGTTCACTTGATGAAGAGGACATCTGACGTAAATTGCAACAAGTAATCCAGGTCTCTGGTCTCATGTGGAAAATACTTATCCGAACCTGACTTGAACACGCCCAGCAAAGGTTTGTGGTCCATGTGGATGTAGAATTCTCGCCCCTCCAAGGAATGTCAAAAGTGTCGAACGGCTGAATAGGCTGCAAGGAGTTCCTGTCCCAAGGTGCTGTACTTTGTCTCATCTGGGAAGAGTTTCTTGGAAAAGAATGCGATCGGTTTCTATTGTTCGTTGACCTTCTGCTGTAATACTGCTCCCACTCCGACAGAAGAGGCATCAACTGCTACACACAACTCCTCACCTGGAACAACATGTGACAACTCAACTGTATGAGACAATGTTGCCTTAACCGATTCAAAAGCTGCTAGCACAGGCTCAGATAGCACTATGTCGCAATTCTTAATATTAGTTAATATATCTGTGAGTGATTTTACAGTCTGCATGCAATTGGGTAGGAATCTATGGTAAAAATTGATCATCCCTAAGAACTGCCTCAGTTTCCTATGGGGAATTGTGATATTGCTTCTACTTTAGAAGGGGAGGGGGAAATCCCAGCAGCACACAGGCGGTGACCCAGGAAAATGACCTCTGATTTCATACTCCCTTAAACACTCAAACACAAGTTCTACGTGTTGCACGTGTTCCTCCATAGAGGCACTGGCTATCAGTACATCGTCAGCGTAAGTACAGATAAAATCTAAGTCGTGAAATCCGTGATCAATAAATCGTTGGAACGTCTGTGCAGCATTCCTTAGTCCAAAGGGGAAATGTAAAAACTTGTATAAGCCAAACGGTGTGGTGATAGCCGTTTTAGGGATATCTTTGGGTTCTACTGGAATTTGGTGGTAGGCCCTGATAAGGTCTAGTTTTGTAAATACCGCCTTATCCTGGATTCTGACAGTTATGTCATGAATGGTCTGGCTTAGTTACCCTGTAATCACCACATGCTCGTCATGTGCCACCACCTTCTGGGACCATATGTAATGGCGAAGCCCAACTACTTTTTGATTAACGGATAATGCCCAGTTCCATCATTTGGTTAAATTCATCTTTCGATATGTCTATTTTTTCCGATGCCAGTCTCCGGGGGCGGCTATACACTGGGGGGGGGGGGGCACTCGTGTCAATATAATGAGTGACAGAGTGTTTCTCTATGAAAAAATGGCTTTGTTATGCATTCAAACTTTTGTAAGAGATTACGAAAAACCGGACTATCCTCTGGGCTAGCTACCATGGACCACAGTTGAATTATATTGGAAATGGATCCAAGTGAGCTAACGTTAGTCTCAGGGTCAATTAGACAAAGTCTGTGCATGTCCACGAAAAGGCCATATTTGTCCAAAAAATCTGCACCCAATATGGCCATATCAACCTCCGCGATGATGAACAGGTGGGTGAAAGCCCGTCTGAGGCCTAAATTTAATGTCAGGCACCTCTGTCCATAAGTTTTAATGAAAGACTTATTTACGGTCTGCAATGTAAGTTTCTGAGGGCCATTAATTCTGTCTGCCTTTGTGGCAGGGATTATGGATATTTGTGCACCACTGTCTACGAGAAAATTTACCCCTGTACTGTGGTCACACATAAATAATAGGCGACAGGCTTTCCCCATGCTGTCACTCTGAGTCACCTTCGGAAGATAGTTTTATCGCTTCCCTGAATTGTATAAACAGGGAGGTTTGCAGGAGTATGCACTGTCTTCATACTTGCTGTGATTGTGGCATATGGAGCCTTTGTTCCTCTCTTTTGCACGGTGGGGGGAATGTCATTCACTACTCAAGGGGGTTGTCTCCAACTTATCCAGTTTTCTTGTGAGTTCACTTATATGGGCCTCCAGCTTCCCCTGACCCTCCAGGATCTGGGCCAGGGATACTGCTCTGAGGTCCGAACATCCGCTACTGAAATCGCATTCGTCGCCACAGAAGCGATTTTTTCAGCCACTCTCGCTAAATCCTCTATGGATGCATCCTCACTCATGGCTGCTAAGACTGTCTGATAAGCAGGCGGCAGGCGTTGAAGAAAAATATGGCAAACAATTTTGTTTTCTCTATTTATCCCAGCGAGGTCTTGTAGGCGTCTCAGAAATTTGGAGGGTTTACTATCCCCCAATGCTTCCTCATTCAGGTGTTTGGACAACTTTTATTGTTTGGGCACCGACGTCCTGGAAATGAGCAGCTCTTTAAGAACATTATATGGCATATCTGCCAGTGGGGACATTACTATGGCCTTAACCTTCATGATGACATCTTTTGGCAATTTTGAAATTGCCACCTGGAATTTTTTTTATTTGGGAGCTAATTCCCTTAATTTGGCAGTCCAGCTTCGCTTGTGCAAAATATAAACAGGGATCCGCTTTAAAAAATCGCGGACAGATGTCACTAATGCTATCTTTTTCGGCCATAGCGAGAAAGACGAAAGAAAAAAAATATATAAATAAAAAAAATAAATTAAGCCAATAACTAAATGAATTAAAATAATTTGTGTTGAGGAGAAAGACTTCAGATTTGTTTGAATGACTTCCTATAATTGATATCAGAAAGAAAATATGGTTGGGCTTGAAAAAAAGAAGTTCATTTGTTTGAATGACTTCCTATAATTGATATCGAAAAAAAAATTGTTTGGACTTGAAACAGGAAGTTCATTTCTTTGAATACAAATAGACTTCTTGTTTCAAGTCAAAACAATTTTTTCTTCGATATCAATTATAGTAAGTCATTCAAACAAATGAATTTCTTCTTTCAAGGAAGTTCATTTCTTTGAATGACTTCCTATAATTGATATCGAAAAAAAAATGTTTTGACTTGAAACAGGAAGTTCATTTGTTTGAATGACTTCCTATAATTGATATCAGAGAAAACAATGTTTGGACTTGAAAGAGGAAGTTCATTTCTTTGAATGACTTACTATAATTGATATCGAAGAAAACAATGTTTGGACTTGAAAGAGGAAGTTCATTTCTTTGAATGACTTACTATAATTGATATCGAAGAAAACAATGTTTGGACTTGAAAGAGGAAGTTCATTTCTTTGAATGACTTACTATAATTGATATCAAAGAAAAAATTGTTTTAACTTAAAAGAAGTTCATTTGTTTGAATGACTTCCTATAATTGATATCGAGAAAAACAACGTTTGGACTTGAAACAGGAAGTTCATTTGTTTGAATACAAATGAACTTCTTGTTTCACGTCAAAACAATTTTTTCTTCGATATCAATTATAGTAAGTGATTCAAACAAATGAACTTCTTGTTTCAAGTCCAAAAATTGTTTTCTTCAATATTAATTATAGTAAGTCAAAAATTGTTTTCTTCAATATTAATTATAGTAAGTCAAAAATTGCTTTCTTCAATATTAATTATAGTAAGTCATTGAAACAAATGAACCTCTTTTTTTTAAGTTAAAACATTTTTTTTTCAATATCAATTATAGTAAGTCATTCAAAGAAATGAACTTCCTTGAAACAAGAAGTTCATTACTTCTATCGTGATTCGACCCCTTAGGGTTAATACCATCAAAATGAGGAAGAAGAAAAGAAGAAGAAAAAAAAAAAAACTATAAGACAGTCTCGCCTGACAAAGTTGTTCTACAACGAAAGCTTGCAAAAAAAAAAAATGAAAAATTAAATAAATTAAATAAATTAAATAAATGAATTTTTCATTTAAATTGCACGATTGTTGATTTTCAAAATATTTCACTTAAATACATTTTCATGCGTGCTTCAAAGATGTTGTCAATTTCCTCATTCAAATAGCGCCAATCTGCACATAACATTGACAGGACTACACTTATCCTAACGTCTTTTAAAACTTGACGTGCATTTCTGTTTCTATTGTGATTCGACCCCTCGGGATTAATACCATCAAAATGAGAAAGAAGAAGAAGAAAAAAAATATATATAAGACAGTCTCGCCTGACAAAGTTGTTCTACAACGAAAGCTTGCAAAAAAAAAAAAAATGAATTTTTCATTTAAATTGCACGATTGTTGATTTTCAAAATATTTCACTTAAATACATTTTTATGCGTGCCTCAAAGATGTTGTCAATTATATATATATATATATATATATATATATATATATATATATATATATATATATATATATATATATATATATATATTGCGTTCTTTAAATAATGGTTTCTTCTTTCATTCATCTTTCATTTATACATGTTTTCTTTTTTTAAACATTTTATAACAATTTAAATGTAAGCGTGAATCTTAGCTTATTCTCTAAGACACAACCTCTTAACAACAAGATAGGGTCTGCTCTGCTATACATTGTATTTACTACCGAAACAGAACAAGGCCCTCAGATTGTTATGACTTAAGAGCGCTTACGGAACGGTCAAAGGGAGATAACTAACGATGTAAAAAGGAAATGATTTCCATCCATTTTTTAATTAACGATGAATAATGATTACATTCATAATACTTTTAAATTAATCAATTATATAAAGATATATTATAAGTTAGCGTACTTGTTCGCCTTTTTCCATAGTCCGTTTTTCACAACTTTTTACTGACCATTTTTTTTTCTTTTTTCGGTGTACACTTATCTATCAGGCTGCTAGAGAATTCCGGGGTTTTTGGAAACTGTTTTCAAATATTATACATTTTAGGAGGGGGTCATTTTCCAATGTAAATTCAACGTAGACTGGTCCCCCACTTTTTGACCATCTCAATTTTAAAAAAAATCTTTTTCTGTGTACAATTACCTATCATGTCGATAGAGAATTCTGGGGGTTTTGGAAAAAAAATTCAAAAAATTTAGATTTTAAGACGGGGTATCAGTTTTCAATGTAAATTTAACGTAGAAAGATCCCCCTCTTTTTGACCATCTCAAATATTTAAAATTCTTCTGTTTACAATTAGCTATCATGTCGCGATAGAATTCCCGGTTTTGGGGAATATTTTTCAAATATTTGAGATTTTAGGAGGGGGATCAGTTTTGACCATGTTGCATGTGTTGTTTGTTATAATGGACCAACTTTTTTTTCGCTAGAGAATTCCGTTGAATTTACATTGGAAACTGATCCCCCCTCCTAAAATGTAAATATTTTGGAAAAATTTCCAAAAGAATTTTAAATATTTGAGATGGTCAAAAAGTGGGGGATCAGTCTACGTTGAATTTACATTGAAAATTGATCCCCCCTCCTAAAATGTAAAATATTTGAAAAGATTTTCTAAAAAAACCGGAATTCTCTAGCAGCATGATAGGTAAGTGTACACCGAAAAAAAAAAAATAGGCACTAAAAAATTGTGAAAAACGGACTATGGAAAAAGACGAACAAGTACCAATAATAAAAACTGGACGCCGAATATAACTTAAGGATAAGCTTTATTTAACCATTTGTGGCTTACTGCGACAATTAGTGTTTTAACATTCACTCTTAATATACACGAATGTAGAACATTCCATTATTACTTAAAGGGGGGAGACGGGCATCAATTATCTTTGTTACTACATTCTCCCCCATCTATCTTCTTATTTGTAGGGAACAAAATCATCCCATCGACCTGGCCTCCTGCGGGTTCTTTGAGGGCGTCTTGGTTGTTCGTGCTCGACATCCATTTTTTTAATCTAGGCTGGGTGAAACCGCTTTCGTGGTACCCATCTGTCGTCCGAACTAGAGTCAGAGACGACTCTGTTAGTATATTCAGATTCGTTTTGTTGGGACTCTGAACTTGACGTATCTGGCACACGATCACCTAAGTGGGTCGGACTTGTTCCACGAACCGGAGCTGTATATCCATCTGAAGCAGTTCTACGTTCATATACATTTCCTGCTGGGGCTAGATCCCTTAAGGAGACAGTAGATTCCCTTCCTTCTGAATTTCTGACCAGTGCATACTGAGGGTTCGCTTCGATTAATTCTACCTCGCTTACCAATGGGTCATGTTTACTATGACGAACATGGCGTTTTAATAAAACTGTGCCAGGTTGTGCAAGCCACGAGGGAAGTGATGTGCCTGCTGAACTTCGTCGTGGGAACGAGAAGAATCTCTCATGTGGGGTAGCGTTTGTCGCTGTACATAATAGAGTCCTAATAGCGTATAAGGCCATGGGGATGAGACTTTCCCAATCGGAGATCGGACTATTGCGATTTGCTGCCGCCAACTGTACTGTCTTCCATATTATACCATTGTATCTTTCGCACTGTCCGTTTCCTTGAGGATTGTGAGGAGTTGTTCTACTTACAGCTACTCTTCGTTCATGCAGAAACTGCTTGAGTTCGTCCGACATAAAAGCAGACCCACGATCTGAATGTATATATGCAGGCACTCCAAAAACGGCAAAAATGGAGAAGAGGCCTTGAATTACTGTTGCAGCCGTTACGTCTGGGCAGGGGATAACGAACGGAAATCTTGAGTACTCGTCTATTATTGTGAGCATATATCTATTTTTAGTTTTAGAGGGTAAAGGGCCCTTAAAATCCAGGTTAAGTCTTTCAAAAGGCTGTGTGGCCTTAATGAGTGTTGCTGGAGGAGGTTTGTAGAACCTGGGCTTATTTTCTGCGCATATCCGACAAGAGTTCGTAATTCTTTTTACGTCTTCAACAGAATATGGCAAGTTTCTGCTCCTGACTACGTGAATCATTCTTGTGATACCTGGGTGACACAATTCCCTGTGTATATACTGAAGATCATCTGAGCCAGTTACCAGGCCACATACCCTTGAAAGCGCGTCGACCGCGGCATTCTCCTTACCAGGGCGGTAAGTGACGTCAAAGGAGTAGCAAGAAAGCTCCATTCTCCATCTCGCTATTTTCTCGTTTTTTATTTTATTCGTTGTTTTTGGGTTAAACATAAACGAGACCGACTTTTGGTCAGTGATTAATTCAAAATGTCGGCCGATTAAGTAATGCCTCCATTTTCGTAATGCCTCAACTATGGCGTACGCTTCTTTTTCTATTGCCGAGTGTCGTCGCTCGGATCTCGAAAGTGTTCTTGAAAAAAAAGCTACAGGACGACCGGATTGTCTCAGTGAGGCAGCTATCACACAGTCGGAGGCATCCGTCTCAACTAATAGAGGGATAAAAGGATCCACAGCAGAAATGGCAGACTGAGCAATGTTCCTTTTCATGTTTTGAAATGCTCTGATGGCGGAACAGGACAACGGAAAAGTAGATACTTGCGTCAATGGGTGTATTTTTTCTGAAAAAGACGCAACCCATTGGGAGTAGTGAGCAAACATACCGAGGGCTCGTCGTAAAGAGGGCATGTTTCCAGGGATTGGTAATTCCATTAGCGGTTTCAGTCGCTCGGGATCCGGCGTCATGGTGCCATTTTTGACAATGTATCCCAATAATTTGATGCTTTTCAAGTTGTAGGAACATTTTTCACTGTTCAAAGTCAGATTATATTTCTTGACGGCAGCCATGAATCGTTTAAGGTTGTGGTCATGTTCAGCTTGGTTATGTCCGCATACTGTGACATTGTCTATATATGCAACAGTACCCTTTAATTTTTCATTGGAGATTATTTCATCTATTACCCTCTGGAAGCTAGCCACACCATTTGTTATCCCAAAAGGAATTCGGCAGAACTGATATAGGCGACCGCAGGCCTCGAATGCCGTGTAAGGCTTATCCTCTGGCTTGATAGGTACCTGATGGTAGGCACTTCTGAGATCCAAAGTACTGAAAGTGTGATATTTTGCAATATTAGAAATCATTTCGTCAATACGAGGCAGTGGATAGTAATGTGTATCTGTTGATGGTCTGGGAATAGTCAATGACCATCCTTTTCTTGTGATTTTCAGTGGCTGTTACGAGGACCTGGGCTCGCCATGGAGATTCACTTGGCTCTATAATTCCTTCCTTAAGTAGTTTTGTTACTTCTGCTGCTATGAACTGTTTGTCCGTTTCTGAATAGTGTCTTGATTTTATTGCTACCGGTTTGCAGTCAGGAGTTAAGTTTGTAAAAAGTGACGGGTGCCGCACTTTGACAGCTGCTAGTCCACATACGCTTAGAACCGGCTTGGGGCCACCAAAAGGAATTTCAACGCATGAATGTTGTTTTAGAAAATTGTGACCCAAAATCACTTCGCAGCAGAGGTTTTTCATTACTGATAATTTGATCCCTTGATAGGAGTTTCCTTTTAGTTTCAGGTTAACCATGCAATATCCAATTACATGGGACGATAAAGATGAATTTGCCATTGATATTTGGTTGGAACAAGGACATATTTCCCATTTATTCGCTTTTACAATACTGGCATTAATAAAACTTTCGGAACTGCCTGTATCAATAAGCGCATGAATAGTCAATCCATTGATTTTTACCCTCATGATTGTTTTTGAGAGGCAGCCGGGGAATGCAGCTGCTATTGTAATTGGTGCTACAGTAGCAAGAGTAGCCGAACGTTTTTTTTGAGAAGCTGTCCTGCAAACTTTCAAAAAATGTCCCTGCTTATCACACTTGTGGCATCTAACATCTCGAGCCGGGCAGGACGAACGAGCATGTATACGAAGGCCACAAAAGTAGCATGTGGATCCAGCTGAGGTGGCAGTGATAAGTTGTTCGTGATCGTTAGAAAGGGGGGTGGCAGCATCTTGAACAATGGAAGAATTTTGAACATGCAGAGGGGGGGCTACGATAGCAGCTCCCAAAATATCGGGTTGTAAATAGAAGACAGACTGCTTCTGTGCCATGTCCAACGTTAGAGCTTGTTCATAAGCTGTTGGCAAGTCTAGGTCTTTATTCTCTAGTAGTCTTTGTCTTATTTGGTTGGACTGTATTCCATTAATAAATGCGTCCCTGATAAAAACATCTCTCGCTTGGTTCGCAGTTAAGGCTGTAAATTCACACTCGCGACTTAACGTCTTTAGAATCTGAAGGTATTGTTCAAGGCTTTCTTCTGGTTGTTGACGCCGGGTAGCAAGTAAATGTCTAGCAAAAATAGTATTTTTTTCTTGACAAACATGGCTTCTAAAATGTCCACCGCAGTTTCATAATTTTCACATTCAGATAAATTTCTATAAATAGCAGTAGAGACATGATGTAAAAGAAGGGTATATTTCTCAGTACCTGTTAAAGCAGCGTTTGAAGATAACTGTAGAGCTGTAAGAAATCCTTCGAACATTTTTCTCCAATGCCGCCATTTGTCAGTAGATTCCGAGTCGGCCGTATCAAGGTCTAGACGATCGGGTTTCAAGTAACGTTCCATAACGAATGGTTAAATAAATTGTAATAAAAACTGGACGCCGAATATAACTTAAGGATAAGCTTTATTTAACCATTTGTGGCTTACTGCGACAATTAGTGTTTTAACATTCACTCTTAATATACACGAATGTAGAACATTCCATTATTACTTAAAGGGGGGAGACGGGCATCAATTATCTTTGTTACTACAGTACCTAAGTTAGAATTATTTAATTAGTACAAGCCTTATCTTTTACAATTGGGTACAGCACATGTTTAAAAATTGAAACAGTAAAACAACGAAAGAAAATTAAATCACCAAAAAACAAAATCAATTTAGAATTTAACAGTTTGTTTTTAGATTCTCAGCGGTTAATCAAATCAAAGGCGACCGTCGCCTGCTGTTACCAGACAGTTCGAGATTACTCGGACAATGTTGATATACAATTTATTTGAGAAAAACAACAACCCAACAACAACTAAAAACCCTCAATGGATAATTCAAACTCTGACGAAAGGATTCTACTCCGAACATATTAGGATGAACATAATTAAAATTAATTCCCAGTTTTGCACCACTTTTACTTTTTTATGTTCCCTTACGAAGATTAAAATCAAGATATAATGATTTAATTTTATGTCTAGATTCCTTCTTCCAGTTTTAATCAAAATTCATTGCATGATTTTGATTCTAGAAAATGTCTAAAATTTACGGCTTAAGCTTAACAAGTTTTAAGAAGAGATTGAAATTCGAGGAATCTTGCTTAATTGGTGTCTAATGACTATGGATCTGATTCATGGCCATAACCTTTCATAACAATACTTAATACAATACACACAATACTTCAAATGAGGCATAATGAAAGCCGTTAGTTGAATGGAGGGGGTGATTGACGGATGGGAGGTTAGAATTTAACTTCGTTAACGGAAGTTGACAAAATCATGTGACTTCCGTGAGAGAGAGAATTTGGTCTGTTCCGAGCAACACTACAAGCAAAGAATACGTGAAATCGTCATTTCCTATTTTAAACCCCATTAAGGGCAGGAGAGGGGGCGCACGACATAACCTAATGGGTGTATGATACAGACGTCTGATAGCTCTCTTTCTCTCTCTCTCTCTCTCTCTCTCTCTCTCTCTCTCTCTCTCTCGTGCACGCAAGTAACCCGTCGCTTTAGAGTGTTCGTTTCTCTCTCTGGCTTTTTCTGTGACAGTTTCTTTCTGTTTAATAAATCTATATATAAAATGAATTGCGGCCTTTGTGTAAAATACTTGAGCTGCTGATCAAGCCTGGGTTGAAGACTGAAGAACATGTGTAACACAGGGAAACTACAAAATCATCTTATTTTTTAAATTGTTTTAAAAAATATTTACTTTTTCGGAAGCAATTAAAAAAATTATGATTTCGAATAATATGGACAATAAATATTATATAGTTCATTATAAATTTTATGTTGGATTAAAAAAACTTAGTTTTAAATAATTTTATAAAAAACGTCACTTTCAAGTGTATTGCTAGTGTTTTTCTGAAGTTTTGAGATGACGATAATTTGGATTATTTGGACTACTGTTCTCATCTTGGATGTTAGTCTTACAACGTTTCGGCCGATGTAATCCCCGACCTTTGTCAGGTGTGTCTTGGTGAACTCAGGAATCTTTATGCCGAACTCGGTAATCTGTACAATTTCGAATGGATCGTTTTATTTGATCCACCGGGGTAGCTTGCTCTCGTTCCGTCAGCCATGGCCAGGTAGAAGTCTTAAGTAATTCGCAATTACATTCTTAGTATCGTCAGTACCTTCAACCTCCAATAGACTGTCACTTAGCACTCAGTACAGGCGATACTAAGAAGACGCATGCTGGCTGTGGCAGGTCATGCGTTATTGGTGGGGTATGAGTGTATCTACATGCGGAATATTGACAAACGATACTGTAATGAACGTGGCGGTGAATAGCCCCACATTCATCGAGAAAAATGGAAGAAATACTTCCCCGGGGTCTGATGCGAAATGATTCGAATGCTGCCGCAGTGATAATGGACATTCACGCTGATTAAGCCGCAGATAAAACATGTGCTGTCTCTGTGGTGCTGGCTATTCCAAACTTCCGAGAAAGTGAGACGAGATAAAATAATTGTACACAGAGGAAGAAAGGAGAGTTCTTTGCAGTTTTGGTAGCAAGACGAGTTCTTGCTGGAAAGGTTTTTCGGGAAGAGGGGGGGGGGGGGTCAGAGCTTGAAGCTCAGTTGAGCACCTACCATGGAAATATCGGTAGAGTCGGGAAAGACTAGCAACGTCTGTTCTGTGAGAAAAGGGCTATAAGGAAAAGAAGAGATCATCTCTCACTAGATTGCAAAGTCGATTTTGTATATCTGTCAAGGCCAGAAAAAGTGATTTGAACGACACCTCCCCAAATGTGGCAGCAGCATTCAATCTTGGGCCGAATCTGACTCTAATATAGGTAGAGGATTGCATCAGGAGTCAGGTGTACCTATCCCCGCCCTGGTGCAAATACTATATACGTACCTATCTCCGCCCTGGTGCGCATACTATATACATACCTATCTCCGCCCTGGTGCGCATACTATATACGTACCTATCTCTGCCTTGGTGCACCTACTATATACGTACCTATCTCCGCCTCGGTGCACCTACTATATATGTACCTATCTCCGCCTCAGTGCACCTACTATATACATACCTATCTCCGCCTCGGAGCGCATACTATATACATACCTATCTCTGCCCTGGTGCGCATACTATACACGTATCTATCCCCGCCCTGGTGCACATACTATATATGCATGAATCCCTGCCCCGGTGCACATACTATATAAGCATCTATCCCTGCCCCTGTGTGCATACTATACACACACATATCCCCGCCCAAATGCACATACTATATACGCACCTATCCCCGACCGGTGCACATACTCTATACATACTTATTCCCACCTCGGTGTGCATACTATATACATACCTATCTCCGCTCCTGTGCGCATACTATATACGTACCCATCCCCGCCCCGGTGCACATACTATATAGGTACCTATCTATGCCCCGGTGCGCATACTATATATGTACCTATTTCAACCCCGGTGCGCATACTATATACGTACCTATCTCTGGCCCGGTGCACATACATAAGAACTCATATTAATGCGCCCCTGTCGTATCAAAGAACCCAAATTACGTTCATTCATGTTGTGTCACTATCATAAAAAATAACTCATATTAATGCACCCCTGTCGTATCAAAGAACAAAAATCAAGTTCATTCATGTAGTGTCACTATCATAAAAAAATAACTCATATTAATGCGCCCCTGTTATATCAAAGAACCCATATGGTGCCTTTGTGCTCTTGTTCATGAAGAAGAAGAAGAAGAAGAAGTAAACATATTCCATAGAGGCGCAATACTGCACAAGCCCCCTAAAATCGTATTTCATAGAGGCAGTATACTGCACAAGCCCCCGGTCGCATATTTTTGCTAGTTGGAAGTGGAAGCAGAACAGATACTACATCACCTCCACACCACTCAAAAAAGGAGGATGGAATGCCTGGGAGGATGGTATCATGACAACAGAATAGATACTACACTAACTCCACACCTCTCAAAAGAGGAGGGAGTAATACCTGGAAGGATGGTATCATAACAATAGAACAGATACTACACTACCTCTACACTTCGACAAATAATTGCCTGATGCGTCCAGATCTGGCTGTATCTCGATCAGTCGCCCTGTATAAAATGACCAAAAAAAATGAAAAACATAAAAAACTATAAAAAAACATCAAAATCTGCGCAAAAAAGCAAAACCAAAAAATTGACAAAAAAATAAAAAACACATAAAAAACAAATAAAACCATCAAAATTGGCATCAATATGGCAAAAGCTCAATACCAAACCTGGATGAGCTTTGTACAGTACTTATGCTCTTTATATGAGATTTTTGAGGTTCGAGCATACATCCATTCAGAGCATAGAGCCTCTTTTATGTCTGAGACAATTCTTTTATGAGCGAGGACTGGTTACAAGCCCAATATGAACGTTATAATGGTACAATATAGAAAAGCATATAACTGCCTGCCATTAATCGCAAATATTCGATCATCCACTGGGAAGATCTTTTTCCCGAATCTCTGTACGCTATTAGAATGCGCCTATGTACAGACACAAATGCTACATCTCACGAGCGGTATCTCCCATTGCAACCAAGAAGCGTGGCAGGAACTTCACTACTTCCTTCATGCCTCTCAAAAACCAGGAATGGTTCTCCTGAGATGTTTCGTCCATCATAATAAGAATGAAGTGGAAGTAGATCAAGGTGAATCCGCATTATGCCCTGATACAACATTCTGATGGAAAATAATCCACTGTTTCCCTTAGAAACCTTGCCCATGCAGGAGATATACTTGCACCTAATATAGCCTCCGAAGAGGCGCCTACATCTCAAGGCCCTTCAACTAAAACACATCAGCATTGCATCATATGATTCATCTACAAACTCACTATAACCATCGGATACAGAGTTTATATCTTCTGTTAGATAATGGCCCTATGGGGATGGACACATCTGTTGGAGATCGGGTTTGACTTGCGCGATTTGTAGCGGAATCATCCCGTGCAAAGTTGGTGCGATGTGTTCCCACGATTCGTGGGGACAGTTGACGAGACCGTAAGTTTAAAGGTTAGGTCACACCTGCGTGTTGATCACGAGATTTCATGACGTCAGTTTTTCCCGCTGGGAAAATTGGAGTGAGATTAACAGTTCTTGATTGGAAGCCGACAAGAGAACAACGATAGTCATGTAGCTGTTACAAGCTGAGGAATTTCGAATCCCCAAAAATGAGAGCCAGAGTGGATCTCCAATCTTCCTTCCTTTACAAGTAGCTAAGTGATTAGGTGATTAATTTAGAAAATTAACTTGCTTAAGCCTCTCTCTCTGCGACAACGAACTTCCCAGTGTTGACACGCAGTATACCAATAAATGGCTCTAAAAAGAAAAAGAAGCCTTGTTATGTTTTGTCGTGTACGGGGAGATTTGGTTTCAGTTACAGAAAGAAACCGCCGGCCGAAAATGTAACAACGACACAAAGCACAGAAAATGGTGGCGGCAACGGAGCGACTAACGATAGCAACTCTTGTAAATACTAACACTATAAAAGTCTGTACTATAACCATGACCTTTTCAAGACTAAAGTCACTCTTTACGATAATTATCTTTTGTTCTTGTTAGTTACTTACATCAAGTGGCTTCATGCCTTGTCTGGAGTGATTTCCCTCCCTTTCCCCCTCCCCCAAACCACCTTTTTTCCTATAATTTTCAGGTTAAGGGAATTCTTCTAGAAAGTATACTCTATTTCATCGAGTTGTAATTTATACTAATTTTGGAGGTAAGGAACTTGATTTTGGGCCCGTGATCAATTCTATTCTTAGCATTGACCCAATAAATGTCTGTACTTTTTAGTCACAATGAAATTGGTGATAAGACATATTTATTTATTTTACAGGAATCTCCACAAGTCTTTTCCAGTGAAAGAATGCAAGAGTCTTTTATATTCCCTCTGTTTCGGTTATACGATTTCATGCTGACTGACAAGCAGTAGTAACTTGATTAATAGCCAAGAGTTACTTCCCCTTGAACTGTCTGGTTAAAAGGGTTAGCGAATCCAAGATGTTAAATAAAATCTTTTAATATCTTATTGTGTGTTTGTGTTATTACATATCTTACCAAATACAAATCATCTCATGGCAGCAGCGGTGAGTGACATGTAGTATAACAACCCCAGGAAGAAAAGTCAATGAAAAAGTATCATTAAAGTGCATATACACATGAGATATATGTGAAAACTTTTCCCTAAAAATTGGCGGCTTAAAATATTCCATTGTCAACATAGGAATGGACAAATAAAAACAAACATGAAGCGTTCACCGAATTGGTTGACTTTATGTCGTCATACTTTGTTATTAATAATGTTGAAGAAAGATTAATAGACGATAGTACCAAAGACTAAAATCACTAGATTTTTTATTCTGTGACCTCGGTTGGAGGTGGAAGAAAAAATGGTGGAAAATGAATGCCAATTATATTTTTTTGCAAGCATAAGCGTTGAGCATTTGTAAGAATTGTAGCCATATTTAAAGATGGTCGACAATCATTCAAATAGAACATGAGGACTTACTTAAACCCGAGTAGCAACCAAACAAATAAATATACAAACATCTAGTTTAGTACATTTTATTCCCAATTACATCCTTCATCATTTGATATATAGATATTAGATTTTATAGTCTGTTTTAGACATGAGAATATTAGTAGAAAAAAAGCTTTTTATTTCAGACATTTTCTTTGATACTACTTCAATATTTTATATGTATAGATTTTTTGTTAAATTTTGATATTTATCATGTTGAGGCACTTATATTCTACCAATATTACTAGTCACACAAAATTATTGTTGTGTTATATTTTTGGTCAAGTTTGTTTACTTGTGTACACCCTAGAGTCCACATCGCTTGACCAATCGTCATGAAACTTGGTCAAAATATCGGTCATGATCTAACTTAGAACTGATTTCATTTTGGGATATCTATTTTGGGATATCTATGTCAAGATCAAAGAAAAAGTGAAAGTCACACTTTTAGCCATAACTTTGGTTCTATTCATTGTAAAGACTCTCTACTTTGCCCAAACTGTAGTCAATGATGTCTCCCATTTTATATGACTTTGATGTGACAAATTTCATCAAGGTCTAAATTTTGACGGAATTTCAACTTCCTATTTTTCCTAATTTGATGTATAAATCTGATGCTCTTTGGTAACAGCAACCAGTATCCAAAATTTCAGGCTGATCAGATAAATAGTTTTTGAGTTATCAACATTTTCATGGCATATCTTTGGGAATACTTCATACAATATGGAGAAGCATGGTTCAAATAACATTTTGGCCTATCCTTACATTGTCAGGCGGACGTATACAGTCTCATCACTGATTTATGTTCTTGTTGTGCATAGAGACACCATTTTAACCTGAGATTTATTTGCGATTTTGCATAATTTCTAAGTTAGTCCATTCATCCAAATATACAATAATTGTCAACTTTTATTCAAAAGAAATTTAGCCCATATTTCTTTGGGTTTTCTTCTTCGATCTACAAATAAGGACACAGGTGCTCAATCTTATTGATAAAAATGAAACAATCATTTATGGCAGTTTATTGAAAGTAAATAAAAAAAACATGTTTAGTAAATAAATAAGATTCTTTATTGTTATATTTAAGAGATATCATTAGTTATGTCACTTCATCATTACTATCACTATCATTATCGATGTCATCATCTTTTACAGCATTGTTTCCAGTAATTTTACACCATGTATCACTAGCACATTTGCACATATCTGTGCATTGTACCTTGTTTTGTAGACATGTACAAATGTTTGCATCTTTACATTGATTTCTTTACATTTGTCAGAGCATTTGATTAAATCCATTTAACTCTCCGGAACAGAAAGAAGATTCATTCAGTGGATTATTAAATCTTTATTTTCTACCACAACAATTATGGAGATAGTATATCTGAATTTGCATGAAGGCTTATTTTATATACACCATGTTTTCTCGAGAGAATGTAGGCAGATTTATTTCTGGTGGCTTCAATGTTCTTTTCCTTGTTTTCTTCAGAGATGTGTGTGAAATGTTAAAGGAACATCGTTTGATTGATGTAGGACAGATATTGTTTTGTATAATTATATTATTTCTGTTGTGGGTTGCTTCATGTCCAGAAAAAGTTTCTTCGCCCAAATCATTATTGTTGCATATTAAAGTTGTTGAAATACCTGTCTAGATAGTGGATGGTAGAGAATTTTCTCCATGATCCATCTCCAGTTCAGCTAGTACTGTATCGTAATTTAAAACCGAGTAGGAACACAATGTTCCACAGCAATCAATTGGGCAGATCTAGACAGATGGTGTACAGCCATACCAAATGATAGATGTTTTGATATTAATGCCCATCCATTAGATGCTGAGAATATGTCTTGTAAAATGCACAAAAGCTTTCTGTGGACAGATGCAGATATGTCCTCTATTTTTTCTGTACTTAACTCTTCAGATGCACAAACTATCCATGCAAGAACATTATATAAATGTGGAATACTGTCTTTTCAACCTCTTGCAAATTTGTTGGTGGTGGCCATAACACAGAAGGCTTAACTTGTCTAATAGTGTTTACAGGTTAGATAGAGCATTTGAATCTGAGCGTGCATGACTTGTTTACTACTGTAACAGTAAATCGATGTCATTTTCTGATGAGTGTTTCACTTGAAGTTGTGGTCTGTGTTTCCTCATGGAGTACTGTTTTTTCCTCTACAAGAGAAAACATTGGGACGTCATTTACATAGACAATGTCATCCTGTGACGTCATTTTAGGAGTAATGAAGCACAGTTGAGGAAATTTTTAATCAACTTTTGTTTTAAATATCCTGTTTTATATGAGTGATCATCAACACCATGCATTTCTTGTATCTGCTTGACAAAGTCTTTCAACTTTTCCATCTCATTATTTCCTTGTTTTCAATAATTCGGGTGTGAACTAATTTGGCAAAAACCTTAAATGTATGAAGTTTATCCAGTCTGTTCAGTTTTGCTTTCTCGGCCTTTTGGCTAAGATCAAAGTGTAGTATCTGTTCCGATGGATACTGCACCCCATACTGGTATTGTCTGGATCTTCGGGTCTGGATTTACGCCGGTCAATGGGTCTGTCCTGTGCAGTTCTGGGAAGTGGCGCTCCCAGGCTTTGCCTCCCCTCTTTGGGGAGGATTGAGTTTAGTGCTTAATGTCTGAGGCACTCTGCCCAGGCAATTTTTTAAAAGCCCCTAGCACTCCTCCTCTGGAGTGCATTCCCACTTTCCGACCTTGTGTCACATTCTACTGTGTGGGACGTAGATAAATAGGAGTTTTGCTTGGTTTGGTCAAGTAGCAGGTTAAGTCACAATAACAGGAGTTATGGCACTTCTCATTGATTGCCACGCAATCTTGATTTTTTATTTGCATGACGAGTGTTTCATTTTCTTCTGCTCATTTTAAATTAACAGCATTTATTATTGAACATTTTACAAGCTTTTTCGTTTCTTTTGCCAAACACTAGTTTTCTAGTAGAAGATGCTTTGATCTAGCTGGCAAAGATGGTCGATCAGAATTGGAATTAAAAGACCATCCTTTTTTGTTGGTGGTTCATTTTTTTTTCAGTAGTTGTTTTACTGTTGTTATCTTGAGATGAAGACTGTAATACAATGAGAACTATTTTCATCCCAAATAAGACCATAGAATTTTGTTTTAGTCTTATTTTACATTTTTCTTTATTAAAAAAATTTTTAATTTGACCTTTTTTCTTTTTTTTCTGTGTACAATTACCGATACTGTCGCTAGAGAATTCCGTTTTTGGGAAAATTTAAAAAAATATATTTTAGATTTTAGAGGGTGGATCAGTTTCCTATATAAATTTAAAGTAAACTGATCACCCACTTTATGACCATCACCAATTTGATCAATTTCTTTTTCTATGTACATTTACCGAGTATACCACTAGAGATTTTCGTTTAAATTTTTTTTTTCAAGCCAATATTTTAGATTTTAGAGTTGGGATCACTTTCCTATATAAATTTAACGTAAAATGATCACCCATTTCTTGGCCATAACCCATTTTCGAAAACTTAATGTTAAAAAAAAAAAAAAAGGTGCAACCAATTGTTTTTTGTATTTTTTTATTTTGTCTTTTTTTACCAAACATTTTTTTTTTACAATTCCAATACTTGTGCAGAGCAGTGTGCAAGTGATATAATTTAATTTTTGTTTTTGACTCAACTACAAAATATTTAAACATTTTTTGGGGTGTGATTTGAAAACATTATGTGCCAGAAACGATACCTAAATAAACTCAGAACACACTAGTTTGCCCATGCAGCAGAAATTGAAGAATGGGTGCAGCTTGTTAACGCCTTCACCTGACCTGTATAGCCTCTGCAGGCAACACTTCAACTTTGTAAAGAAAAAATGTGAAAAAAATATATACTAAAGCGAATAAAAAACCCTAAAAAAACTATGTAAAAAATCGAAAAAAGAAACACTTGCATGCTATTCTACGCAAGTCTTACAAAACAAAAAATCGAGAAAAAAATTGGCCAAGATTAGTTACCCCCCTCCAAATATGTCTACGGTCACCCCCTGAAATGGCATTTATCGATAAACGTCATTTCTCATTGTGTTTTAACCTAATTTTATTATGCTGATGAGTCCCTTGTAAAGACTTTCTAAAAAAATTTAAAAAGTCAACCCATTCTGAAATATGTAACATAGTTTTCAAATAAATTATATATATATATATATATCTATAAGTCAGGTTTATATTATATTCCAATAACCATGTTTTTATTTTATTATTTTTATTTTTTTCACATTTCCAAAAACATAACATTTCTGTGAGATATATTTTTTACGGTCCGTTTCATTTGTCTTGTGCCAAACAACATTTTTATGTCAATATTGTCTCTGCAACATTACAAAATCATCAGAAAAATTCACAAAGAGTAAAAAAAGTGTCTTGAAAAACCTACACTATACAGTGGTTCATTTTTGAGCGAAACCAAACAAAAAACAAAGAAAAGAGCAAACTCACACGTGGGGGAACCCACTAATACGCCATTTTGAATTTTTTGTTCAGAGCTAGTACATCCTAAAAGTTGTGTGGAGATTTATAAACTTTAATTCAGTAATATTTCTTTAAAGTTAATAAGTTCTATAATTTATTTATAAAACTTCTAATTCACTTGAGGGCAATTTTTTACTTTCTAAAGTTACATCAATTAGCCTTCAGATGTCTATTTAGGCCATTTGGATACGAAGCTAACAACGGAGCTGGACCGTAAAAAATATATCTCACAGAAATGTTATGTTTTTGGAAATGTGAAAAAATAAAAATAAAAATAATAAAATAAAAACATGGTTATTGGAATATAATATGAACCTGACTTATATTTGCTCTGTTGTCACTAATTGACAATCATCGAGCTGAATCTTTTAAGGAGACTGCAAAGTAAAAGGGCACTGATAGTATATGCTAATACATATATTGTCATTAATAATTATATATATATATATATATATATATATATATATATATACATATAATATTTATTAAGTAAATATTAAATTATTTTTACCTGCAGATGCCGGCATTTCAAGCTTTGCTATCATCAATGTAGGAAGTGATAATTTCAGACGGTCGGAGGGCTCAAACCTAGTTACAGAATCAGCGAAGACTCTGAAAGCTAGCACTCTAACCCCACGGCCACGGGGAATTACCACATAAAGAAATGAAATTAACTTCTATTTGTACCTAAGAAAGCGGGAAACAGACAGTTGACGAATAAAATTTTTAACACATTCGCTATATTTTAAATAGGATGACCCCTAGATTAAATGTGGTATTGCGGTGACTGAAAGTATTCTAGCTAAGAGTAAGATAGAGTATGATCAATGACCTCCACTTTTGATGACCTTGTGCCATGTTATATGTTATATTTTTTTTAGCAAATAAATAATTCAAAGTGTAGTATCTGTTCTGATATTACACTTTATCTTTTCTGCCCTCTATCAGTGAAGGAGAAATCCTTCTAGACTGAGGCAATTTATTTTCTTCCAATTTAGAGTGCCCCTTCTTGGAGAGCTGGATTCCCCACATTAAAAACTGACTTTGTGTTTAACTCTGTCTCCGTCGGTAGACAAGTAAATAGGATATGTAACTTAACTTAATCACTCCCCTCCAAAATGAGATTCTACATTTTTAGGCGATTGCATGTGAACAACCTGATAAACTTGGCAGAAAGAAAAACATAACTAAAAGAATGAATTAGAATTTAGAGTGGGGGATCAGTTTAATATATAAATTTAACGTAAAATGATTCTCATTTCTGGACCATTTTAAATTTTTAGGGCTGTTCATTAAATTTTTTTTATACCACTAACCCTAAGTCCGATCGAAAGATCATAAAACACACACATAATCGCTTAAAAAAGAAGCTCTTACTCCCAAAAAACGCACAGAATTTATCTCCTATAGCAGATTTATTTTATTAACTATTCTAAAACGCTACAATGGGCAAGAAATTGGGGCTTATTTTACGTTAAATTTACATGTGAACCTGATCTCCGACTCTAAATTCTAAAAAAATTGATTTATTTTTCTTCCCGCCAAATTTTTCAGGCTGTAATAGGAGTAGTAGTAGTAATAATAATAATAATAATAATAATAATAATACTTTAACTTATACTTTAATGTAAATTATTTTACTGTTTAAAAAATTAATAAAAACATGTTAACAATTAATTTTTTTAACTCATGCAACACATTTAAAATTTCTTTCAAATAATTTTTTAAAAAAATATGCACTTACATTTTTATGTTGGCAGGCCAATTTTCACCGTCTTTCATGTTGTCTGAAAGCAGTGTATTTATGTCTTCTCAGTAGAAGGAAAATGAACTGAACTGTACAACGGTTTCAATAATATTAATAATCAAGAATCATTTTGATTAGTAGTCTTTGATTTTATTGCCTTCTATCTCCACCCTATCCACCCTTTTATATATTTAGAAATCAGTCAACAGAGACGGAAACTCAAAATCAAAGAACTGACGCCAAAGTGTTGTCTCGCATAGAACCGTGAAAATCTTTAAATTCACTAATTCATTTATACCTAATTCAACTCCAAACCAAGCCTTTGGAAATATTCTAATTTTTTTTCACACTTTTTGGCCACCTCTTGTCAAGTTTGCCAATGCTGAAAGACTGGACAAAAGACTACCAGACAAAAGTCCACATTTCATTTTTTTTTTTTTACACAGGTGAAATAAATTTACATTGTATTTTTCATGTTATTATGATATATAGATTTTAATTTTTCTGGTAGTTTAAAAAAATAAATATTTATCATTTTATGATTAGTACCAGCAATGGAAAATTAAGTTAAATTTTTAAAAATAGATTTGTTTTTCGAATTGAAAATTAGGTTAAAATTTTTCCGCTTCCGATACCCCAAAAGTTAAGATTTTTCCAATTCCTGATTAATTGTCTCAACACTAGTTGTTACCTTTTTGACCAAATAAAACCATCTAACTGACATATTTATTTGCAGTTGACAAAATAAAGAAAACATTTCTAAAAAACGTTTTACAAAAATTGATGGAGAATTCTGAAATTTTCTGCTTGATTCTACAATGTTTATTGATGTTTGTAAAGAGAGAAACAGAAAAACAAAACATAGCAATCAGGTTTATTTTGTTTCTCAAAAAAATTAAAAAAGCAGTATTTTATCATCGTCTTTTATACATACCAAGAAAATCATAGAAAGGAATCACAAAATATTATTAATATAGAGAAGCGACAGAGAAGAGAAGAGATGAAAAAATACTCATGTAAGCGACATAAATCACTAGTTGTTACTTATCTGACCAGATACAAACCATCTCACTGACCTCTGCATCGTATTTATTGACTGATGACAAAATAAAATAAAAAAAAACATTGCTAAAAAACGTCTTGAAAAAATTGATGCAGAAAGTCTTAAATTTGCTGCTTGATTCTACAATGATATTTGTCAGGAGAGAAACAAAAAACAAAACATAGCAATCAGGTTTATTTCTTTTTTATACATACAAATAAAGTCCTACAAAGGGGTCACAAAATATTATTAATATAGAAAACTGATACTGAAGAGAAGAGATGGAAAAAATACTCATGTAAGGGAGATACATGTTTGCCGGTTAAAATGTGAGTTATCTCCCTTACATTATTTGAGTCATTTAAAATTGCTGTCAACGTAACAATCTCTAGTTTCCTTCTCTGTTCAGATCAAAGCAATGTAAGGCAGACATTTTTGTTTCAAGCTCAAGCATTGAATCCATGTTAACAGTAAGGGCCATACGAAGATGATCCCAGTCGCATTTCTGTGTGAAATAAATCGGATCATTGGCTTTAAGTATTTCAGGAATCTCAAAACTTTCGCGAACAATAGGGATGACCGCTTTTTCCTTTGCTTTGCTTTCGATCATCGATAAAATACAAACATGACTCAATAATTTCATCCACTTGTCGTTAGAGTTATTTGGCGTCAGGATTATCAGAAGTTTACGACTTTTATCGATCGCTTTTGACATGCTATGTAGTGTTCTCTCGCCGAGTTTGAAATCACGACTTGGAAAGCAACCTAAAAAAAAAAAAGAATCATTAAATCAATAATATAGCAGATTTTAGCTTATTTAACTCATAGCCCTAAGACTATGAGTCAAATAAGCTATATGCCTAGGGCTAGAAATCATCGGGGATACTGATTTGGGAAATGTATAAAATAAATAGAAGAATTATTCATAATTTTCAGTCTGGTTTCTACAATTTATTTTTTGCTATAAAAAAGTTTCGGCTGTTTTACAAGAGGGACAGTGCTGAGAAGACTAGAATCATTTTGTTAGTCAGTGTGATGCTAATGTTTGAAACACCATCAAGGCTAAATTTTGAAATAAGATTTTTGTCAGACATTCAGACTAAAGTTGGAAATAACATTTTCATCAAATACACAGATTGGATGGACGAATCTTTAGAGTGAATCCATTCTTAGATGAGACTAATCATCTTTATAAGAGGCTCTGTCTGTCGATCAGTCTCTCAATCTATCTTGATTGTCCGTCAATCACTATTCAGTTTGAAATAACATTTCCATCTTTTAATACACAGATTTGATGGACGCATCTTAAGAATGAATCTGTTCTTAGATGCGTCCAATCATCTCTATAAAGGCTCTGTCTGTCAATCTGCCTTTTGATATGCCTTGGATTGTACGTCAATCATTATTCAGTTTAAAATAACATTTCCATCTTTTAATACACAGATTGGATGGACGCATCTTAAGAATGAATCTGTTCTTAGATGCGTCCAATCATCTCTATAAAGGCTCTGTCTGTCAATCTGCCTTTTGATATGCCTTGGATTGTACGTCAATCATTATTCAGTTTAAAATAACATTTCCATCTTTTAATACACAGATTGGATGGACGCATCTTAAGAATGAATCTGTTCTTAGATGCGTCCAATCATCTCTATAAAGGCTCTGTCTGTCAATCTGCCTTTTGATATGCCTTGGATTGTACGTCAATCATTATTCAGTTTAAAATAACATTTCCATCTTTTAATACACAGATTTGATGGACGCATCTTAAGAATGAATCTGTTCTTAGATGCGTCCAATCATCTCTATAAAGGCTCTGTCTGTCAATCTGCCTTTTGATATGCCTTGGATTGTACGTCAATCATTATTCAGTTTAAAATAACATTTCCATCTTTTAATACACAGATTGGATGGACGCATCTTAAGAATGAATCTGTTCTTAGATGCGTCCAATCATCTCTTATAAAGGCTCTGTCTGTCAATCTGTCTTTTGATATGCCTTGGATTGTACGTCAATCATTATTCAGTTTAAAATAACATTTCCATCGATAAATACACAGATTGGATGAACGCATCTTAAGAATGCACCCATTTTTAGATGCATTCACTAATTTCTATAAAAGGCTCTGTCCGTCAATCCTCCCCTCGATTCGTCTTAATCACAGACATTCCTGTTTCTTTTTGGTAAAGACAATAAACACTCACCTCTAAAATTGATTACATCGTCATATTCTTCAAGCTTTGGCCGCAGCATAAAATTCACCCATCCCTTGTCCTTTTCTGAATGCAAAACAAAGAAATCATACTCAAAACTTTCTGAGCTTTCAAAGACTTGAATCTCTTCCGGTCCATTTATGTATGATATATTATTTTTTCTCTTCCAGAGACTCTTTTCAAATATGAATCCCATGTGACGAACATAATGACTATTCTGCAGTACTTCCCTGACAATGCTTTCACAGCCCCTTGCATCCCATTTGATCATGTTTTCAATTAAATCAAACAGCATTTCTGGAAAGTATCTATGCATCGTTTTGAAGACATCAGTTACCCAAATGTCACGCCGCCTTTGCTTTGCCTCTTTTAGAATATAGCGGAATTCACTCAGTAAATTTTTATCCCTGCTCTCAGCGTAAAAACACATAAAACTATTAGAAAGATACTTAAAGTTCATGGGATGTTTTGTACTCCACTTGTTCAATTCTAGTACCGTTTTAATAGACTCAATAGATTTCCTATATTCACTTATATATGGATAATACTTTCCGAGTATAGCGTAGATCCTAGCATCATTCTTTATGTCTCTTTTGTTCAGTGTCTCGTTTACAATTTCCAGGGCTTCATAGATGAAATTTATTTCTTGGCATTCAAACCTGATACCTGGAATTATAATGGGCATGGCTCTCTCAAAGCAGATTCCAGCCATCTGTAACATACAAAACTGTGTGCATTTTGATTGAAGACACATTTCCGCATCCCTATAAGCCAGCCTCAAATATTTATCAATTTCTTCATCATAAGATTTTTTTCTTATTAGTTCTTTGCTATAAAAATAAAATGCATCCCTTCGGCTTGAATAGGCGAACCAGTTGATATCTTTATCTGGAAGCAGTTCAATGGATTTATTATAGATCTTTATTGCTTCCAGATATTGTCTGTTACTAACTTTAATTCGTCCATATCTTGCCAAAATTGTTTTGTTATTGGGGCAAAGCTGTCTTGCCATGTCCACTAGAGAGTTCAGATCTTGTACTTTCTTTTTAACATTCTCAGACAAGTGACACTTTTCTACAAAATTTTTCCGTGTTATATACATCTGGGCAAAATAGATGCACGACTTGGCAAGATATAATTTCAGAGGTTCCTCTAGATTTTCAACTGAAATAAGGCTATCAATCACATATGAATGATCTTCAAAGGCTTTTATACAGTTTGCAGAACGGATATCAATGTTGTCACCTTTTCTATTTCTCCAGGTATCCAGTCTGCTGCGAGCAACGGCGAGTTTATGTTTCCATGTCGAAATTTCTTCCTTAGAACAATTGAACTCTTTCAGCTTTTCAATTCCTCTCTCAAATCTTTCAACTGCCTTTTGTTTCGCTTTGATTTTTTTCTCATGTGCTGTCTTGTGAATTGTGTTCAGCATTTTGTAGGCTTCAATGATCAAAGTGTTAGCCTTTATAACTTGTTCTCTGTGATTATCTTCCATATTAAGGATTTTCCAACTATCCTTTAAGAAAGCTTTTGGAGTTTTGTTATGGTCATCTGCCCGGTCATAGGTTAGAGCATATGCCTGGCCCAACATACTTCTCGCTTGAAGTAACGGTTTATCTTTGTGGGATTCAAGCTGTTCTCTATATATTATAGCATCCTTCTCACGTCCCATTTCTTTGTAGACATAAATTAGGTCGGCAAGAGCATTTAATTCATCTGGATAATCTACACATAACTTCTCCAACATCAAACGAGCTCTCGTCCGGCCAAAATCTATGTGGAATAAAAGAACGGCGATAAGATTGAGAGTTGCTGGTTTTATATAGATGGGATCAATTTCAAGATAGTATGTCAAATTCTTCCTGTCAATGTTCAAATAATGGCAGCTAAGTTTCTTTTCAATATTTAATCCAATATCAAACAATCCTGGCTTGAAAGTTTCTTTAAAGGCCATCATGCTGAAAGGAAAAAGATAAAAAGATGAAAATTACCTTTTGGACATTTACTAAACAATTTTATTAACTATCAGCCATTACAGACACAATTTCAACAATATTAAATTTTGTTTGTTTCAAAAACAATTGATTTAATTAACTATCAACAATTTCGGATACAATCTTACCAAAATAAGCCTTTAGATGTTTAATAGACAATTAATTTTATTAACTATCAGCAATCTCGGACACAATCTTAAAAGGATTAGCCTTTTGATGTTTAATAAATAATTAATTTTATTAACTATTAGCCATCTCGGATACAATCTTAAAAAGATTAGCCTTTTGATGTTTAATAAACAATCAATTTTATTAACTATCAGCAATCTCGGACACAATCTTAAAAAGATTAGCCTTTTGATGTTTAATAAATAATTAATTTTATTAACTATTAGCCATCTCGGATACAATCTTAAAAAGATTAGCCTTTTGATGTTTAATAAATAATTAATTTTATTAACTATCAGCAATCTCGGACACAATCTTAAAAAGATTAGCCTTTTGATGTTTAATAAATAATTAATTTTATTAACTATTAGCCATCTCGGATACAATCTTAAAAAGATTAGCCTTTTGATGTTTAATAAACAATTAATTTTATTAACTATCAGCAATCTCGGACACAATCTTAAAAAGATTAGCCTTTTGATGTTTAATAAATAATTAATTTTATTAACTATTAGCCATCTCGGATACAATCTTAAAAAGATTAGCCTTTTGATGTTTAATAAACAATTAATTTTATTAACTATCAGCAATCTCGGACACAATCTTAAAAAGATTAGCCTTTTGATGTTTAATAAATAATTAATTTTATTAACTATTAGCCATCTCGGATACAATCTTAAAAAGATTAGCCTTTTGATGTTTAATAAACAATTAATTTTATTAACTATCAGCAATCTCAGACACTATCTTAAAAGGATTAGTCCTTTGATGTTTAATAAACAATCAATTTTATTAACTATTAGCCATCTCGGATACAATCTAAGAAAGATAAGCGTTTTGATGTTTAATAAACAATTAATTTTATGAACTATTAGCCATCTCAGAACCAATCTTAAAAAGATTAGCCTTTTGATGTTTAATAAACAATTAATTTTATTAACTATCAGCCATCTCGGACACTATCTTAAAAGGATTAGCCTTTTGATGTTTAATAAACAATTAATTTTATTAACTATCAGCCATCTCGGATACAATCTTAAAAAGATTAGCCTTTTGATGTTTTATAAACAATTAATTTTATTAACTATCAGCCATCTCGGATACTATCTTTGAAAAGATTAGCCTTTTGATATTTAATAAACAATTAATTTTATTAACTATTAGCCATCTCAGATACAATCTTAAAAAGATTAGCGTTTTGATGTTTAATAAACAATTAATTTTATTAACTATCAGCAATCTCGGACACTATCTTAAAAGGATTAGCCTTTTGATGTTTAATAAACAATTAATTTTATTAACTATTAGCCATCTCGGATACAATCTTAGAAAAGATTAGCCTTTTGATGTTTAATAAACAATTAATTTTATTAACTATCAGCCATCTCGGATACAATCTTAAAAAGATTAGCCTTTTGATGTTTAATAAACAATTAATTTTTATTAACTATTAGCCATCTCGGATACAATCTTAAAAAGATTAGCCTTTTGATGTTTAATAAACAATTAATTCTATTAACTATCAGCCATCTCGGATACTGTTGTGACCTTTAATGACCTATAATAATTAAGACAACATGGTTGTATATTTACAAGAGTAGATTTATGGTAGTAACTCTGTTCATAGTATCTGGAAGAGTCCATTTACACCCGAAATAGGGTAGATCAACATTACGCCATAAAACCCCCTTTTCAGCCTTGCTCTGTATGGATTCATTACTATTTTTTTTCGGATTTCTGTAAGTTATGATTTTTTCTTGATGTGACTTTTTTATCAAATGCTTGCTGCTATTCTCTCGTCCAGATCAAATTTTGTTCATTTTTCTCTTTTTTTAAAATATCTCATTAAGAGACGCTTGCAAATCTTGTATGTTTTGACTAAACATTTGGTAACAATTCACAAAATTAAGAGAACTTTGTAGAGTCGATACATTTGACGGAGCTGGTATATTTTTTAACGTACTCGCTAGCACAGAGCCCGATCTTGTAATATCTTTGTCCATGATTCGACTAAAACATTTTAGTTTCTTTTTCTGTTCATGAACTGTAGGCGAAAACCACTTGCTATATCGTACATCCATTTTTTAAAAATTTATTCAATTTCTCGTCAATATTATCTAATGATGCGAATGGAAGATTTATTTTTTTAGAAACCGGTTGATTTTGAATTAAGCTTCGTCAGTCATTTTTTCTATCTCTTTCTCGTCAACCGGAAAAAAAACTTTTGAACAATTTTCTTGTAATTTTTCTGAATAGCTTTCTTTAAATTCTTTCTTTAACTTTTCTGCCACCGCATTTAAAATCTTTATACTTTTACAGAAAGAATTTATAGGCATATCCCATAATTAGAACATTTCTATCTAATCTGTGCACAAAATGTTACTTGAATTTTTTATCACAAACATTTTCAATTTTAAAGTTTTTCCTTGCAACGTAACTAGTTATTAGTTTGCCCTCAAATTTTCTTTGTTCTCCAGTGACGCTTTTGGCTACACTTTTAGTCCTCAATAAAGTCGGCTTTCCAATTTTCTTCCATATCTGAATTGACAAATCAGAGCCTGAGTCAAGTTGCATTTTAATATTTTTATTCAATATTCTTACTGGAACAAACTTAATATTTTTCATTCGTCACATTTATTTTAATTTTATTTTTTACTCTGCAGTGCATACTTTTGTGTCCGACGCGATCACACTTAAAGAACTTTTTCGTTTTATATGGACAATCTTCGAACCAATGTAGCTCTCTGCAACAGAAACATGGTTTAGAGGGCAGATTACATTTCTTTTGATAATCAAATTTAGCTGGTGAAGTATTTTTTTCTTATTGCAGATTTTTTCTGATATGTGACACTCCACTCTGTTGAATATCGATGCACGCTAATAAACAATTGGCAGTCCTCTGTAATATGCTGGAGCGTTAAATCTGGTTTATTAACCAGTTTATTAGGGACCCTTTTGATAATCCAAATAGCTTTACTATCCAAATATACCTCTTACATATTTGAGCTCTCATCCGTCTTCATTGCCTTATGCTTCTTACACATGAACTGGTTATCATCTCTAAACCGACCTCTAATTCCATGACAGAGGGAAAAATTATTTCAAACATAACTCTGACAGACAATGAACTGAGACTCTTATAGAGATAATTTGATGTATTGACATACGGTAAAACTCACCAACTAATAAAATGCCTCAACGATAGTTGATATGCTATAAAACCCAGCAACTAACAAAATGCCTCAACAATAGTTGATATGCCATAAACCCAATTACGAAGCACCTCAACAATGGTTGACATGCCGTAAAATCCACCAATTAACAAAATGTTTCAAGGATCGTTTATATGCCTTAAAATCCACAAGCTAACAAAATGCCTCAGTGTTGCTTGGCATGCTGTAAAACCCAGTAACTAAGAAAAAGTCTCAATGATGGTTGACATACCGTAAAACCCACCGATTAACAAAATGGCTCAACGATTCTTGACATGCCATAAACACACCAACTAACAAAATGTTTCAAGCAAGGTTCATATGCCTCAAAATTCACCAACTAACTAAACTCCTTAATGATGCTTGACATGCTAATTACCCGCATAACATACAAAATGATACAGCGATGGTTAATATGCCATAAAACCCACAGTACTAACAAAATGCCTCAATGATGGTTAACATGCTGTATAAAACCCTACCAACAAAATGCCTGAATGATAGTTTACATGCCGTAAAACCCAGCAACTAACAAAATGCTTTAACGATTCTTGACATGCTGTAAAACACAACAAGAAAATGCCTCAACCATGGTGGACATGTCTTAAAATGTGCAAACGAAAAAAATGCCTCAACGTTGCTTGATATGCCATAAACACACACATAACTAATAAAATGCCTCAACGTTGCTTGATATGCCATAGATCACACCAACTAAAAAAATGCCTCAACGATATTTGACAGGCTGTAAAACCCACCAACTAACAAAATGCCTCCAGGATGGTTGACATGCCATAAAACCCACAGAACTAATAAAATGCCTTAACGATGCTGGACATGCCGTAAAACCCAACAACAAAATGTATAAATGATGGTTGATATGCCGTAAGACCAACCAACAAAATGCCTCCAGGATGGTTGACATGCCATAAAACCCACAGAACTAATAAAATGCCTTAACGATGCTGGACATGCCGTAAAACCCAACAACAAAATGTATAAATGATGGTTGATATGCCGTAAGACCAACCAACAAAATGCCTCCAGGATGGTTGACATGCCATAAAACCCACAGAACTAATAAAATGCCTTAACGATGCTGGACATGCCGTAAAACCCAACAACAAAATGTATAAATGATGGTTGATATGCCGTAAGACCAACCAACAAAATGCCTCCAGGATGGTTGACATGCCATAAAACCCACAGAACTAACAAAATGCCTCAATGATGCTGGACATGCGGTAAAACCCACCAACAAACAAAATGTCACAATGATGGTTGACATGCCGTAAAACCCAGCATCTAAAAAAATGCCTCAACAGTAGTTGAAATGCCATAAACGCATCAACTAACAAAATACCTCACCAATGCTTGATATGCTGTAAAATCTACCAACTAACAAAATACATCAGCAATTGTATAAATTCCATAAATCCACCAACTAACACAATAGCCCGAAAATGGTTGAGATGCTGTAGAACCTGGATCCTAAAAATATTTATACATGCCCCAAAACAAATTAACCAATAATATACAAAACATGTAAGGTTTAGGCATGCCCATAACACCCACCAACTAATATATATATATATATATATATATATATATAGTAATTGAATAAATTTCACATATTTAATCAGTCATGAGTAGTTGTTTATATAAGTACAATCCAAAACTTTGAGTTGGTTTTAAAAGCTGATCCTAATAGCTTGCAATATATATATATATATATATATATATATATATATATATATATATATAATCTCGGAAGGTTTTCAACTATAAAAACTATATGAAAAAAAACAAAAACTTTTGTCCCAAGTTCTTCGGTGGGAAATTACCTTTCTTGTAAGTCAATTTACTTTTTACAGTTACTATATTAGTTTGCTTCCATGAATTTATCCTAGTCCTAAAACATGAAAAACTGTTTCGGGAATTTAATATATATATATATATATATACAGGGCTTAACATGCTCCACTACTTTTGGAGCTGCTCCCGCTCCTGCCCCAACGCCTAAAATTGGAGCTGGCTCCTCTCACGCTTCCCATTTTTAAAAAGGAGCCGCTCCAGCTCAAACTCCTATAAAAAAGGAGCGGCTCTTTTTCAGCGCTCCATAATGAAAATGTACCTTCTTTCATAAACGTTCTATTCTGTCAATGAGTGGTCGAAGGATAGGGGTGGGCGTTAAAGGATCTCGTCAATATGGGTGGGGATGTCACTTTAAGTGTAAGATCGTAAGATAATATTTGACAAAATCTCACTAATATTTTGAGATGTGCTAAGGCTTATAGGAGAACATGCTGGACGAAGCATACGTACATTTTCGTTTCCTGAGGTATAAAATAGAAATAAAAAAATCCCTGAAGTATTTTAAAACAATTTTAATTTTCATTACATTAACAACCTATTTTTTCCAGGGGAGGAAAATTTGACCCAATATTTTTTCTATTTATTTTGGAAGGGAATTTAGATTTGTTTTAAGTAAATAATAAAGTGATTATTTTCTTTTTAAAGAAAACATTTTTCTGTGAGGGCAACATTAATCGTCACGTGGTTGTTTAATATTTGTTTGTTTTAAGAACGTAACTATATTGTATAATGTATATTATTATTTACTTCAGAGAAACGTGCAAGTACTTTCAAACAAATCGATTTATCCATTTTTTTTTTCAATAGTACAATTTGGGGAGAAAAAAAAACAATGAATTTTATTTTTTAAAGATTGAACAAAAAATATTTTTCATAAGTTGGACAAAAAATATCAATAAATTGTCAATAAACAATTCAGATGTCCATTTAATGTCTTAAAATGTCATACAAAATATCTGGCCTAGACCTTGGGAGTTGAAAAAATATCGGGTCTGTAGCAGTTACCTCCTCCTTTCAAAACATAACTACACCGGTTTGCCGGTAGGTGTCGCTTTTTCACCGACAGGTGGCGCTGTAAAGCGACACCAGAGTTGTCTGCCTTTCTGACTATAAAAACCGTTGCAAACGGAAAATCCATCTCTTCTTCACCGATCAGTCTCGACAGAACAACGCTGGCACCAGCGCTCCGTTTCACTCGCTTTTTCCTACGCAATTGGCCTCGACAGAATGACGCTGACACTAGCGTTCCGTTTCACCATTCTCTGGTCGACAGAACGACGCTAATACACTAGCGTTTCGTCTCACGCTTTTCTTCTCAATCGGCATAACAACTACCAACACACGTGGGCAAACAACGGTAAGAGTTCTCAACTCGTTTTCTTTGCGTACGGCTTTCAAAGACTTTTCCTACGCCGGATTCATTTCTTCTTATACCTTTTCAAGAACTGTTTTTCCATCGACACACATGCATACATCACACACTTCATCATTCCACGTACACACACGTTCAATAAACCTTATTTGAACTACCTCATCTTGTTTATTAATTAATTACTCTGTCTTTGCATGCAACATTGCTTGATTCAACTTTGCACGTTTATAGCCTGGGAACATCCCCCTCTCGGTCCCGTAACAATTGGTGACTCGACGTGCAAGCTTTGTTGTATGTGGCGGAGTAATTAATTTCGTACAAAAACAAAAAAAATATATATATCATTTCTCGTTTTTTCTTTCGTGGTGAAACGAATTACGCATCCATCTTTTTCCTTTTTTTTTCTACCCACGTGGTAGAAATATACAAACAAACAAAAAAAAAGAAGCCATTTTTCCTGGCCACGCGGAAATACCCAAACAAAGAAAAACCAAAAACATTTCTCGGCTTTCTCCGAGTATAAAACAAGTTACAATTTCATTTTTTCTTCTTCTCTTTCTTCACCCACGTGTCGGAAAAATATATACAAAGAAAAGGACAAACTTTTCCCAATCCCCTTTTTTTTCTTTTTCGACGAACAAAAGGACCTTACAAGATGCCACTTCCTTTGTTTTGAACACGTGGAGATAAAAGGAAAACAAAAGAAAACAAACGCTCACGCTGCCCATCTTTTTCGTGACCACGTGTTGATAAAAAAATTCAAAATAATGCCGCCATCTTTTTCACGTGGAAATGAAAATTCAAACAAAAAAAAGAAAATACAAATTTATTTTCTCTGTTTCAACAACAAGCAAAAAAGGGAAGCAGCCATCTTTTTCCCTAACCACGTGGAAATGAAAATTCAAAAGAAAAAAAGAAAAAAAGAAAATACGAATTTTTTTTTTCTTTCTTTTCAACAACAAAGGAAAAGAGAAGCCGCCATTCTTTCTCTACGTGGAAACTAACATTCAAACAAACTAAAACGAAAACAAAAAACGTCATTTCTCGTGTGAAACAAATTACGACTCCATTTTTTTCTTCCTTTTCCCTTCTACCCACGTTGGTGGAAATATATATATAAAGGAAAAGAAAACTACAAAACAGACAAACATGAACAACATCACCCTTCAAGGCCTACCAACAATCTTCAACACAACTTGAACAACCACATTTTTCCCGGATATTCATCAAGCACCAAACATTTCCGGACATCACTGACGACACTATGGAAGAAATCACACCAGTTCAAAATGAGTACAACTGCACAAGCACGACTAAATACTCAACAAATGGACGTTCGTTGATCAACTGGGGGACACATCAACTCGAACGATGCACCAACACCAGTACAGACCCACTTGTATCTGGACCTGCTAACTCACTTGCAGACATTTGTGCATCTGATTTTGACCATAGTGTACCACCAATCTCAACAACTAGATCTTTGTTCATCAGTTCCACAACACGGACTAATTAACATGAACAACATCAACAACTGCACAGACTCACTTGTGCTCATTCATCAACATCGCACAGACTCACTTGTGCTCATTCATCAACAACTGCACAGATTCACTTGTGCTCATTCATCAACAACTGCACAGATTCACTTGTGCTCATTCATCAACAACTGCACAGACTCACTTGTGCTCGCTCATCAACACCGCACAGACCCACTTGTGCTCACTCATCAACAACCGCGCAGACCCAAGCACCAAACATTCCCGGACAACACTGACAATTCAACGTCCGTTCATCAGCTCTGCATCACGCAGACTAATCAACATGAACAACGCCACCAACAAGTGCAAATTCACTTGCGCTCAAACTTGATGCAGACCCAATTGCATGCAAACAACACGCAGATCCACATGCGTTACAAACACTTAATTCCGCAGACGCACTTGCGATCAATCATTCAATACAGATGCAGAAACAGAAATAAGTAGCGTGCACACTACTTTTTTCTAATCTTCAACAGCAAAACAGACATACCCACAAAGAATGCTTCTCATCTACAACTGTACATATTGAATAATATTTTCAATATTTTTCAATCTGGGGGGGAGTCCTTGTAGCAGTTACCTCCTCCTTTCAAAACATAACTACACCGGTTTGCCGGTAGGTGTCGCTTTTTCACCGACAGGTGGCGCTGTAAAGCGACACCAGAGTTGTCTGCCTTTCTGACTATAAAAACCGTTGCAAACGGAAAATCCATCTCTTCTTCACCGATCAGTCTCGACAGAACAACGCTGGCACCAGCGCCCCGTTTCACTCGCTTTTTCCTACGCAATTGGCCTCGACAGAATGACGCTGACACTAGCGTTCCGTTTCACCATTCTCTGGTCGACAGAACGACGCTAATACACTAGCGTTTCGTCTCACGCTTTTCTTCTCAATCGACATAACAACTACCAACACACGTGGGCAAACAACGGTAAGAGTTCTCAACTCGTTTTCTTTGCGTACGGCTTTCAAAGACTTTTCCTACGCCGGATTCATTTCTTCTTATACCTTTTCAAGAACTGTTTTTCCATCGACACACATGCATACATCACACACTTCATCATTCCACGTACACACACGTTCAATAAACCTTATTTGAACTACCTCATCTTGTTTATTAATTAATTACTCTGTCTTTGCATGCAACATTGCTTGATTCAACTTTGCACGTTTATAATCGGGGGAACACGACCCTCGATCCGAACAGGTCAAATCCCCCCCCAAATTAACTGGAGCAAGATTTCCTAGGCTGAGCAAAAACATTTATTAAAAATAAAAATAAAAATGTGAAAACATCATATTTTAACTCTATAATAAAAACAAACTATTATCGAATATTAAAGTATATTCGATAATAGATTTTTAAGATAAAGAAAGATATCTAATCTACTTTCGGTTCTAACAAAAACAACAAATTAGTCAGAAAGTCTAATTATTTGCTTTGTTAAATTAAAATTTAAGACATTTTCTTTAATTTTATTAAGTTTAAACATCGGTTTAATTGTAGAATAGAGACCACTGTTTTTTTTCTCGCTCATTTCGCTTGGTATTCGCCCAAATTTTGGATGAAACTGATTGTTGGTCTTAATTGTATTTTTGGTTCTGAAATAAAATTCTCATTTACTTTTTAAAGTGTTGAGAATCTAACTTTATTTCCAGGTTTTAATCGTTGGCGGCCATGTTGGTTTTTATTGTTTTTATATTCCTTGGACTAAAGATATTTTTTCCTTTGGATTAAAGATATTTTTACTGCTTTAACATTTTATTACACACAAAAACAAACTTTGAACATTCTATTTAGAAAAGCAAGTTTTAACGGAATTAAACGAATTTAAAAGCAAACATGAGTCGTGAATTTAAGAATAACAAAATGTTGCCAAAAAGACGGCAGTAAAAATGTGGCATAAAAGTTCAATTAAAATGAAGAGAAAAATTGTCTTATTTATTCAATCAGCAATAAACATCTTGTCATAAATAAAAAAAAAAGTTCGAATCTTTCAGAAAATAACTTCAAAGACATCTATAGACTCACTGGCGCATTTGAAGACATTTGTTGCCAAATTGTCTCCTGTCCTATCAAAAATGTAACATGTAGATGTGAAAAAACCCTGAGAAGTTCAGTGTTCTGCTTCTATGTGTAACTCTCTTGTTCTTTCTCTCTCTTCGCCCCTCTCTCTCTCTCCCTATCTCATATACATTTACCAGAGATCTAATTTTAAAAATAACACAGACTTTTTCTTTTTATTGCTGAATAAAAAAAACTAATGTTTAAAAAAAATATCAAAAAATTGGAATTAAAGGGAATACCAGACAACGGACGGTAATGATGAAAACAGCTGAAATCTTAAGGGAAATCCTTGAATGTGAAAACCAACCTACATAAACTACGAATGCTAACCAGTCACATGGAAGTTGCAATATGAAAAAAAAAAAAACACCACCACAGGAAACCAAGGAACAGAAAATGCAAGAAATTTCATAAACTACCCCCCCCCCCCCCCGAAAAAAAGTGATAGAACCAGCCTCGGCTGATACAATACAAAATAGTCGTAAAGGGTCAAGGAAGATGGCAAGACTGAGTGAGGTCGGAAAACACTAACTAGACCTTTATTGGAAGATTGCGCAAAGGGCTGGAACCTTGGGGAGGCTTATTGCCACCCAAATTTCAGAGAAGACCAAAGGTTGTTGCTAGTGAAAAATCAATGGTAAGTGTTAATTAGAATATAAACAGGTGTTACTGTGTAACAAAAGGAATGTAAACACGGACTTCGATAACGTATATGGAGAGAATATTTTATTCGCGCTCCATTACAGATAATAGGTAAAACAATAATGGCGGTCTCATCACTTCCGGCCGGAAGCCGCCTCCAGCCTGGGCGAGTGTTCAGGGGGAGATCACTCGCATAGATTAACAGTTTTTCCCCTCTTTTCTCTTCTTTTCAATTAAGCATCATATATTCTGCAAAAGAGGAAAAAAAGTGTATTTGCATTATACAGATGATTCCTTTGGCTCAGATATGAAACCAAGGATCTTAAATGATGGCACTCCTTTCTTTGTCAGAGAGTCAGCAATTTGTACATCAGTTGGTATCCAAGAGACCTCTGCAATTTCTTTTCTGTCAATCATTTCTCTCAGAATAGCCATCTCTATACGAAGTCTCTTATCCAAAATTTGGGTTGAGGAATGTACAGAATCATAGAGACATGAATTGTCTGTTTTGCAGAAGATCTTGATGTTATCAATACTGTCCTTCAATTGCAATACTTCTAACAACAATTTTCTATAAAAAATGCAGGCTTCTGCCATGTCAACCATGGCTAAAGTTTCAGCAGCTAAGGTACTTTTGACGACTCTTCTAATCCGCTTGGATTGCCAAGCAATGGGCATATACTTGTCATTTCTTCCAACCAAAAAAAGTATATAGCCTCCTTGTGAACCTCCATCGGTTAAATTACCAAAAGAGGCATCACTATATGCAATAATCTTTAGGTCCTCAAGATTCCCTAAATCAGGAATATCTATATGAGATTTTTCTTTTTTTGCTTTCTTTACCACCCTGTTAACCTGTTTTAAACATTCTACATTTTCCTGTTTTAGCATTGAACTTAACTCACTAACATCATAACTAAGATCAGGTCTGGTTTGGGTGGCTAACCAATTAAGTTGGCCGATCAATTGCCTGGTTTCGGTAACTTCTGTTGTAGATATTGCATCCTTCGAATTTCTGCCTCTCTCCAGTGGGATACACTTCAACTTCTTAACATATTCGTCTTGTCCAAGCTTAACATCATTCCTGTTTTTCCTTATGCTCAATCCTATGTACTGGAACTCCTCCACTTCTTCAGACTTAACCTCAAACAAGTGACGAATCCTGTCCATAACTCTGGTCTGAAAGATATCGGAGCCTGCAAAGAAAAAATCATCGACATGAGTAGCGATTACACCATGCAGTTTGTTGCCAAAGTTCCATGTACATATGGCTTGATCATATTTTGAAACGACTGCTCCTGACTTCAATAATTCCTCCTTGAGTGTCAGGTACCAGGATCTTGATGCATCAGTTAAACCATATACACATTTGGAGAGTTTCCAAATATATCCTGGAGGTACATTGGCTTCCTTAGGAGGATCCAAATAGACTAATCGGTCTAACTCTCTGCTCTGTAGGAATGCTGTTTTTATGTCCATTGACCTGCACACCCAATGGTTAGATGCCATTATGGCCAAGGCTATACGTAGACTTTCTTTAGAGCATGTTGGAGAATCGTTTCTTATATTGCCAGCATCCCTGTCCTGAAAGCCTCTCGCTACAAGTCTGGCTTTATGAACTTGTTTGTCATTGACATTTTTATTAGTATAAACCCATTTTGTGGATATCTTGGGTTGGCCTTGGTCAGGTACTTGGGTGTAAACTTTATTTTCGACCCAGCTTTGGAGTTCTTTCTTCCTTGCTGTTTCCAGGTCATGATTAGAAGAAGAAATCATTATGTTTTCCTCATTACCAGAGGTGGGTTCATCTTCACTTATTGGTCCGACTTCACCTGCTTTCCATTCCAGTACTCCATGTTCAAAGTCTAGCCAAAATGGTTCACCTTGTTCCATAGCCACGTTCATTAAATGCTTATTTTTGCTGGTGGCTTTGCCCGCTCTACTTATGACATTCAATGTTCTCCATTCTGAATCATCATCATTGGCAAGTTTACACTTAATAGATTGTCCTGGTTTGGGAAGCTCAATTGTTTTTAAAATGGGTGTTTGTCGTGTATGTCTCTCCCTCGCAGTTTGATGTTGTGCAACCTGATCGTCCAGGGTTCCTAATTCTTAATCCACATTGTTCTCCACAGAAATTGGTGTGTTTGAAGTTCCTTCAAGCCCACTTTGTGAAGTGGTGGGTTCAATTGCTGATTCAGTTTCAGAGGAACTTTGATATGCTTCTGGGTGAAGCACTAAACGACAGGGGTGCACTCTTACATATGTGCCTCCATGTTTAACAAGCACCTGCTTGTGTTCCCATCCTATAACAGTTCCTGGACCAAGCCATCTATCACAGAGATTTCTCTTATAAAACACAATATCACCATTTTTGTATGATTGTGTTATACCAGTTCTTACTTGATGACGAAGTGCACGTCTTAATTTTTCCGAAGACTCACACATTATGAACTGCTTTCTAGCTGCATGCATGGCATTCAGGTTACTGGCAACAACCTCACTGGTAGAGACACCTTCTAATGCAGGGAGTTTGTCATTCAAAAAGGAGGGCAGGTTGGGATTCTTACCAAAAACAAGTTGATTGGGACTGAATCCGTGAGCACTGTGAAGTGTATTCTTGGCGCTTATAGCCCATGCTAGTGCTATATCAAAGCTACAATTTGTGTCCTCTATGGTCTTCTTTACCATTTCTCCCAATATCCCATTATGTCTTTCATTTAAGCCATTACTCCATGGACTTTCAGCAACGGTAGTACGCACAACAATATTTAAATTCTGTGCCATGTCCCGAAATGATTGGTTATCAAATTCCCTGCCATTATCGGTTAAGATAGATCCTGGAGTCCCAAAATATGCTATCCAGTGCTTAAATATAGCCCTGATTATGTCAGATCTTTCCTTGCTAGGAATCCTTACGCCGACACTGTATCTGGTAGCGTGGTCAATCAGGTGCAGTACTTTGTTACCATTGATTTCTTTAATATCCATGGCAACAGTTTCATTAAAATATGATCCCAAAGTGAATCCAACAATAGGTCTAGGTTCAGTCCTTTTATAGCGAATACATACTTCACAGGAACTTGGAAGTGCTTGCAAAATTTTTATGAATTCGGGATCTCTTATACCTGCATTCCTAACTAAGTCACATAACTTTTTACTACTAGGATGACTAAATTGTCTATGTAATTTGGTTGCAATTTTTAATTTTTCTGACTTGTTTTTCGAGGAGATTTCTTTAACAAAAAGTATATGTTTGAACTTACCCCTGTCCGGTAGAGGTTTGGTAATAGGGATGTGATAATGACCAGACGATGTGCATCTTAATGGAATTTTCTTTTTAAACATCGTAACGCTGTCATGTTCAAAGTTGAGACAAGTCCCGGCCCTTTTCATAGCGTGTTTGCTCAACAGAAGTGGAATGTCAGAGTCCACAACATCAGTGACGATACTGACTTCGATGTCTGCGATGACGCATGGTAGAGTAACGTTGTAAAGAGAGTTCAACTTATTTCTATCGCCGAATTTAAAAGTTCTCACTCCTTTTTTAGTGATTATCTTTTTTTCTGTGCATCTGTTAATGTCTCAAGAAAACATTCATACCATTTTGTCCCGCAAACGGTACCAGATGCACCACTATCTAGGACAGCTGAACCAAGTGTCTCACCTAGAAGAGTGTTGCCGTTTTCCTCACGTTTTTGCTGACTCATAAGCACGATGTTGGCCAGGGAAAGATAACTCTCATCTTCGTTGTCCTCACGTTTATCTCTGGTATCGTTAACGTAAGGGCAGTTATAAGACCAGTGAAACTTGCATCCACATTTAAAACACACAGTGGTGTTCCCTTCAGGACCGAGCGGGTTTATTTTTTTTGTGTCAGTGGAGCGTGTTTTGGTATTGTTGACATGTCGTCTTCCACCACGGTTTGTTTTTCCTCGTCGATTGTTAAAATTCGAATCACGTCGGTGCGAAGAACGACCGTAATATATCTCGTTAGAGTCCGTGTCATTTTCCGTATAAACAACATCTTCATTCTTTATCACGACGGGCGTCGTGTTGCTAGACGGTGCGTTTGAAGACTGTCTGTGCATGATCTTTCTTAACTGCCCCGACATGGAAGATAGTGTCAATTCGCCGACGGTGGCTTTGACTAATCTTTCATCTTCTGGAGTGAGAGCGGCACCTTTCAATGCCCTGAACGCAAGTACGGGTTCGGGTAGGGCGATGTTGAAATCTTTCAACTTGGCGACATGTCGGCCGAAGTTAATAAGAAAGTCTTCCACTGATTTGTTGGGCTGTCTGCGGTAGGCTTCAAACGTCTCGTAGGCTAGAAAAGCCGACTGATTGACATCTTCTAAAAAAAGGGTATCCAGTTTTTCGTATAGATGCGTCATTCCATCCTCGGAATTAAGGGCCGCCACGTCCAATTCTAAAACAGCTTCTCTGGGTTTTCCTTCCAGAGAAAGAAATACTACAGGGGCACGTTTCGTTTTATCAAGCAAAGTAGCCATTTCCCAAATGAGCATCTCCTTTTTCCATGTGCTGTACTTGTCGTTAATTAAAACAGGCGGTGAAATGAGTTTTGAAGCCATAACAACTTTTCGCTCTGCTACCAATGTTAATTAGAATATAAACAGGTGTTACTGTGTAACAAAAGGAATGTAAACACGGACTTCGATAACGTATATGGAGAGAATATTTTATTCGCGCTCCATTACAGATAATAGGTAAAACAATAATGGCGGTCTCATCACTTCCGGCCGGAAGCCGCCTCCAGCCTGGGAGAGTGTTCAGGGGGAGATCACTCGCATAGATTAACAGTTAGCATCTGTTGTGATAACACAAAGTCATTTGCAATAGTTATCAAAAGCGGTGGAGAGTACTGGAAATCTGGGGAAACCTGTTGTCTCTCAGACTCTAGGAAACACTACCGGCGATTATCAGTGAGCAATCACTAATGATGACCCGTGTGAGAACTCGTAATGAGTACACATAATAATAATAATAATAATAATAATAATAATAATAATAATGGTAATAACAATGATAATTATAGAAATAAAATCAGTAATAGCAATAAAGAAATAATGATACTCTTGATAATAATAGTAATAGTAATAAAAAATGATAAAAATATATTGGATATGATTCCAAATAGAATATTAGGGGATAAGAAAGAAATAATAGTAATAGTAATCCAAGAACATCACAGTAATAATGAACATAACAAGAAAAATAATATTAGAACTACAATATGATAGAATGACATATAGTAAAAAACATTGGCAGGGAGAACTTATACAAAAGTTACTAAGAGATTAATACAATAGTGGAAGTGGACGAAAGGATTTACATATGAAAAACATTTTGCAAGAACAGTTTACATAGTCAAAAATATCACATATGAGACAAAAAAACAGTTTGACTATGAAGAGCATAAAACAAACGAATAAGAATAAGTAAAAGCATGTCAACCGATTTTGTTTTCAAATTGTACGAGGGGGGGGGGCGCTTGTTTATAAATTAATAGTTGTTCCAAGAGATGATATTGGTAATTCAAATTAAAGGTGTAGTTTTCTCACATTGTATTCTGGTGGCTGGGACCTAATATTGGTTAATTAAAATCCATCATCATTTTAAAGTTTTTACCGATAATGGAAGAGTTTTAGAGTTATATATATATATATATATATATATATATATATATATATATATATATACCGTATTTCTTAATTGGGAGAGTTTCCCAGCAGAGTGCTCAATTATTAATGCAAAAGTAAAATTAACTAGATAATTAATAAGAGCATGAATTTATTAATATTAAACAAAAATTACAACAACATCCGGACCAAGGTTTCAGATTCGAGAAAATCGGACCTTCATCAGCGGAGTTGTATAGCTTAATGAGTGAGAACAACCGCCAGGAATTTAAAATATTGTCCGTTGGAAAGATGGAACACTTTCAGATTTAAAATTGTCACGGAGTGGAAAATACGTAGTCAGTTATGGAGAGGTTTCAAATCAAAACAACGGCGACGCTGTACATAGAAAAAGCAAGAAATTAAAAGGGAATAACGTTAACAGTTGGACAGATGGGAAACTAGCAGGTTTAAATTGTCACGTGCGTGGAATTACGTAGCCCGTTATGGAAAGGATTCAAATTTAACTAATAGAGACGTTATATATGTTATCGAAAGTAAAAGGAGATAACGTTAAAAATAAAATTAAAATTAAGTTAAAAATGATATTGAAATAATATGATAATGTAATAATATATTACTAAAAATATTAAATAATAAATCATTAAAATTAAACTTATAATTAAATAAATTGTAATCACACCATTTATAAATTTATAAAGTCCTAAGGGTACTAATCATCAAATTTTTTTAAGGTACTAATAATAAAGAGGGGGAGAATAAAGAAAGATGAAGAAGAAAATAATGATGAAGAAAAATAATGAAAAATGAAGAAAAATAAAGATGAAATAAATACACTGTTTGATAAAATAAAGGATAACATAAATTAGTGTAAAAATAAAAATAAAAGATAAAAGGCAAGAGAAGGAAAAATGGGGGTATGGGGTACTCCACATTAGAAGGGATATCTATAAAAATATTTAAAAGTCATTTTATAGGGGTTGCAAAAAACTCTTTAAATGTTGGTATATTGTGGAAGGAAGTGAAAAGAATTACTAGATAAAGCATTAAATTTTGCATCCACTTACAAAAATATCAGCGAGCTTGAATTAGAAACAATAATGCATGCCAGACAAACCTTATTGTTTTCCGAAGGAAAAAGCTGGGTGAAAAAATCCAACCCCGAGGACCCTTTTTACGTGGCGATGGGTGCCTATGATAGTGCAGATGTCTGCGATTTAGTCGGTCTGTTCATTTTAAACTCACTCGGGTGCAAATTTTCCAACCATTTTTTCGGATTATACAGAGACGACGGACTGTGCCTCTCAAGAGACAGCAATGGTAACACACTAGACAGACTCAGGAAGGACATTATAAATTTTTTTCTTAGTTTAGGTTTAAAGATCACCATTGACACAAACATCAATACAGTACATTTCCTAGACACTAGACTAAACCTGGCAGCCTATACACACAGACCATTCCATAAACCGAACAAAACGCTTCATTATATTAATAAGGGCTCCTGTGTCACCCCCCCTCAATTTTCAGGAATATGGTCCCTAACATCAGTAGAAGAATTTCTGATCTCTCATCTAACCGAGAAATTTTTGAACAGGCGGCGCCATACTATAATGAGGCACTCCTTAAGAGCGGCTTCAAAGATAAGATTTCATATATGCCCACCCAAAACTGTAATACTAGGAACCGCAACAGAAATCGGAACATTGTCTGGTTCTCCCCCCCCTTTTTCTCTAAACTGCAAAACTAAGGTAGGCCAAACCTTCCTCAAATTATTAGATAGACACTTCCCACCACAGCACAAATACCACAAATTTTTTAACAGGAACTCTATAAAAACGAGTTACTCATGCTTCCCATCTATGAAGAAAATTATAACAGCCGAACCTGAACCTAAACCAATAGAGGATACAGCCTGCTCCTGTACAACCAGAGATCAATGCCCCTTGGATGGGAACTGCAAAGTAACATCAATAGTATATGAGGCGAGCATTTCCAGACAACCAACGGACAAGAAGGAGATATACATTGGTATGACAAAGGGCATGTTTAAGCAAAGACTATATGCCCACAGGCATACCTTCAAATATAGAGATAAAGTTAATACAGCTTTAGGGGCTCATATATGGGAACTAAAGGATGAGGGAACGCCTTTTACCATAGGTTGGAAATTAATAGAAAGGCGAAAACCATATTCCCCAATATCAGGCCGCTGTGCACTTTGCGATGCTGAAAAATATAACATTTTGCGAACCATCAATGACCCAAACATTATATGCCTAAACAAAAAAGGAGAGATATATAAGGACTGTATTCACAGGAGAAAGGCACTTCTGATAAATTGGGCAGAACAAAATACATAGGTCATAACCGCAGAGTACCCAGAATACGAACTTTTAGGATTTTGGATTTCACGATGATGGATTCGGCTTCCGAATTTTCAGATTGAACTGTATGGTATCCTGACTGTGGCCCTAAACTAGATTTCTATTATTGCAAGTTTTGATTATGGTTGTTTTTTATATTTATGTATATAACTGTTTTATAATTTTTTAATTTAAAATTTTTTAAATTTTTTATCAAATTTAAAATTTTAAAAATTTTTTGGGAACTTTTTAGATTTTTAAAAATTTTTTATATATATATTTTTTAATTTTTTATTATTTATATGTTATTTATTATTTTTTATTTTGTATTTATTATTTTTATTTTTTATTTTTTATTTTTAGGGTAGTCCAGATTAATAATTCTTCTCGGTCCTATTACCAATTTATGTAACCTTATCTTATTTCCCTTAAAAAATTCTCAGACCCCTTGAAGTTCGCTTTTCCTCTGCCAGCCTTTCCTCTATATCTTCACCGATGTAGAATATCCCTTTATTTACCTACCATAATATGCTCGTGCGTATGTGAGTGTGTGTAAATACGGGTGTGTGTGAGAGTATATATATATATCTTTTATATGCATGTTTATATGTGTGTGTATATATATATATATATATATATATATGTATATATATATATATATTGTGTATGCATGTATGTATGTATGTATGTATGTGGTTTATGCGTTTATATACGTATATGTGAGGGTACACATATTTATATATAGTACTATATTTTTTAGGGTAGTCCAGTTTAATAATTCTTCTCGGTCCTATTACCAAATTATGTAACCTTATATTATTTCCCTTAAGAAATTATCAGACCCCTTGGAGTTTCGCTTTTCCTCTGCCGGGCTTTCCTCTGAATCTTTACCGATGTAGAGTATCCCTTTATTTACCTACCTAAATTTGCTCGGAAGTATGTGAATGTGTGTAAATACGAATGTGTGTGTGTGTGAGGGTATATATATATGTTTTTGCTTTTTACATGCATGTCTATATATGTGTATATATGTATAGATTTGTTATATATGTGTGTATGTGATTTATGAGTTTATATGCATGTGTGTGAGGGTGCACGCATTTATATGTGTATATGAATGTGTACATGTAATGACGTGAATGAATAGGTATGTATATGTGTATGTGTGTATATATGTATGCATTTTAACTCTAATGTGACCAATCAATTAAGAAATCTCTCCCCTTGTGTGAAATTTCCCCCCTTCTTGTCCCCCACCCCTATTATTCTGCACATTTATGCGCGGGTGTGTATTCTGTATATATATATATATATATATATATATATATGTGTGTGTGTGTGTGTGTGTGTATGTAAGTGTATATTATTATTTTTTTATCATCATTATTAATAGTTTCTCCGTTCCCTAATAAAACACCTTACTATAATTTATCAATGATTAGTTTAGGTTTTTGAAGAATAAGTCGGCCGCTTCCTTCCACAATATACCAACATTTAAAGAGTTTTTTGCAACCCCTATAAAATGACTTTTAAATATTTTTATAGATATCCCTTCTAATGTGGAGTACCCCATACCCCCATTTTCCCTTCTCTTGCCTTTTATCTTTTATTTTTATTTTTACACTAATTTATGTTATCCTTTATTTTATCTAACAGTGTATTTATTTCATCTTTATTTTTCTTCATTTTTCATTATTTTTCTTCATCATTATTTTCTTCTTAATCTTTCTTTATTCCCCCCCCCCCCTCCCTTTTTATTATTAGAACCGTAAAAATTTTTTATGATTAGTACCCTTAGGACTTTATAAATTTATAAATGGTGTGATTACAATTTATTTAATTATAAGTTTAATTTTAATGATTTATTATTTAATATTTTTAGTAATATATTATTACATTATCATATTATTTCAATATAATTTTTAACTTAATTTTAATTTTATTTTTAACGTTATCTCCTTTTACTTTCGATAACATATATAACGTCTCTATTAGTTAAATTTGAATCCTTTCCATAACGGGCTACGTAATTCCACGCACGTGACAATTTAAACCTGCTAATTTCCCATCTGTCCAACTGTTAACGTTATTCCCTTTTAATTTCTTGCTTTTTCTATGTACAGCGTCGCCGTTGTTTTGATCTGAAACCTTTCCATAACTGACTACGTATTTTCCACGCACGTGACAATTTTAAATCTGAAAGTTTTCCATCGTTCCAACGGACAATATTTTGAAATTCCTGGCGGTTGTTCTCACTCATTAAGCTATACAACTCTGTTGATGAAGGTCCGATTTTCTCGAATCTGAAACCTTGGTCCGGATGTTGTTGTAATTTTTGTTTAATATTAATAAATTCATGCTCTTATTAATTATCTAGTTAATTTTACTTTTGCATTAATAATTGAGCACTCTGCTGGGAAACTCTCCCAATTAAGAAATACGGTATATATATATATATATATATATAAGAGAGAGAGAGAGAGAGAGAGAGAGTAATTCTCGCTTTTGTAATTGTAGAGATTTGATCGCTAAGCCAACAACGATGATCCCCTTTCCACATCGTTTAATTAATAATCCTTTGACCGGTGAATTGACCAAGTTGTTTACTATCTGTGACTCACTCGACATTCTATGCTGGAAAATAACTAAAACTCTTCCATTATCGGTAAAAACTTTAAAATGATGATGGATTTTAATTAACCAATATTAGGTCCCAGCCACCAGAATACAATGTGAGAAAACTACACCTTTAATTTGAATTACCAATATCATCTCTTGGAACAACTATTAATTTATAAACAAGCGCCCCCCCCCCCCCCTCGTACAATTTGAAAACAAAATCGGTTGACATGCTTTTACTTATTCTTATTCGTTTGTTTTATGCTCTTCATAGTCAAACTGTTTTTTTGTCTCATATGTGATATTTTTGACTATGTAAACTGTTCTTGCAAAATGTTTTTCATATGTAAACCCTTTCGTCCACTTCCACTATTGTATTAATCTCTTAGTAACTTTTGTATAAGTTCTCCCTGCCAATGTTTTTTTACTATATGTCATTCTATCATATTGTAGTTCTAATATTATTTTTCTTGTTATGTTCATTATTACTGTGATGTTCTTGGATTACTATTACTATTATTTCTTTCTTATCCCCTAATATTCTATTTGGAATCATATCCAATATATTTTTATCATTTTTTATTACTATTACTATTATTATCAAGAGTATCATTATTTCTTTATTGCTATTACTGATTTTATTTCTATAATTATCATTGTTATTACCATTGTGATTATTATTATTATTATTATTATTATTATTATTATTATTATTATGTGTACTCATTAGGAGTTCTCACACAGGTCATCATTAGTGATTGCTCACTGATAATCGCCGGTAGTGTTTCCTAGAGTCTGAGAGACAACAGGTTTCCCCAGATTTCCAGTACTCTTCACCGCTTTTGATAACTATTGCAAATGACTTTGTGTTATCACAACAGATGCTTACTATTGATTTCTCACTAGCAACAACCTTTGGTCTTCTCTGAAATTTGGGTGGCAATAAGCCTCCCCAAGGTTCCAGCCCTTTGCGCACTCTTCCAATAGAGGTCTAGTTAGTGTTTTCCGACCTCACTCAGTCTTGCCATCTTCCTTGACCCTTTACGACTATTTTGTATTGTATCAGCCGAGGTTGGTTCTATCACTTTTTTTCGGGGGGGGGGGAGTAGTTTATGAAATTTCTTGCATTTTCTGTTCCTTGGTTTCCTGTGGTGTTTTTTTTGTTTTTTTTCATATTGCAACTTCCATGTGACTGGTTAGCATTCGTAGTTTATGTGGGTTGGTTTCCACATTCAAGGATTTCCCTTAAGATTTCAGCTGTTTTCATCATTACCGTCCGTTGTTTGGTATTCCCTTTAATTCCAATTTCTACTAGTCGTTTTTTTCAGGTTTTACGGGATTGTTATTTGTGCTCCTACAATTATTGGTATTATATTGACTTTCTTCATATTTCATATCTCCTTAAATTCTCTGGCGAGTTCCGTGTATTTGCTTCGTTTTTCTTTCTCCTTGATCTTCACCCTGTGGTCTGCTGGTACAGCAAAATCTACGATTTGGCAGGATTTTTCTTTCTTGTCGATTATTATGACATCCGGTCTACTTGCTTGAATGAGTTTATCTGTTTACACCTTCATATCCCAGAGAATTTTGTGATCTTTGTTTTCCAGTACTTTCTCTGGTTTATGTTTGTACCATTTGTCCGCATGTTCGAAATGCAGTCATTTGCATAGTTCCCAATGTTCTGCTTTTCCCACACAGTCGTGTCTGTTGTTGTATTCTTTTTGGACGAGTTTGCTGCATTCACTTATGTGATTTACTGTTTCGTCTCTTTGTCCACACAGTCTGCATTTACTGTTTTCCTAGGTCTTATCTATTTAGGCTTTAATGTAGTTTGTCCTAATCGCACTGTTCTGTGCAGCCAGCAGTAACGATATCGTTTCTCTGTTCAAGTGTCCTTTTCTTAACCATTTTCGTGGGTCTCTTCTCTTCTTAGTCTTATGAAACGTCCATGTAGTTATTTTTCTTTCCACTTTTCTTGTCTTTTTGTTTCTGGTTTCGGTGCTTCCTGGGTTGTTCATTGGAATCGTGTCGCTTGCTGCAGTGATTAGTTTTTTTGTGTACTGGGTTATGTATTTCTCCAGCTCTTTTTTGTGTCTTCCACAGAGTCTTCTATACTTACCAGTCTTCTTCCCTTTTTTTCCACTACAGTCTGTCCATATTGTCTTTTAGATGTAGTGTGTTGTACATGGTCATTAATTTTTTTGTCATTTGGTCAAGATGCCTGAATTCTTCTTCAGCATATGAATGGTTCAAAGTATCTTATTATGATACTGCCCTGGTGTTTATTCCTTTTACTAGATTTCTGCTATATAATTTCGTTTCTAAGAGTTTTCTTGTTCTTTGCATATATTCTTTTCCAATCTTCTTTTTCATTTCTCAGATTTGATGGTGTTTGATTCTAGAACTCTCAAATATTCATAGCTATTCTGTTCGCCAAGCGCCCTCATCTTCTCTTGGTTGGGGGTTCCAGACCCTCTGTTGTCTCCAGTTTTCCATTTTTCATCTTTAGGAATGCACACTTTTCCGTTCCAAATTCCATTTGAATTTCCTGGCTGAAGATTCTAGTCATATTTATCAGCTTTTCCAGTTAATTTTTGCAAATAGTTTCAGGTCGTCCATGTACATGAGATGGTTTATTCTTTGTTCGGTGTCTGTAAACTTGTATCCGACATCACATTTCCTGAGTATGTAGTTGAGTGACATCATGGCTATTCTAAACAGTAGTGATGATAGGGAGTCTCCTTTGAAAATATTTCTCTGTATTTTTATTTCAGTCAAATGTTGTCCTTCAGCTGTCAGTTCTAGTCTCCATTGCTTTCTTAATAAGATTAATAATCCTGTCAGGTATCTTGTACATTTTTAAGCATTCAATTATCCATGCTTGAGGGATTCTGTTGTAGACTTTCTTGTAGTCAATCCATGCAATGGATATGTTCTTTTTTTCTGCTTTTTACCTCCATCAGGATCTTTTGATCTATCTATAGCAGATCATGCATCCCTCTTTTTCCTTTCCGGCATCCTTTATGTTCCTCGGGGAGCAGTCCACAATTGTTCAGGGATTTTCTGATTTGTTCTCTCAGTTGTGCTATTAGGATTTTTCAACATTGTTGGTAAACAGATTATCGGTCTGTAGTTGCTTGGGATCGTTCCCTTTTTGGCATTTATTTGTATTAGCATTGTCCTTCCTTTGGTCATCCACTTTGGTATGTCTGTTCTGTGGATACATCCTCTCAGTTTCTGCATTAGCCTTTCATGTAGGGTCATGAATTTTTAAAACCAGTATCCATGGATTCTATTGTGGTCTGGTGCTTTCCAGTTTACCATTTTCCTTAAGGTTGTGTTAATCGTTTATTCATTAATTTCTGTTTCTGTTCCTTCTTCAATTTCCTGTAGTTCATTTTCCATGTTTTTCAGCCATTTAGCACTTTTGTTGTGTTTTTGAGGCTTTTCCCATATCTTGCCCCAGAAGTGATTTGTCTCTATATCTAGTCCAGTTGTTCTGTTGTTGTTCTTTCTCAATTTACGTTTTTGTAAAACTGGCTTTCATTGTTTTCAAATGTCCTATTCTGTTTGTGCTGTTATCATTTGTATTTATATCATCTCAGTCTTCCTTCTATTGCTGTTATCTTTTGTTTTAGTTCTTCATGTTTCTTATTTAGTCTTTCCTTATGAATAGGATTTCCACGCTTCCATTATTTCCTCTTCTCTTTCATCCTGTTTACTGTTTTAGCTTCTTTTCAAAGGTTGTTGATCTGAGTTTCCAGCCTGATTTTGCATCCAGGCTTTGTCGGTCTATTCTTTGGGCCAGTCTTTTTTCTCTTTTTAGTTTCATACCTATTGATTAGGTCTGTGATAGTACCTGTTGGGATGTACGTGAGGAGTCGGTTTACTTTCTGTTTCTAATTTTAATTTCTTCTAATCTTCATTCTTTGAGGATGCGAGTTTTGTTTTGTTCTCGGACATGAACTGTTTGATGTTTTCCACTTCTCTTGTTTCTTCCTCAGTGACTGCAATGATTTCAGTGTTTATGCTTTGCTCGTCTTCTACCTGTGAGTTTTTGTCAAATGGTGTTACTTGATCTGTTACGCCATTTATTTCTTGTTGGATTTCCGTTAATTCCAGCTCTGAAAATCACCCTCTCCTGAGCATCTGTCTTGCTTTATCTGCTATCCTTTGTTCCGTTATATGGTGGTCATTAGAAATGTCACATAGATTTTTCATTCGTTTCCGGTAGCCTCTTTTATGGGGTGGCGACTTCTGTAGTAGCATTCCATAACCAGTCTATTCTCTTTTGTGGTCCATTTCTTTCTATGATTTTTTGGTTTGTTCTTTTCATTCTTGCTTTCTTGTGTTTGATTTGTGTCCTTGTCATACCTGGAATTAGCGAGGTTACTTATCTGGTTTTGGTCCGTGAGCTTGTTCCTGAGATTAAAGAAGCCAACATTTGCAGGATGCAGACTGGGTCCCCCATGTTGCCCATCGAGGGAGCACCTGTCCATCATGACACTCAGATCTTTCTTCTGACTCCCATTCATATTTTAGTGCATGTGACAACACAAGGCCCATGCTTAGATTATCTGTGATCCTGCCACAGGGATAGTGTTTATCTCTAATTTTCATGAGGTACAGGATTCACTATCACACATAGATGAAGGGACATTTACACACACACAATATATATACATATATATATATATATATATGAACCCCACACTCGCTTCTCTGCACCGTGGGGATCGTCGGCAACTGCACACACAGGTGTATGATATCCTTGTCGCGGTGCCAAGTTGTGAACCCCACGCGTGCACACGATCTTGCCAGACCATGAACACACTTCAGCCGATCGTCGTAGTGACAATAAAAAAAATATGTCGATCGAAATTCCTCTAGGCCGGGATGACGACGATGATGATGATGATGATGACTTCGTCGATCTTGCCGTCTAGTCCAACTCCCACGTTGAAACTGTTTATATCAGCGAGCGATCACTCGGTGAACAGCAATCGGTTGGTTCTGTGAGGGCGAAAGATTATTCAAAGCAGAACAAAAGAAAAAAAACAATGTTCAACAACTCGGTCGGGATCTTTTTGTATTGAAGAGTAATTATTAATAAAATAAAAGAATTGATTTTACATTAGATTAATGTCTACAGCATTCGTAAAAGCCGTTGCTCTGAGTTATCTCGTTGGTTCTCTGTGTGTGTGTAAATTCGTTACAAGTGGTTGTTTAGTCACAAATTAACTAGCTAAGAAAACGATGGTGAGTTCGCTCGATTTTCTTCATCTTCGTCGCGTACCATCATCGGCACGCGACGTTGAACGTCCGACCTTCTCGTTCTGTGGTTTTGTGGTTCTGTCTCTTCGTGTGTAAAAACGCACAGTCTCTTACTGAAAATGTCTATCGTCACACACTCTTCCTCTGCCATATTTCTCTCTGCGTCTCTTCCTCTCTCAGGGGGTCGGGGTGGGCGCCTCCTCTCCTGTCCCTGAAATAAAATGGGATTTCCTTTCTGGCCCGTGGTGTTATCATAAAAACAATCGCCTTCTCATTCTCGCCGTAATTAACGACGACAGGCCTAACTGATTAACTTGCCAAGTCAGAGCAGACCTCCGATATCGCCGACCCAAGGTGTATTACTCACTCAACTGACCATATGTCTTTTGTTGACTTTTATTAGAATTAACGTTAATCATGGATTTTGCTAAATCCTTAATTTCCATCTGGACTGCTTCTTCCTGTTGTAGCGGTGATCGGTATTGACTGGCGGACATGACTCTGCCAGACAGCACGGTGCCTTCTTCCATTGTTTGAATAAGCTCGTTTCACGTCGAATATATACTAGTTTTATGTCTCCACTTCGTCTCTACGCAGGGCCTAGCATCATCACCAAGATGCATACTAGTGCGTAACCAGGGTACCCGATCCCCATGGGCCTGGATACTTTGTCACATATATATATATATGTTATCTAACTACTTAGTATACGTTTCCTAGGCTACTCTTAAAAACAAATAGGAAAAAAAGGGATAAGTTCTCTTCCCATTTTTAAATGACAAATTGAAGTATGGGGTCACATTCGAGACATGGGGGTCAACATTCACAAGTGCTTAGAGTTAATTTTAAATGGCCAGCGGTGACTACTTAGTTTGGCTGCATCTGAGTCCTATATTAGCTTAAAATTTTTTTTTTAAATGCATTTTCACTGTTGTCGTTTTTTCCTCCATTTACATAGTTTAAACTTTCCAATAGAATAAACCAAAACAAATAAATAGTCCTATATCCTAGAATTTTCTGTCCCACTTCTAAGAGCCTTCGAGACTGAAAGGGAGGGGCAGTAATTACACATGCTTATAGTTCAGTTTAAATCCAACCTACCTCAACCATGGCTAGCGATTATTATTATCATTTTGAGTATTGGTGGAACGAATATAATTTTATGTACACGTATTTTTCGTTTTTTTTCTGTAAAATATATGTTTGCGAAATAAGTGAACTATTTTGATGTTAACTTCTATTTGTGGCCTTTTGTAAAAGGTGCTGAAGAAGACCATATTGGAATTCATGTAAAAAAATAAGTAAATAAAAACAATTCCTAAATGCCTCGGAAACGATCGTACACCTAACCGTTGTTGATCTTGAATTCTTGGAACTGTAATAAATAATGTTGTAAATTTACTTATCTCTACTGATTCTGTAAAGATTTTCGCATTTATTTATATAATATATATATATATATAAATTAATAAATGCGAAAGTCTTTTTCATTTATCACTCTATATTATAATCAAAACGGGTTACTGTTATTTAAATCAAGAATACAATATAAAATCTTGATATACTGTATATATAGTGGAGATAAAACATTAAGAGAGAATCTTTTGACTGCCTAATTAGCATAACTATTTTTTAAACTATTCATAATTAATTAATGTTTAGTATTATTAATTTAGAATTGCATTGGCTTATGTTTGTTATCTATATATATAATAGTTTTGTCTATTTCAGCAGTAATTAATTAAAGTTATTCAATAAATAAATTGGAAAAATAACTAAAACACCTTAAGTTTTAACTCCATGCGCTCACCGACGACCTTATCTAAGGTTGTGGCTTGCTACAAGCGAGGCAGAAGCGAGAAGAGAAAGGGGGAGTTGGAGGGAGAGTGTGGTTGTCTTGCCCTCTCTCCCTTTTCTATCGCCTTTTTTGCAGTTTTTATATTTTTCGTGAAAAATAAATAAATAACTTTTTAAAATTAATTAAGTTAATGCCTAATTTATAAATTTAAAAAACAAACTTATTTTTTTATGTTTATAAATACATTTTTAGTATTCTCATTGACAAATAAAAACAAAAGTTTAGTAGCACTGTGTATGATTGTAGATTAACATCCTCTGCTACACTCCCTCAAATTTTTCTACCTATTTTAACTTGATGGAAAGAAGAAAAGGAAACCACCCCCAATTATTTAATAACTTTAAGTGGGGAAAATTTTCGTATATAAATTCAATTTTAGGGGCAAGTTTTAGGGCAGTTAACTAAATTCTTTTTTGTTATGAGAATTAAATCTGCTGCATTCTTTTTTCGAAGATTATGTGTGGTTTTATGACCCTGTCACTCGGACTTATGGTTAGTTGTAAAAATATTTTGTTAAGTTCCCTAAAAAAAAATACAATGGTCCGGAAATGTGGGAACATTTTATGTTAAATATATATACAACTGAGCCGTCACTCTAAATTCTAAAATATTTGTTTTTATTTGTTTCAGTTTTCCATGGTGTTAACACATAATCCCCTAAAAAAGCAGAATGTCATTTTTTTCGGGGTGGTGGGGTATTAATGGAGTCTGTTAATCTGTAAATTTACCCATATTTAATTTTTTTAAATCTTATAATTTTTTTTTTTTTACTGCACATCCTTTTTTATTTTAAGCAATTGATTTTAGTTGTGTTTACTTTTCCTATGAAAATTGAATAAATAACCTTAAAATGATCTAAGTAATTAAATATCTTATTTTTATGGCATAAATAAAAATATTGAAAGTTTGCTCATCTTCTATGTGCGGGGTTTTGTCAATATTATTGTAGATTAACACCCTCACACCACCCTCGATAAAATGATATTCTACTTTTTCAGGTGATAACATGTGAATACCATGAAAAACCTGGCCGAAAGAAAAACAAAAAATATTTTAGGATTTAGAATGGGGGATTAGTTCAGCAAATCAATGTAACGAAAAATAATCCTCTATTTTGATGCCATTCTAAGGTTTTATGGCAGTTTAGCATTTTTCTTTTGCCATTGAAGATTAGTTCAGCAAATAAATGTAACGAAAAATAATCCTCTATTTTGATGCCATTCTAAGGTTTTATGGCAGTTTAGCATTTTTCTTTTGCCATTGAAGATAAATTCTGTGCATTATTTTTTTTTCTGTGCAGGGAGGAACCTTTTTGTTGCGATTGCATGTGATTTTACGACCTTGCCAGTCAAACTTAAGGTTATTGTTAAAAACATAAACTGCCCTAATAATCTAGAATGACCCCAAAAGAATCTCATTTTTAAGGGGGAGGGGGATAATTTAGCTGAGGATGTTAATCTACAAATTTACCAAAGTTTATTACAATTATGGAATTCTCTGAGTAAAAAATGTTGTTTTTTTTCAATTAACGCCCCCCCCCCCCCTCCTCATCCCAATTAATTGACGCCTGGAGGGCGGGTAGGTTTTGTTAGTAATATATATATAAATATATATATACATATATCAGTGTGTCAGATGTACATAGCCACACTAATGAATTTGAATGAAAGCGAAACATGCATGTCTGTGGATATAAAGATTAATTAAATTATGATTATTAGCTCTATTAAGGGGCGAGCACTCTGATGAGGAAGATAAAGTTTCTGTCTCGCTATAATGTCAAGTTCTTTCCTTTTCAGATTGAACTCTCTTAGAAACTTAGGATATCATAAAGATTAATATTATATATTTCCTTCTCATTTCTGGGATGGTCTTAGTGGATGTATCGACTATGATGGTGGATCTTAATAGTCAGTGTTGACTGAGATCAGAGGTTCGAATTGAGCGGCCCACGAGTCAACTGTATACAACCACACTGATAAGTCTTAATGAAGACGAAGCGTGCATGCCTGTGGATAAAAATAATATTAATTAAATAATAATTATTGATTATTATTATAATGTTGGAATTTTTCCACTGACTATTATGTCACTCGATAACTTTATATTCTGTGTATTTAAAAAATTTTGCATTTATATATTTTGTATTTGGTATTTTGTATTTGTACTTTTATATTAATTTAGCTTTTTGGGACTGACGTTACAGAGTCCAATGCAAAATTTGGCCTCTTTTGAATTGGCACTCGACAAGTGAACATCGTTTTTTTCCCTACTAACAGAGAGGAAGTTGCAATTTACTAAGCACATGTTCTGAAGGATACGTTTTTATGCATATCGAAATGTAGATGAGGATGTCTTGATAGCCCAAACAAGTTTGAAGGACCTTGTGTTTTCGTGCTTTCAGGAGGCGAGAAAAATAGACGTCAAATTCGTTCCAGTGTATTTTCTGTGTGACTAACTAACTTTTACTGAGTCTGAAGACACCCAATACAAATAAAAAGGTGCGACTACATCTCGGCAGACGACAAATTCAACTTTCGGAAACCTGTCATAAACCTTGCGTTTTTATATGCACCTATTTTGCCTTCCATAGAAAGTTGCATAAGTTTCTGAAAGGATAAAGGCCTTCCGTGAGGAGCGTAACCCCCCCCCCCCCCCGAAAAAATAAACAAAAAAGGAAACTTTTAATTTTCTAAATGCTTTCGCTCTGACCATGCCCCCCCCCCTGCGGAGCATCGCAAGAAAGGATGCTCAAACGAACTTGTTTGCCCATGAAACAGAAACTGGCAAACGAGCAAAGCTCGTTAATGCCCCCACCTTAACTGCATAGCATATACAGGTCATGCCTTGTACCCCTCCAAAAAACAAAAAAATCCTTTCATTAACGTAAAAGGAAAAAAAAAAACACAGAAAAGATTTCCACACAACCCCGCAATTCTTTCTTTTCAATAACCTAAAAGCAAAACCATTACCCTATTCTGTGCAAAGAGAAATAACACATTTGCATTAAATAACTTCGAAAAGAAAAAAAACAAACTTTCTTTTTATATCGAAATAACCAAAAAAACAACCAAAAAAGAAACAAAATTAAACAGTACACTTAAACACAAAAAAAATGAACACTTTTTCCGTTAAATAAATTCTTTGATAGAGGGGCTGGTTTTGTTAAGACCGAGAATGGTTGATCACTCAGGAGTTAAAAAAATTTGGCAAATATGAAAGTTCAAATTAGGACCAATTAAAAATATGTAATTTGTTCCTTTTTTTTTCATAAGGCACATATCTTTCATAGAGTTTTTTCGTGTGATAGCTGACACGCTGAGTCGAAGATATTATCACAGAATTTTTTTTTATTTTGATGTCAGTCTTTTTCGGATATTTTTTTAGGGTGGAGTTGTTGGCTACATGAAAGATGTTATCACAGGATCTTAGATCCGGAAGTCCGTCCTCTGCGGATAACTTTTTTATGTGTGGCGAGTCATAAGTACTCTCGTAAACTTGTCGGACTGGGTTTTTCCTTTTAAATATCCTGATACCATCCACTGGTAAACCAATTCCTTTAACAGTCCTTCTGGTCCAATTGTTATTTCACTTCTGAACCCATCCAACATGGCTACCAGACTCTTATAGATTCTTGCCCTGGTGGCCATTCCTTAAACCAAGGGCAGTAACCCATATGACATTAACAATCTCCCCCTATTCTTCTTTCCTACTTCTCACACTTTTGTTGGATTTTGATCACTAAAAAAAAACTAGTAACCAATTCAGAACAAACCCACATTGCATATTAAACTCTCCAACAAATTTTTTTTTTTTTAAATCCAAATAGCTCAAATGGAGTTTCAAATAAATAGGTGTGCTTCATCAAGCACTTTTAAGAGAGTTGCACTTGATGATCCATCCTTTGTAAGGATATCTGCCAATTGTTCATCACTTCGTATCCATGACAATGTCACTTCCTTTCTCTCTACATGAACAATTGACATCTCTACATGTAGTCTGATGTCCTTTATAACCTTAATTGTTTTTTCTGCTTCAAACTTTTATTGTCAACCTGGCAGTGAATAGGTAAAATTGACTTTCTATTATTGTAAATAATTTCAGCAACTATGTTTGCCATAAGGAAAAACATATCACAACTTTCAACAAATGATAGGGTCTCTGCAGCTAATGTTGATTTAAGCACTCTTTTGATTTTAGTGGATTTCCATGTTAGTGGACAAGCTCTCATTTCTTCATCGGCAAGAAAGACAATTTGTCCTCCTTGGCTTTCCCCATCAGGAAGATTAGCATAGCTTGCATCGGAATAGGTCATAATTTTTTAATTTTTGAGGTTGTCTAGTCTAGCAAAGCAAATGCCGGTTGGCGTGTTTTTGACATACCTTAAGATCTAATTTGCTTTACTGAGGTGGCTAACTTTAACATTTGTGATTTTGGAGCTTGACTGGCAGATAGAAAACCCCACATCAGACCGTGTCATGCCTGCAATCCAATTAAGCTGTCCAATAAAACACCTCAGTCTAGCTTTCTCTTCCATTGTAAAGAATGAACTGTTTTACCATCTCCAAATTTAAACACATTATTGCTTCGTTTATATAGGATCTTCTTTTTATCTTCCTCATTCAAAGAATCATAGTAACAATCAAACCATATTTGACCGCACACAGTTTCACTAGCACCACAATCCAAAATACCACACTTCATTGATTCGGCGACCAAAGATTTTGCTTGATATGCGTCTGATTGGAACAGGGTTATATGTTAATAAGTATCTTTTGGTTCTGAATATTCTATATCCGGCATTTATTAACCCAATGATTAATACTGCCACACTCAATGCATCTTGATGGGTTTCCAAATTTATCAGGGGAATTTCTACCTCTTCCTCCTCTAGGTCCAAATCCAACACAACCATGGTATGATTTCTGATACCTACGACCAGTGGGTCTTTTATAAAAATTCTGACCACGTCTACTACTAGGGTAGTTACGGCCATATAACACCTCTGACTCCTCAAAGTTGATGTTTTCTTCAATTTTTATTTGATTAGAAATGTTATCAGAGTCATGTATTTTTTTAATTGTGTCTTCATATTGTTATATGTGAGCACATTAATTGGCAATTGTTCTTGTTGGTGGGCCAAATTAGCAGATTTCAATAGACGGAAACCAAGCACATCCTCAGACATTTCCGTACCATATGACCTAGTTTTATTGTATTGCCTATCAAATTCATTACAATAATCTGGTATAGAAAGCTCTTTAGGTCTTTTATAACTTTCAAAGTCTTCAAGAGCCTCAAAAGCTAACTATCTCTCAAGTACAGTCTATCAAGGACTTCAATTGTTTTCAACACCATTTTCATTGTTAATGGATCCTATTCCAAGCTGTAATACAGCATCCTCACTGAGTATGAAAGCTATTGCTGGTCCTTGTTTTCTCTTTTCAAGAGTGGTGAAACTCAGCCAGAGTTGTAACCTGCTTTTCCACTTTTCATAATTGTCCCTCCTCTTAAATATAGGTGGAGATTTATTTATGTTAACTGAGGCCATTTTTTTCTCAATGCAAAACGATTTTTTTTTTTACTGGCCTGCTTTCTCCAAATAGAGGCGTAGTTCATCTTGCTCTGCTACCAATGTTAAATATCTTGATACCATCCACTGGTAAACCAATTCCTTTAACAATCCTTCTGGTCCAATTGTTACTTCACTTCTTAACCCATCCAAAATGGCTACCAGACTCTTATAGATCTTAGCCCTGGTGGCCATTCCTTAAACCAAGGGCAGTAACCCATATGACATTAACATTTCCTTGTGATGTCTGATAGACAGTGGTAAGATCCTCGCTGTATTTTTCTCAGCCGTTAAATTTTAAATTCCACCTTTCCTTGTATGCAGGGATATATTGTCTCGATTTGAAGTGCTGGGTGGGCACCATATCTTGACATGATTTCACTCGTCTGCTCCTGAAATCTGATTGTCTTGTTTGCTCTTGCCCTGTGTTTTCTCCGCTATTTCGCTAGGGCCTTTCCTGCCTAGTAACAGGGTCTCCTCCAATCTAATTGGTTGCCCTACAACCCCCCCCCCCCCTACCACCATAAACTGCATGGGCAGATTCACGTCTCTTGCGTTAAACTGTCTGGACTACATCTGGTAATGTGTGTTCGCTTCTTTGTCAATTTGTCAAGAAAACAAAATTACAAACAAAGAGTTGTTGATAATTGTAAAAAAATTAAATATAAAAAGATTTCTTTTTTAATTTCTAAAAATTAATCTATTTTTACGTTGGTGGGCTTTTGTCCAGGTTTGAATTATTTTGGTGGGTGCTTGTCCGGTGGGCGAACTTTTTTTTTGTTACGAAGAAAATAAAATAAAAAATGAATAGAAAAATATGTAATTTTGTAAGAAACTTTTAAAATTAAGGAAAAAAAGTTAAAATAAAGGAAAAAAAACACTCATCGTATGGTTAGTTTCCTGAATAAACAGGTTTTTTTAATGATATTTTTTTCTTTTTTCTTTTTTTCTTCTTGCCAAATCTTTTCCAACCCTACCACTAGGTTAGTGTTAGGTAGTTTTTCTGTTAGGGTTAGGGCGTTTTTCTGTTAGGTTTAGGGCGTTTTTCTGTTAGGTTTAGGGCGTTTTTCTGTTAGGGTTAGGGCGTTTTTCTGCTAGGGTTAGGGTGTTTTTCTGTTAGGTTTAGGGCGTTTTTCTGTTAGGGTTAGGGCGTTTTTCTGTTAGGGCGTTTTGCTGTTAGGGTTAGGGCGTTTTTCTGTTAGGGTTAGGGCGTTTTTCTGTTAGGGTTAGGGTGTTTTTCTGTTAGGGTTAGGGCGTTTTTCTGTTAGGGTTAGGGCGTTTTTCTGCTAGGGTTAGGGTGTTTTTCTGTTAGGGTTAGGGCGTTTTTCTGCTAGGGTTAGGGCGTTTTTCTGCTAGGGTTAGGGCGTTTTTCTGTTAGGGTTAGGGTGTTTTTCTGTTAGGGTTAGGGCGTTTTTCTGTTAGGGTTAGGGCGTTTTTCTGTTAGGGTGTTTTTCTGTTAGGGTTAGGGCGTTTTTCTGCTAGGGTTAGGGTGTTTTTCTGTTAGGGTTAGGGTGTTTTTCTGTTAGGGTTATGGCGTTTTGTTAGCAGATTTTGGTGCTTCCGTATTACAGAGCGGAATTTCTTTTTTATCTTTAATTTTGAAGAGTCAAATGACGGGGAGATAATTCAAAATGTTCCCCCCCCCCCAGGATTTATCTTCGAAGGGATTTTACCATTATGAATTTTAATTAACTTAAAGTAAAGTAAAAAAATATATATATACGTAAAAGGGTTATTTAGGAATCAAACAATCACAAGGCTTTATTGTATTCGGTACCAATAATAAAAAAAAAAGATTTATTAAAATAAATTAAGCATTACAGAAAGAAAAAAAAAATAGAAAATACATAAATGAAAGAAAAAATTGGTGCTTATTTTTTAAAAATCTTTAATTTTGAAGAGTCAAAAAAAAGGGGAGATTACTCAAAGTTTTAAACCACAATTTTATCTTAAAATGGATTTTACTATTGTAATTAATGTAAAATAAAGTTAAAACAATGTATACGTAAAAGGATAATTTAGGAATAAAACAACCAAAAAGCTTTATGATATTCGGCACAATTGAAAAATAAAAATGATTTATTAATATAAAATAAATATCAAAGAAGAAGGATAAAAATACAAAAATACGTAAATCGAAGGGAAAACAACATGAAACAAGAGAAATAAAGTTTTTGAAATAAATGAAAGTAGGACACTGAAATGGGAACTATTTTCGAACAAATTGCTGAAAATTCAGAAATTTGTTCGAAAATAGTTCCCATTTCAGTGTCCTATCTCTGGTTAAATATAAAATATCTTGCAAGTTAGGTGTTAAAATTCATACCGTGGTTGTAAATTTTGAGTTATCGCCCCCTTATTTGACACTTCAAAATTAAAGATAATTTTTTTTGGCGAATGTGTAGTTTGACAGCTAAAATGGCGGACAACTCTGACGTTAAGCTAGCGTCTGCTCTATTCAATCGGTGCCTCGAAAAAGAAACAACGTACATGAAATAACGTACAATAAGAAAATATTTCCTTTTTACAAATTTGTGAAAATAAAATCAATAAAACTTTTAACCAACATTTTTCCGGAAGATGACCAACATTAATGTACAATTTAACAAACTTTTTCGTCTCTCCAGAAGTACGGATGATCATAAATAATAAAATAAACTTTTTTTTTAACGCAAAATTTTTGCCAAGATCAAAGTGTAGTTTCTGTTCCGATGGATATTGCCCCCCATAGACTGGTATTGTCTTGGCCTTCGGGGCTTGATTTACGCCGGTCTATGGGTCTGTCCTGTGCAGTTCTAGGAGGTCCACCCTCCCAGGCGTTGCCTCCCCTCTTTGGAGAGGAGTAAGTTTATTGCTTACTGCCTGAGGCGCCCCTACCAGGGAATGCCGACAGGGCTGCCCAGGCAATTTTTAATGGCCAGAGTGCTCACCTTCTCGGGCGCTGGCTTTTCAAGCCCCACTTTCCCGACCCGATCGTGGGTCACATCTTATAATCTAATAAGATTAGCAGAATTAATATTCCGCCTTAATAGGCGGAATATTAATTCTGCTAATCTTATCAACAGCTATGGAAAAAGTCGTCGATGACGTTATGCCAGTCGCTGAATTATGTGTTATGAACATAAACTTGGAAGAATTAAGTCAAAACGACTGATAATTTTAACACAATAAAGTGGTTGGCACGCCACGGACTGATCAGCAACAATTTCATTTTTAAGAAAAAAGTTTGATTCCGGAAGTTAATCCATTTCCAATAAAAAAAGTTTTTCACTATTATTAAAAAAATTGTTTTGAAAACAATCGAATAAAAACAAGTAAATTATTTTTCAAATAGTCTGTATTATGTTAATTATTAGAAAAGTCTGAAATTAATATGAAAAAAAAAATTGTTGTATCACTTTCAGGCATCCGTAGACACTTTCTTCAAGCTTTTTCCACTGGAAGACAGCGTTCCTCCTTGTTATGCGCACCTGCCAAAGGTTTCTTTTATCATTTATGATCATCAGTACGAATGATCATGAATGATAAAAGAAACTTTACCGCAGGATAACCGGGAAGTCATCGGGATCGCGAACCCTTCTGGAGAGCATTAACAAAACTTTTAACAAACATTTTTCCGAAAGATAACCAACATTTATGTACAATTTAACAAACTTTTTTGCAGTATTTTTGGCGAATGGGTAGCTTGGTTATCTTCCGGAAAAATGTTGGTTAAAAGTTTTGTTGATTTTATTTTCACAATAAATTTGTAAAAAGGAAATATTTTCGTATTGTATCTTGTTTCATGTAAACGAGGGACCACTTTTTCGAGGCACCGGTTGAATATAGTAGACGCTAGTAGGAGTTGTCGTCCATTTTGGCTGTCAAACTACACACTCGCCATTTTTTTCGGCCCTACGATACATAAGTATCGCAAACTGCATAAGTACCAAAAAAAAGAACAGGGATGTCAATCTATATGATCGGCAAAAAGAGGGGGGGGGGGGGTTACGAACAAAAGATACCCAATAAAAGAATTAAATCATACCTTATATGTTATAATCAACAAGTCAACGGGAAGGCGAAGAATAAAACCCGGAGAAAGCGAACAAAACCGCACTTTCACTTTGCAAGTTTTTTTTTCACTCTTTTTTTTTTCAGACTTCGTACGTTTTAATATTTTTTGGGGGCAAATGATGAGTGAGAAGGTGTGAACATAATGCGATAAAAATGTTTTTTTTTTTTTATATTATTATTGACTGAGGAACCATTTCGACTTAAAATCTATCGTATGTAATATGAATAAAAACACATTTGAAATGTGTCAATATGCGAGAATAATGGATAGGTGAACAAATTGGAGGCTTCCAACAAACGAAGTAGGGCATAACGTAAAAACGAAACGAAATTCAACTGAAAATAAACAAGCATTTCCCAGAAAGCAATTTTAATAATTTCCAGAATACTATTTAAAGATGGCTACAGTTGTTAATATTTGTTTTTATTGAGATAACACAAGTTTAGAAAATATCTATAAAAAAAACTTGTGAAAGAAATATTTATATATATACTTTAATTTTTTGGTACTTATGCAGTTTATGGACCGGGCTAAAATAGTAACGTTATAATTTAGAAATCCATTTTTTATCTGGGGAGGTGGGGGTTGATTAACTATTCTGTACTTTCACCTAACAATTTAATAAACAAAAGATACCGTAAAAATTCAATTTAACTTGAAAATACTATCTAAAAAAAAAAAAATAGCCCAGTCTGTACCAATTTTTTGAATGAATTATTTTTATAATTCATGACAAGACTTTACTTCGTTTCAGTATTCATTGTTTATGATCCACGTTTTCGTATGGCCCATGGGACCAGAAAAATAGCACGGGTAAAATGGCACAAGTGAATAAATAGGAAAGTATGGCACAAAGCAAGAACAATTCTGTAACGGAAAATTAGGATCGTTTGGGAGGGTATGAGCTATGTTCCCTCCTCTATAGATTTAGATAGGGAGCTAGGCCGTGCGATGGCCTCTACTAAGCGCCCCACACCCAATATTTAAAAATTGATATTTTTAATAATTATTTATTCTGACGTTTTATTTATTACCAATTGATCATCATCATCATCATCATCATCATCATCATCATCATCATCATCATCACCACCACCACCACCACCATTTATTATTATTATTATTATTATTTGTACTCACTAGATCTCACACAGATCATCGTCCGTGATTGCTCACCGACAATAACCAGTGGTATTTCCTGGAGTCTGAGTGACAACAAGTCTCCCCAGACTTCCAGTATTCTTCACCTCTTTTCGATAACGATGCGGTATCGCAACAGCCTCTTACCATTGATTTCTCGCTGGTAAGGACAATTGGTCTTCTCTGGGATTTGGGTGGCAATAAGCCTCCCCAAGGTCTCAGCATTCTCTGCACTTTTCCAGTGGAGGTCTGGTTTGTGCTGTCCCTCCTCGGTCTTCTCATCCTCCTCGACCCTCTACAAATATGTTGTCTGGTGTCAGCCTAGGGCGGCACCAGTTACAAAAAATAAATAAATAAATAAATAAATAAAATAATATTTCTTTAAATTAATTAAAAAAAAAAGAAAAAAAGTTTAATTCTTTTTTAATTTTTAAATTTTTTTCTTTTCAATTCCTTATTTTTTTTCTTTTCTCTTTCCTTATTTAAAAATAAAAAATAATTTTTAATTCTTTTTAATTTTTAATTTTTTTTTTGGGGGGGGGCAGAGGAAGGAGCTTATAGTGTTTCTTATAATTTCTGTTTCTTTGGTTCATTTTTGTGTAGTGATAGCTGAGGCCAGTGTAATTTATTGGGGGGGGGGAGATTATGAAGTGCTGTTTCTTGCAGTTTCTGTTCCTTAGCTCTCGTTGTGGTGTTCTTCGTGTGGTTTTGTTTTCTCCGTTGTAAATTCCTTGTGACTGGTTAGCCTTTGTAGCTTATGTGTGTTAGTTTCCGCATTCAAGGATTTTCCTTAAGATTGCAGCTGTTTTGATCATTGCCGTCCTTTGTATGGTTTCAATAGTCCCTTTGATTCCAATTTCTCCCAGTCTTTTCTCCAGATTTTTTTGGATTGTTCCTAGTGCTCCTACGATTATTGGTATTATACTAACTTTCTTCATGCATCATATTCCTTTTAGTTCTCTGGCTAGTTCTGTGTATTTACTTCGTTTTTCCGTGTCTTTGATCTTCACTCTGTGGTCTGCTGGAACGGCGAAGTCTACGATTTTACAAGATTTTTCCTTTTTGTTTATTATAATAACATCAGGTCTCCTTGCTTGTATGAGTTTATCTGTTTGTATATCCATATCCCAGAGGATTTTATGTTTTTCGTTTTCCAGTACTGTTTCTGGTTTATGTTTGTACCATTTGTCTGCATATTCGAAATTCAATTGTTTGCACAGTTCCCTGTGTATTACTTTCCCAACACAATCATGTCTGTTCTTGTATTCTTTTTGAGCAAGTTTGCTACATTCACTTATATGATTTACTGTTTCGTCTCTTTGTCCACACAGTCTGCATTTATTGTTTTCCTGGGTTTTATCTATTTTAGCTTTAATGTAGTTTGTCCTAATCACATTGTTCTGTGCAGCCATCAATAAAGATTCCGTTTCTCTGTTCAAGTTTCCTTTTCTTAGCCATGTCCAGCTATTTGCGTTGGTTTCTTCTCTTGTGAGTCTTATGAAGCGTCCATGTAGTTGTTTTTCTTCCCATTTTTCTTTTCTTGTCTGTTTGTGTCTAGTTTCGATGCTTCCTGCATTGTTCGTTGGGACAGTATCTCTTGCTGCGGTGATCAGCCTTTCTGTGTTCTGGTTTATGTATTTCTCCAGCTCTTTTTTAGTGTCGTCCACACAGTCTTCTATACTTACCAGTCCTCTTCCCCCTTCGTTTCTCTTCACGTAGAGTCTGTCTGTATCGTCTTTTGGATGTAGTGCATTGAGCATAGTCATTAATTTTCTAGTCCTCTGATCAAGGTGCCTGAGTTCTTCTTTAGTCCAGTTTATGAATGGTCCAGAATATCTTATTAGTAATACTGCCCAGGCTTTGATTAGGTTTCTGTTACATAATTTTGTTTCTAAGAGCTTTCTTGTTCTTCTCAGGTATTCTTTTCCAATCTTCTCTTTCATTTCTGTTGATTTGATTGTGTCTGCTTCCAAAACTCCCAAATATTTATAGCTCTCTTCTTCATTCAGCACCCTCATCTGCTCTTGGTTGGGCAGTTCCATGCCCTCAGTCGTCTCCAACTTTCCTTTTTTAATCTCTAGCAATGCACACTTTTCCATTCCGAATTCCATTTGAATGTCCTGACTGAAGATTCTGGTCGTATTTATCAGCTTTTCCAGTTCCTTTTTGCTTTTTGCAAATAGCTTCAGGTCGTCCATATACATGAGATGGTTTATTCGTTGTTCTCTACCTGTGAACTTGTATCCGGCATCACATTTCTTGAGTATGTAGTTGAGTGGCATCATGGCTATGATAAACAGTAGTGGTGATAGCGAGTCTCCTTGGAAAATGCCTCTCTGTATTTTTATCTCCGTCAAGTATTGTCCTCCAGCTGTCAGTTCTAATCTCCATGTTTCCATTGCTTTCTTGATGAAATTAATAATCCTGTTGGGTATCTTGTACATTTTTAAACATTCAATTATCCATGCTTGAGGGATTCTGTCGTACGCTTTCTTGTAGTCAATCCATGCCATAGATATGTTCTTTTTCTTGCTTTTAACTTCTTTCAGGATCTTTTGATCTATGTATAACAGATCATGCGTCCCTCTTTTCCCTTTCTAGCATCCTTTTTGTTCCTCGGGAAGTAGTCCACGACTGTTCAGTCCACGAATGGTAAATTTGCTATCTAAGTTGTGCCGTTAGGATTTTCCACATTGTCGGTAAACAGGTTATTGGTCTGTAATTGCTTGGGGTCGTTCCCTTCTTGGCGTCTTTTTGTATGAACGTTGTCCTTCCTTTGGTCATCCACTCTGGTACGTCTGTTTTATGTATACATACTCTCAGTTTCTGTGCTAGCCTTTCATGTAGGGTCGTGAATTTTTTGAACCAGTACGCATATATTCCATCGTGACCTGGTGCTTTCCAGTTTGCCATTTTCTTTAGTGTTGTCTTAATAGTTTCTTCATTAATTTCTGTTTCCATTCCTCCTTCAATTTCTAGAAGTTTATATTTCATGTCTTTCAGCCATTTAGCATTTTTGTTGTGATCTTCAGCATTTACCCATATCTTGCTCCAGAAATGTTTTGTTTGTGTCAGGTCCGGTAGTTCTGTTGTTGTTATTTCTCCGTTTACGTTTTTGTAAAACTGGCTTTCATTGTTTTCAAAGGTCCTATTCTGTTTGTACTGTTCCGATTTGTATCTGTATCGTCTCAATCTTCCTTCTTTTGCTGCTATCTTTTGTTTTAGTTCTTCATGTTTCTTATTTAGTCTTTCCTTGCGATTCAGATTTTTGCTCTACCATCGTTTACTGTTCTCCTTCATCCTATTTACGGTTTTAGCTTCCTTTTGAAGTTTGATGATCTGGGTTTCCAGTCTGATCTCCCATCCAGATTTCGTCTGTCCATTCTTTTGGTCAGTCTTCTTTTCTCTTTTTAGTTTCATACTTATTAGTTTTGCTCCAGCATATATCAAGTTGTTTAAATCTGTGATAGTGTCTGTTGGGATGTACGTGAGTACTCTGTTTACTTTCTCTGTTTCAACTTTTAACTTCTTCCAGCCTTCGTTCCTTAGGGATGGAAGTTTTGTTTTGTTCTCGGACATTAATCGTTTGATGTTTTCCACTTCTCTTGCTTCTTCCTCAGATAGTTCTATAGTTTCGTCGTCTTCGACTTCTTCAATTTCTGTGTTTATGTTTTTCCCGTCTTCTTTCTGGGTGTTTTTGTCAAGTGGTGTGTCTTGATCTGTCACGCCATTTATCTTTTGTTTAATTTCCTATAATTCCATCTCCGAGAACCATCGTCTCCTGAGTATCTGTCTTGCTTGATCTGCTATCCTTTGTGCCGTTGTATGGTAGTCAGTAGAAATGTCCCATATTTTATATTTTAGTTTATATTATATTTGATTTTAAATGGTCTCAAATCTCACCACGTGACTTTCCAAATTAAAAATTTTCTTTTTTCCTTTCTTTTCTTTTCTTTCCCATTTCATTCTTTCCCAAATATGATCTGCGGTAAGGATTGGATTTTAATTCTCCCTGATGAGACCTCAGTTTATAACAGCTGTTAATCGATAACATCGCCATTCCAGTTTCGCAAATTTTGTACATGTCTGATGAATAAATATAAAAATATATATATATAAAATATAAAAATACATATATATATATATATATATATATATATATATATATATATATATATATATATATATAAAAAGAAACAAAATTAAACAATACTCTTAAGCACAAGAAAAATTACTTTCCATTAAATAGCTTAGAAAAATAAAGACAAAAGCTTTCTGTTTATATCCAAATAACCCCCTAAAAAAGAAACAAAATAAAACAATACTCTAAAGCACAAGAAAAATTACTTTCCATTAAATAACTTGAAAAGAAAGGACAAAAGCTTTCTGTTTATATCTAAATAACCCCCAAAAAAGAAATAAAATCAAACATTACTCTTAAGCACAAGAAAAATTACTTTCCATTAAATAACTTGAAAAGAAAGGACAAAAGCTTTCTGTTTATATCCAAATAACCAAAAAAAACAAATTAAACAATACTCTTAAGCACAAGAAAAATTACTTTCCATTAAATAATTTGAAAAAAAAGGACAAAAGCTTTCTGTTTATATCCAAATAACCCCCCAAAAAGAAATAAAATCAAACATTACTCTTAAGCACAAGAAAAATTACTTTCCATTAAATAACTTGAAAAGAAAGGACAAAAGCTTTCTGTTTATATCCAAATAACCCCCAAAAAAGAAATAAATCAAACATTACTCTTAAGCACAAGAAAAATTACTTTCCATTAAATAACTTGAAAAGAAAGGACAAAAGCTTTCTGTTTATATCCAAATAACCCCCAAAAAAGAAATAAATCAAACATTACTCTTAAGCACAAGAAAAATTACTTTCCATTAAATAACTTGAAAAGAAAGGACAAAAGCTTTCTGTTTATATCCAAATAACCCCCAAAAAAGAAATAAATCAAACATTACTCTTAAGCACAAGAAAAATTACTTTCCATTAAATAACTTGAAAAGAAAGGACAAAAGCTTTCTGTTTATATCCAAATAACCCCCAAAAAAGAAATAAATCAAACATTACTCTTAAGCACAAGAAAAATTACTTTCCATTAAATAACTTGAAAAGAAAGGACAAAAGCTTTCTGTTTATATCCAAATAACCCCCAAAAAAGAAATAAATCAAACATTACTCTTAAGCACAAGAAAAATTACTTTCCATTAAATAACTTGAAAAGAAAGGACAAAAGCTTTCTGTTTATATCCAAATAACCCCCAAAAAAGAAATAAATCAAACATTACTCTTAAGCACAAGAAAAATTACTTTCCATTAAATAACTTGAAAAGAAAGGACAAAAGCTTTCTGTTTATATCCAAATAACCCCCAAAAAAGAAATAAATCAAACATTACTCTTAAGCACAAGAAAAATTACTTTCCATTAAATAACTTGAAAAGAAAGGACAAAAGCTTTCTGTTTATATCCAAATAACCCCCAAAAAAGAAATAAATCAAACATTACTCTTAAGCACAAGAAAAATTACTTTCCATTAAATAACTTGAAAAGAAAGGACAAAAGCTCTCTGTTTATATCCAAATAACAAAATAAAAACAAAAAAACCAAATTAAACAATACTCTTAAGCACAAGAGGGAATCAACACTTATTTCGTTTAATAGATTCTCCCCCCCCCAAAAAAAACAAGCCTAGTTAACCACACCTTTCTCTATCTCACACAAATTTAGCTTTCACTCCAAAAAATTGAAAAGAAAAGAAATTGGTTACAAGTCTTTATTTACCGTTAACTAGCCAGGAAGTGGGTTACCATTTTACGTTAAATTAATATAGGAAAGTGATCTCCCATTCTAAAATTTAATATATTTTTAAAATGAACTTTTTGCGGATATTTTTTCAGGCTGTTTATATGTAATCATATAAAAAATTAGAGGAAGGGGGTGATAAAATACGATGGGTGTGATAGTAAAATTTTACAATTTATATTGAAAAAAACCTTAGGTAAAGAAACGTTCATTAACTCACATTTAGTATAATAAGTGAGTTAGATTTTCCATATTTTGATTTTTATTATAGTTGGTCTGAAGAAGTCGCTTAGAGGAATGTCAGATTTATCTCTAAACTTTACAAAATGTAAACCAATAGTTTTAATTAAAAAAAGAAGCACCCTACATTAAAAGCCGACTTTGTGTCTAACTCCGCCCCCTGTGAGGCAACAAGTAAATAGGGACACGATCTCTGCAATGCTTCGTTTGTTTATTAAAACGTTTTGTAAATAAAAAAAAGATGCACCCTACATTAAAAAATAAATATTTAATATGTAGGATCGAAGTGACACACTCTCATTCTAACATTCAATAACAACTTTATTGAGTCTTTCTCGTTAGTACGTGAACAAAGCGGAAAGAGGTTAGTAGGTCCATAAGTATGGACGAAGGCAAAAGTAAAGGAAGTCCATTACTATAATTTCCCATGAGTATTGATTTACTCCTCTCCAGGAGTTAGGCACAAGGCCAGTTTTTATCTTACTCCCACAAGTAAGATGTGACCCAAAGTCGAGTCGGGAAAGTGGGGTTTAAAAATTGCCTGGGCAGCCCCGTCGGCATTACTCGATAGGGGCGCCTCAGGCAGTAAGCAATAAACTTACTCCTTCCCAAAGAGGGGAGGCGAAGCCTGGGAGGGTGAACCTCCTAGAACTGCATAGGACAGACCCATAGACTGGCGTAAATCAAGCCCCGAAGGCCAAGACAATACGAGTCTATGGGGTGCAGTATCCATCGGAACAGATACTACACTTTGATCTTAGCCAAAAGGCCAATGAGTATTGATTTACTCCTCTCCAGGAGTTAGGCACAAGACCAGTTTTTATCCTACTCCCACAAGTAAGATGTGACCCAAGGTCGGGTCGGGAAAGTAGGGGTTTGTAAAGCCAGCGCCCGAGAGGTGAGCACTCTGGCCATTTAAAAATTACGCCTCAGACAGTAAGCAATAAACTTACTCCTCCCCAAAGAGGGGAGGCAAAGCCTGGGAGGGTGGACCTCCTAGAACTGCACAGGACAGACCCATTGACCGGCGTAAGTCAAGCCCCGAAGGACAAGACAATACCAGTATGGGGTGCAGTATCCATCGGAACAGATACTACACTAAAGGCCAATGAGTAGAGAAGAGAGAATAGTTCGTAATATTGAATGTTTGTCCACGGGTTATGGTGTCAGGACGTGTCCATGTGTGTATGCATGTGTGTGTTATATTAATTCCACGGGTATGAGGCAGTAGCCATTTTGAATCCTTGTTTTCTTGTCAAAGCCGAACCCGGGGCCAAAGACCCGGGAAGATGCCTGTTGCGTCCCTAGAGAGAGGTGACGTGTGTTTGGCAGTGCCAAAGAAAGAAAGAGAGAGAGAGGTGTCTCGTGCCGAAGAAGAAAAAGAGAGAGCGGATATTAATTCCAAGTGTATGTGCCAGTAGCTATTTGGCTTTTCGGTACTTTGTGGTCGAAGTGGCCAGATCTACGTAGATCGGCCAGGGTAGTAGTTGTCTACATATCGAGAGAGGCATCTCATACCGAAGAGAGAGAGAGAGAGAGAGAGAGGGGTGGTGGCGCTCATGTGTTTATATAGTTATACTAGCCATCCGAGATTCGCCACTGATTGGTCAAGCCAAGGAGGAAGTAGATTACTTGAACCAATCAGCAGGAAGCTAAGGAGCCATTAATATTCAAACTCTATTGCAGCTGTGCGCCGACTGTAGCAAACTGCTAAAAATATACCCGCCTCCTTTTTTTTATATAAATATTTCCTTATATCAAAAATCGACCTTGTGGCAGAAAAAACAAACAACTCAGAATAGTTTTAGTTAGAAAAAAGGTTTATTATCCGTTTGTTTATATGTTCCAAGTGACTGCGCGAAGGTGGTTTTAATATTTGCATATTTTGGGTGTGTTTGTGGGTTATCTGAAATCTAATTGGTCCCCACAACCTACACATGGAATAGTGAAGGGACCAAAAGACTTAATTCAACCGCATTAAAATAACACTGATTCAAATACAACCAGCCCGTTTGTATTCAGAGACAACTGCATATATTTCTTGATTTATAAAAATAAATATCTAAATAAGAAAAAAAGTTAGATGTTGTCTTGTTTGCGGTAAATAATGAATTTACTCGGTAGGACATGTGTTTGTACCAAACATAAATGTCAAATAAACTTAGAAATCGTAAAATGATCAACCAAAAGACAGTATTATAGATCTTTTATTTATTTAATGCCATTTTCCCTTTTTTTTCATGGGTCAGACGTTTATTACGCAAGCTCACTCTTCAATACTCACGGTTCAAAATAATTGGGTATATGTTACGAGACTCAGCAGAGGCACGAACGGGGTCCAAAAAAAGAACGAGAAAGGGTTTAAAAACATAAATTTGCAACAAGTGAAGTTGACCTACGACGAGAATAGATATTTTTCTACTTACCTATGTAATTTGTTTTTTATTTTTACGTATTATAAATGGGTTTTCATTAGATGTAAAAAAAAAAATGTCTTGTTTTTTTTCCCAACGTTTTCACAAAAATCAATATGGCCGCTCCAGGTGCATTTGTTAGTAACCCCCCCCCCCAATCGGCCATTTTGTTTTCTCAAGTTGCGGTGAGAAAACTATTGATTTCTAATAAATAGCACTTCAAACGGGTTTAAAATACAAACAAATAGCACATGCAAGTTTGAAACTAACTTTTACAGCTTACAGTTACTTTTATTTGTTGTAATTTGTTTTTTTTGCGTTTTTACTCTGCTGAGTCTCGTAAAAGATTCCCAAATAATTTGTTAAAAATAAAAAATAAGACCCTTAAAATACCTATAAATAGGCAAATTAGTGTTCATTAGGATATAATAATTGATCACTAACGGTTGCTTTTCAAGGTGCCTCAAAATGTTTCAGTTTGGGAACACACTGTATTCGCTGTCGAAACAGAACAGATCGTTACGATTTAAGATCATTTCTTTTTTTTAATTCGTAGTTATCTTCCTTGGCTGTTCACTGAACGGTCAAAGGGACATAACTACCGATGTAAAAAGGAAATAATTTTCAACAAGGGGCAGCGACCATTTTTCAACGATGCTGAAGTACGCATCAACCCTTTTCTATGCAATTCAAAGTCAGTTCAAAGAAAATTTATTTTCATTACTTTAAATTGTAATAATATAATTTAAAAAAAGTGTATTATTTAGGGTTATTTAAAGAAACATGGTGAGTAACGTGGCCACATTATTTAAAAAAAAACTTTACCATAGGGGTTGTATCTCACCCCTCATTCCCAAAATAAAACAATACGCCAGATAAAAAAAATTCATAGAACAAAGTATTGCTCTACATCAAATTTTGAATTATATAGTGTAATAAAATTTTAATCGGACGGTGCTAGCGCATGTGAGTGTTAATATTACTAGCGAATATATGCTCCCCCCCGCCCCCAGTTGTATATTTTTGCTAGTTGTTTTAAGTTACATATTACATACATTATCTGTGCTGTTCCATGGAGTCTGAATGACAACAAGCCTCCTCAGATTTCCAGTACTCTCTGTAAAGAAAGGGGACGTTAGTCCCTATCTTAGGTTTCAGACACGAAATGAATTAACAAAACCTAAAAACAACGAAAAGGGGTTATTTACAAAGGTTACCTATAACGTTTGGTACAGGTAGAAAGAAACTTGGACAGTGTCCAAGAGAGGAAGAGGAAATTAAGAGTTTTTAGAGCTGTTTCAGGTCTGTCAGCAACTATCTTCAGGCGAAGATAGTATTTGCTGTGAGCGTACAGTGGACAAGATCAGGAGAGAGAGAGTGAAAGAAGTGTTTCCTCGTTGCTTACCGGTGTCTCTCTGGGGACCGCCTGTGATTCCCAAAAAGGCTGAAGTAGTTCTTCAGCCGACAGAAGGAATCAATGCACCCTCCAGGCTGATTGGTCAGTGTGTGACCCGCTCACTGAATGGGGACATTTTTCGGAGGGAGAAAATAGGTCTATGTTTATGATTACTACATCACCCCCTGCTTAGCCGATAGAGAAAAAGATAGTCAGTTGCTAAAAGTAGCAGTTATAAAAAATAAAAATACAAAATATGTCAATTCAGTTTAAAAAAAAAAAAAATTTACTTTTCAGTCAAAAGATTTCTTTCGTTAAAACAAGTGTTCAATGTTCGTGCCTTTTCTGCAAAAAGTTTTTTTTTTAACAATGTTTATGTATTTTCCGTGAAAATTATGTTTTTGTGGAAAATGTTTGTCTTTTCTGTGAAAAGCAGTAATTGTACATAGAGTACAAGGACTCAAAAAAGTTAATTCTATATATATAGTCTTACACAGTTTTTTTTGGCCAATGTACTCGCCAACCACTGCATGTAGTGGTGACGTATTTGTCTTTTGGAGGTGTATGAACTTTTACTGGTTTAACAGTGGGTTAATGCAATATGTATGTAGGAGGAATATGTGGCTCTTGTGGTTTTGTGTCTAGAAAGGCTCTTTCTAGACACAATAGATACAGTTTCTTTTTTACCACTGATGTCTAGTGTGAATAATTTGTCAGTGTGTCAAAGCACACAATAAGGACCAGTATAAGGTGGAGTAAGAGGGGCTTTCACAGAGTCTTTTCTAAGAAAAACGAAGAAATGTCTTTAGAAACCAAAGATTTTGTGGTCTGCTGCCTGGGGTTCATATGTGGAAGCTTATTAAAATAAGCTCGCAGTCTGTCTGTGTACAGAGCTGTATCTGTTGCCATTAAATCTATCGGGGTCAGAATCTGACCTGGCAACGATAGAGGTACTCCATAGACAAGGTCCTCTTTGACAGCCAAAAAGGACAATAGGATAAGCATGCAACGCGGCTTTCAATTGATGATAGAAGCGTTCTATCATTCCGTTTGAAGCTGGTTGGTAGCTAGTAGTACAGTACGTTTAATCCATGGAAAGTTCATGGAATAGGTGGGATTCAAACTGTCCATTACGGTTGGTGGTAATAGTTGTAGGAACTCCATAATGCGATATCCAGCCCAATATAAGGGCTCACGCTACAGATTCAGCTGAAATGTTTTTTAGGGGAATGGCTTCAGGCCACCGTGTAAAGCGGTCTATACAGGTCAGGAGATAAGTTAATCCCTGATTGACCGGCCATGGTCCAACCAAATCAATGTGAATATGGCTGAGTCGAGTGTCTGTCTGGAGTGCTGAATGTTCCAAGCAGTGCACGGACATGCTTGTGCACCTTTGACTTTTGAAAGGATATGCAGGAACGTATCCAAGCAGTGATGTCGCGCCTCATATTTGGCCAGAAAAATCTAGTCGAAATCAGATTCACTGTGGCTTTGAGTGTGCCAAGTTGTGAAGGGTATCAAAAACAATCTTACTGGAATCTGTTAAGGTGTCACAGATGATCTGTGTGTCTGAAGTGGGCACGGGCAGGTATGTGAATTTGCAAGTTGCAAACTCAGGTGACAACAGATCCAGAGTATTCAGACGTGGCTGGTCTAGGGTCATCTGTTGTATGTCTTTATCCGAAGGTGAGGACAGAGAATTGATAGGAAGGTGGGACAAGGCATCTGCCGCAGGATTCTGTTCACCAGAGATATGTCGGATATCGTTAGTACATTGCGAAACAAAATCTAAGTGGCGAGTTTCATGATGAGAATATTTGTCAGGCGTAGCACACAGTGCATATGTAAGCGGACAGTGATCAGTGTAAATCACGAATTGATGGCCCTCCAGTGAATGCTGAAAGTATTTCACTGCGAGGTACATAGCCAAGAGTTTGCAGCCAAACGTGCTATAACGTTGTTCTGCCGGTTTCAGGTGTCTCGAAAAGTATTCGAGAGGTTGTAGTTGGCCTTGGTGCTGCTGTTGCAACACTGCACCTACAGCTGTGCCTGATGCGTCAACGACCAGTGAAAACTGGGCATCGGACACAGGATGTGCAAGCAAGGATGTCGTCACTAGTTTTTCCTTTATTTCAGTGAAAGTTTTCACCTGAATATCATTCAGTGAAATTGCCTCATTTTTCTTTATCCTTTTATGTAACAGGTCGGAAAGAGGAGACAGGAGATCAGCACAGTGTGGGATAAAGCGTCTGTAGTAGTTTAACAGACCGAGGAAGTGCATTAGTTGGCGAAATGAAGTGGGTGGTTGAAGGTCTTGCGAAGCTTTAACCTTTTCAGGCAAGGGAGATATGCCTTCAGGACTGATAATGTGGCCCAAGAAAACTAGTGACGAAGCACTGAAAACACATTTACCAGGGTTAATCCTCACCTGGTATTGCTGAAACCGTTCGAAGAGTAGGCGGAGATGCGTGACATGTTCCTCAGGTTAGGCACTTGCCACAATAATGTCGTCTATGTTGTTATAGACGAAGTCAAGATCTCGCACTACTTCGTCCATGAAGCATTGTAAGGTACTAGCCATGTTTCGCAAACCGAAAGGCATAGTCAGAATTCAAATGCTCCAAATGGTGTTGTTACCACCGTTTTAGGTATGTCAGCAGGATTCAGTAAAATCTTGTAAGTAAGCCTTAACTAAGTCCAGTTTGGAGAAGGTCTTACAACCGTGCACAGACGAAGCAAAGTCCTGTATATGTGGAATTGGGTAACGATCAGGTACTGTCATGGCATTTAGTCGTTGATAGTCCCCAGTCGGGCGCCAATCTCTGGAGCGCTTCGGGACCATATGCAAAAGAGAAGCCCATGAACTGGACGGGGGGGCGTATAATTCCCAGTTAAACTCCGCTGTTTTTAGTTTCTCTGCAGGTAAGTGATAAGGGCGTTCGAACACAGGAGCTCCTGTGGTCTCAATGTAGTGTTTTGTTGAGTGAGTTGCTTTGCTCACAACAAAATTCAAGTTAGTTAACTCCAGGTAGGAGTGTAGTAGAGTCTAGTATGGATCATCTACCATAACGCAAATGAGTGCACAAATAAAAGACAGAAATTGTAAACAAAAAATCCAGAATCTAAAAAAGAAACATGCCTTTGTACGTAACAATAAGAAACAATACTAATTGTTTTTACTTTTGGAAAGGAGATCACATAACGTACAGTTGAATAAAAGATGGAATAATTGTTATAATATATCATTATATTATTTAAAATTAAATAAAATAATATTTTTTTTACCGTTGCAAAATGCAAAATGCATTTTGATATTATTATTTTACTGCGGAGGGAATCGACAAAAAACGGTAAATCTAAAAAATATGTCTTTTACTAAATTTGTTTTCGGTTCTTCATGAGTGGCAGGAGGTGAACTTAAATTGTGAGAGGGTCAACCCCTCCTACGTTCTTTTATCCATTACTAATAAACAAAATTCAATATATTTAAACATGAAAATATTAACATCGATTGGAAATACAATTTGTTATATGCATAGTCGTAATTGAAGTAAATATTGATGTAGGGAGTAAGCTGGTAATCTCAGAAAATTGAGAAACAGGCTGTATATATATATATATATATATATATATATATATATATATATATATATATATATATATATATATATTTTGGTACAGAAAAATTAGTACAACATTCGTACCGTCAGAAGGACTTAACCATCCGGCTCTCTTCAACTTCTGTTGTCAACAGCTTCTGACGGTACGAATGTTGTACTAATTTTTCTGTACCAAAATAAATAAATATTAATTTTCAATTTTTAACTTTAATGCTCAATTAATCGAGCACTCTGCTGGGATTTTTCCTGCTATATTACAAAGAAGTTATATATATATATATATATATATATATATATATATATATATATATATATATATATATATATGTGTGTGTGTGTGTGTGTGTTAAAGAAAGTAAAATGGTTTACCTTTCAGGATATTTTCCTTATAATTTCTACACCCATTTGTATTTTAAATTCGATAATTTCTCACTATCTAATAAATAATGCATAATGTTTTTCAGAAAATATTATGCGTTACTTATTAGGACATAATATTTGATAAAACTCATTATACATTGGAAATATATACTTACTTTGGGTAGCTAGTCTACCATTTTGTGTAAAAAATATTAACATTTGACTTTTAAATTAAATTATTATAACCAGTCATGAAAAAGAAAAATGTATAATAAAAGAAAATAATGTTTCTGGATGTTGATAAGTAATTTTGTTTTATATGTTAGTAGGTATTTAACAACTCCATTGTTCATGTGGACCTTTAATGAAGTGTGATGGAATTTTCGTTTATTATTTTGTGAGGAAGAAGATATTTTTGGTAAAATTTTATTAAAATTTCTGAAACATATTTACACATAATTATTTTTTGATGTCTAATTAATTATATCATGAAGTTTGTATTCTTATATATATATATATATATATATATATATATATATATATATATATATATATATATATATAAGCCATGAAATTTATCTTCTCTTTCCCTCTTGTTTCCTTTCCCCCGGCCCCCTCTTCTCCAGCTCAGCGTTGGATAAAAATAAAAATATAAATTTAATTTAAATCCTACATTAACCCTTCTCAGCCCGTGACAAATCCTAAATGGCTATAGACACTCACCCCTAACTCCTCTCTACCCCTCTTCCCTTTCCCTTTCTTTTTCTTTTCCTTCGACCCCCCCCCCCCACCCTAGCTCAGCGTTGGATAAAAATAAAAATACAAATAGCTGTAAATTAATCTTTTCTAACAGCCAATATATTTTTCTTTCTTTTTCTTTTTCTTTTCTTCGCCCCCCCCCCCCATCTACCTCAGCTCAGCGTTGGATAAAAAAATGAAAATATGAATTTCTAACGGCAAATATATTTAAAAAATCGGTCACATGACTTTTATTTCTTTTCCTCTTCTTTTTTGCTTGACTGCATTCTTCCTGGAATTCAGCGACCGGGTTGGATCATAAAAAACTTTCTGCCTGATGAGACCTCAGCTCTTGATAGCTGTAGATCGATAACATCGACTTGCCAGTGTAGCAGACCTTGTACATGTTTGAATAGAAGCATTCACAATACAGCTCTATATTTTTATTGAGCACTCTTTTATAAGCCCGGTTTGATTCCCTTTGGATTTCTACCCTGTGGATTTTTACCCTACCTGGATTACTATATATATATATATATATATATATATATATATATATATATATATATATATATATATATATATATATTAGCGACCAGTATGAATAATTATTCTCTACACTGACGATTAATGTAAGTATGAAACGTATATGTATGTAGATAAAAACAAATATTTATAATTATTTTTCGCCACCAAAATCTAAGCTGGGCTCTGTAGTGAGTAGTATTAAGACAGTCGTTATCGTGGCTTCAATGCATGCTCCTTTCAATAATCGAACACTTTACGACTTTAAATAGGATTAATCTCTCGCTGATTCACCGAGTTGTTGATAACAGACGTGTGGGCTAAGACGTTGGAATTTGAGTTTTGAACATAACTTTTGTTCCAGGGTGCGAGTTCGTTGACCAGTATAAATAATTCTTCTCTATGCTGACGATTCCCGTAAGGATGAAACGTATACGTATGTAAATAAAAACAAATATTTATAATTATATATATATATATATATATATATATATATATATATATATATATATATATATATATATATATAGTATCTACAATAAGTGAGTACACCCAACGAATTTTTTACTTTTTACATCATAGAACTTTAATTTTTCGTAGGATTTAAATGAAACTCGATGTGAACATAGCCATGTAGTGGTTTAATAGCTTTATAAACTATGAAGGAACAAATATCTTTTCAATGCAAAAAAATTGAACAAAAACATTTGGAACAAGTAACAAAAAGTGAGTACACATGAGCATTTTAAACAAATAATCTTATTTTTAATATTTGCATGGCCTCCATTGTTATCAATAACAGCAAACAACCTCCTAGGCATTGATTCGACTAGTTTATGACATGTGTCCGCCGGAATTGCGTTCCATTCACCCTTGATGACCTCCTTCAGTTCGTCATTATTTCTCGGATTTTTCTCTTCAATTTTCCGTTTCAGATGCTCCCACAAATGCTCTATTGGGTTCAAATCATGTGACATACTCGGCTATGGTAAGGCATTCACCTGTTTACTGTCTAAGAATGCCTTCATAGCCCGAGACGTGTGCTTAGGGCCATTATCTTGCTGGAAAACTCCACGTCTGCCCACACTTGTTAGACTTGGTAACATTTTTTCCTCCAATATCTGGCAATAGAGTTTGGAATCCATTTTTCCTTCGATGAAAGCAAGTCGTCCAACTCCTTTGGCACTCATACACCCCCAAATCATTAAGCTCCCACCTCCATGCTTTACAGTTGGCACGACACACTTATCCTTGTAAGCTTCCTCTTTTCGTCGCCACGCACGCTTAACGTCATCTGATCCGAATAGATTTATTTTTGTCTCATCAGACCAAAGGATTTTGTCCCAAAACTGCATGTCTTTGTCTTTATGTTCATTAGCAAATTCATAGCGCTTCTTTTTGTGAGAAGTTTTAAGCAGAGGCTTCCTCCGGGGCATGCAGCCTTTAAACCCGTCTTCATGGAGAATGTTGCACACTGTCTGAGCACTCACAGTTATGTTTAAACTGTGCGAAATTTCTTCTGCGATGCTAGCAGCACTCCGACGTCTGTTTCTCTCTATTAGTTGTTTGATGTGCCTCTTAGTTCGATCAGAAAACTTATTTGGTCGACCGGGACGGCGGCCATTTTTGACGGTTCCAACTTTTGCTACCGTATTTCGGCTGATATTTACATTGTCACTAATTTCCTTATATGAATGACCACTCTTGAATAAATTAACAATAGTTTCACGAGTTTTTTTCATCTAATTAATAGCCATGAGGAGCCATTTCCAAGAATAATTTGAAAAAAACTTTGGTAGAAATAGATCTAAGCAATAGCAGTGGAATGTAAGCAAAAAGCCGGTAAAATGCCTTAGGTTATCTATTAGGGTACTATAAAAAGGTGTCAACAGAAAGTTCTGCTATTTATAGCTAATTGAATACATATTTATTCATGATAAGTGACTTTCATAATTGTGTACTCATTTATTTTACTGTGACTTTATGGATTTTTTCCTATTATTTGTAATAAACAACAAATTCGAACCTAAACGTTTATGCATATTTAAATTTAAATATATGGCTATGTTCATTTAAATCATACGAAAAATTTTAATAAAGTTCTATGAAGTAAAAAATTCATTGGGTGTACTCACTTATTGTAGATACTGTATATATATATATATATATATATATATATATATATATTCCATGCCGTCATGCAAAAATTAGCAAGTAAAACATGTGCCTTTTTCTATTCCGCAGATGAAACCGCTACAAGTGTTGAGGGGAAGCGAGAAAGCAAATAGCAAATCAGACAGCTATTTCAGACTTACTTCGCAGCCTGAAAATAATTCGGAAAGAAATCCTCCACTCTATAATAAAAAGTCAACGGTGGCCGTTTTTTAGGTCATCAAATGATATTAATAATTTATATATGTAAAAATTAAATTACTGACGTAATTCTATGATTTTATATGAATATTTTTAGTGATATATCTAGATAAATAGTGAGTGTGAACACTGGCGAAGCATGTTTTCTGTCATTTTTGACAAAATTGGTACACTAGTATATATATATATATATATATATATATATATATATATATATATATATATATGTGTGTGTGTGTGTGTTAGTCGTTGAGGAGGTGTTGTAGTAGTTATTGGTGCGAACTATGTGTTTGAGTTCTGTCGAGGCCATTGCATCACATTCATAAATACAAGTGGTAAAGTATTCATCCATCTTGTCGCTCAAGTTATTTAGGAAAATAGTAGGGTCGACTGGATTCTAAAGCCTGCGTTCTGCAAATAAGAAGAGAAAAGTTCCGAAAAAAGCAAGAACAGATAGCTATGTAGAGGTATATCTTTAACGTGTACTACACCGTGCATCTGTACTTAAATTATTTACCTGATGGATAGAGTGGATTTTGTTCATAAAATATCGTCTGCAGCATAAAAGTCTGAGGAATCGCCCCCCCCCCCTCCACGCAATCGTCACAGACGACATCATTATGCAAGTCATATATAATTGAAGTTCCTCAACTAGAATCATAGTTCAAATTAAGAGACATGAATTTGTTTTTAAATTGATTACACATTATAGAAAACAAGACTCACTCTTTCTAACCTATAACGGTGTGTCGCGTGTCAGAGACACGTAAATAGCAGTTCGAGTTTTTCATATACTAGCTGTCCTAACAAGGTATGCGGGCCTAGTCTACCCTACTATCTAGCTTATAGCTGGATGCAGAGATATTTTTCTAAAAAAAGCTATTTAATTAAATGTTAGTAAGTTGAAAAACTTGATGGAAAAATATGTGTTCAATTTTTATGCTCCATTAAGTAACGACTACTACTACTACTACTACTACTACTACTACTACTACTACTACTACTACTACTACTACTACTACACCCCACACACACACATATATATATATATATATATATATATATATATATATATATATATAGAGAGAGAGAGAGAGAGAGAGAGAGAGAGAGAAAGCCTCACACTATAACAAAACATTCAGTACATATTAATGGAAACTAAATTCTCTTTCACATATGTACCCCGCACAGAAAAGAACAAACGATGTATTAAAACTAAACACATATTCAAGGATGAACTTCGACGTGAGTATTTTTTTTATTATTGGGGATCACCACTTATCAGGGCCAAGAGCCACTCGAGGATAAAGGTAAATGAGACGGAGATGATTGCCAGCCGAAAAATGAGGAACATTTTGGGAGTGCTAACATTGAACAATGGTATGAACTTCTTTTGATTACTTTTGGGACGGTTCATGACAAATATATTTTACTTGAAAAGTAGACACTTTTTACTTGTTTTTATCAGCAATAAAAAACATAAAAGAGGCATGTACGTTGAAGACTGATGTATATATTATTATTAAAACGAGACATTCTATTTGCAATTCAAACGTACAATTGCACAATATATATATATATATATATATATATATATATATATATATATATATATATATATATATATATATATATATGTGTATGCAAACATTGCTAAAAATAACAGAATTCTTCTGTTTAATTATATATTTTTTTATTTTTTCAATTTTTCTGATGGTCATTTTAGTATTAAGATTAATTAAAAAATAATAAATGTTCCATAGGTTTTACGAATGTTTTCGATTCTTCGTTGAATCATCCTCAGGTGTCAATAACAAATGAACAAAAAAGCTGGAGAAAGAAGATAATTTTTTAAAAGACGGCGGAGAAACGCGCAGAAAACGTTTTCGCATTGTTCCAGGAAAGTCGTTGACGATTTAAATTCAGGAACACTATATGGCATCACAGAACAAAATCGCATTACGTTAAGCATTTTAAAATGTTACCACTAGTTTCATATGTGATGTTGTTAATTTTAGGTTGTTGTGTTTTTATGTAGATAGCTTCCAGTATTTTTTATTTATTTAAATTGGTTTCGGAATGTATAATTTGAGTGTTATTAACTAGAATTTGTCTTAAATCAGGGGGAGGACAGTTATGTTTTTGCTTAAGATCAACATTTACCCAATCGTTACGAATTCAAAACATAAAAGAAGCATATACTTTGAATACTTCTGTATATATTATTAATAAAAAGAGAAATTCTATTTGCAATTAAAATGTACAATTTCACGTAAAGCCGCTGGATACGTTAACGTGCAAGAGTGCCATCAATGGACAGTTAGTATAAGCGTTTTTCATATAAAAGAACGAACGAAACGATATGGAAAAAGTAAAAGACTCTAAAATTGATTTTATATACAGTTATTTATAAAATTATCATATTCAGTTTTATCAAGAAATATATTTTTGAAAACACACACACATATCAATATATAAGAGAATATATATGAAAGAATTTGAAAGCCTACTGTAGAGAATTTGAATGCCTACTTGACACTGTCTTCGAGTGTATGAGATTTTTCTGTACAGGGATTTGTCAGGACAACATGGCATGAGGATACTTCCCCTACAAGTAAACCCTGACTAAATATTTAAAATAACATAGTATTCGAGGCTCAAGATACCCTCAGTATGGCTACATACTGGCTTATATAACGAATGGTGCACCTTTTCCAAGTGATGTTGCTTCTAGTAACAACACTTAGCTGGATACTCCACCAGACCAGATGAATTTTTGTCCTGGAATCCGGTAAGACTAAAGGAGAACAACAATATAGACTATAACATATTTAACTGGTCAATTGGGGAGAGGAAACTTAATGTTCTTCACTTCTTTACTAACTCAACGTTTGAGAGGTAAGGAAGACCTTTAATGGAACACTCGTCTCGAATATCTATGTATCTCATATATAGATCAAGTGTTAGCCCCAAGAAGGACCACTTGATTTCTGAGAACTTGCCCTGAAGTAAAATAGAAAAAGAGATATAAAAACTGTAATAAATGCAGTTTAAGGAAATATCGTAAGAAGTATAACGTATTTACCTCGTTAGATACATTCAAATATTATATATATGTATCAGTTGATCGAACACTAAAGGCCAACTAATAGAGTGTGGGTTTCGAATCTGGCGAGGTCTAGCCACACTGATGAGTTGAAACAGTTGTCTGGGGAAAGCTAACAGGTTTTTTAATTTTTTCTCTGACTTTCTGTAAGACGTGTTGCTAAAGACGCTGATGAAGAGACGTTTTGGATTAGCTTTATTAATTTATAAAATAAAATAAAATAAAGTATTTCCAAAATGTTTTTGAAACGATCGTAAGCCATAATGGACTTGATGTTCTAATTCTTGGAACAATTGTAACGTTGTAATTCATTGAATGTTTATATATATATATATATATATATATATATATATATATATATATATATATATATATATATATATATATATATATATATATATATTACTAGAATACCCGTTCCAGGATGTGTAAAATTAATTCTCCGAGCAGAATAGTTTGCATCAATTCTATGTCCCTTTACGAAGATTACAATTAAGTTAAGGGTTTAAAAAAGAAATTGAAATCCAGGGAATCTTGCTTAATTGGTGTTTAATGACTGTGTATCAAATTTAATGCAAATCTGAAATATTTGAATTTTCAAATGGGAGGTTGTGACCGTATCATGCCCCCTAAAAACCCTTTAAAATACTACAAAGAACTTAAATTTGGGAAATATTTATTAATTGTATAAATACCTATTGTTAAGATTTCACAAAAATCGGATATATCTGAATTTTCACGAAGTGCTTCCAACTTTCTTACACACTTTGCATGAAAAGTAATTGAACTAAATATAGCCCAGATTACCCACCCTTACGTCTAGCAGCTGTGTTCCAAAATTCAAAATGATACACTTATTAGTTTAGGAGTGAATCCTGTACATACAAATATAAACATATACACATATCTAATTTTATATAAATAGATATAATGTGTTTCTCGTCTAAAAAAAATGAATTTCTTTGCATTTTGAAAATTAAAAAAAAAAAAAATTATAGAAAATATAAAAGGATGTAAATCATAGGTGTTAATATAATTTAGACTTTATAATTTAAACTTTATAATTTAAATTTTATAATTTAAACTTTAATATTTCAGCCTGTACATATAAATAAAAAAGAAAACAAATCTCCTTAAATCGGAGAAGAATCGAATTAGGACAGTATATTTTTGACAAATTTACTGATATTCAATAGGATAGAGATATATCAATGATAAATAATTGCTAAAGTTAAGTACATTTTATATATACTACCCGTCCCGTACTGGCGTTGCCCGAGAATCTTTAACTTTATTTATTTTGTAATAAAGAAACCCGCAGTAGTCATTGTTTTCTATCTTTTTACTTTTCTTATTTCTATGATATATTTGTTCCCTTTTACATTATCATACTTATTTGCTGTATTGCTATATTTGTCACGCAGTTTGCACCAATAAAGTTGCCGCAAAAAAACAATAACAAAACGAAACAAAAAAAAAAATAGCAAAAAAACAACAACATTGATTTCAAATTATATTCTCCCACTCTTTAAAATGTCAATTCTGATTTTATTTCAGGACTTAAAAGCATCGTTTCGAACCCTTGATTGATTTTATCCAAAATCTGGACGAATACAAAACGAAATGAATGAAATAATTCCAAGAGTTACTTTTAAATTTAAATAAAGTATATTAAAATCTTTTGCAAATCAGCAAACACCCATGTTAGCTACGTAGATGCAATCCACTCGTCGTAATGATATTGCAATTTCGCTGTATCAAACTTATAGACTCTCCTATACCGATTTTCAGTTTACGCCATAGGTCAGTTGTTAGAAGACTGGTCTGGTAAACAAAACATCGGAAGTTCAATCCTAAATGTCGCCTGTTATATTTTTGAGATTAAACTGAATTCAGTTATGCGACCCCCCCCCTAAAAAAATAAACACATTGCGTTGGCTCTTATCCCCGCCCCCCAAATTAGCAATTGCCTTTTCTTTCTTAAGCTCTTCCCCAAGCAAATAGGTAGCAATTTTCTTTTCTGTTATAAAGCTCTCACCCACCCCTCCTTCCCCAAATAAGTAGCATTTTCCCTACCCTCAACCCCCCCCCCCCCAAACAAAAATAAAAGAATGAATATTTATTATTATTTATAAAATGAATAATTAAATAACAGAAAAAATAGTAACTGGCGGTTATGATGATTTGGGTGAAATAGGTAGGGATAACAACGATGCTTGAACCTGGTTCAACCAAAACACCTGGGCAATGTTATGTAGAGACAGATAGTATCTATCTATCTATCTATCTATCTATCTATCTATCTATCTATCTATCTATATATATATCTATCTCTCTCTCTCTCTCTCTCTCTCTCTCTCTCTCTCTATATATATATATATATATATATATATATATATATATATATAAATATATATAAATATATATATATACATATATATATATATACATATATATATATATACATATATATATATATATATATATATACATATATATATATATATATACATATATGTATATATATACATATATGTATATATATATATATACATATATGTATATATATATATATATATCTATCTATATATATATATATATATATATATATATATATACATATATGTATATATATATATACATATATGTATATATATATATATATCTATATATATATATATATATATATATATATATATAGAGAGAGAGAGAGAGAGAGGGAGAGAGAGAGAGAAATGAGAATAAACCATCAGAAGTTCAAATATTGTATCTTTACAATTTTTTATTCTCATCTTTCATCTCTAGAATTGATTGCTCTAGTCAATATATTGAGCTTTATAGTATCACGATAGATTATTATTAATTGATAATTCAATTATGTTTCATTTAATTCAACATTTAAATATTATATATATATATATATATATATATATATATATATATATATATATATATATATATATATAAGTAAATTTCGTGTACAACAGAATGGTAGGATTAATTTTAGAGGAAGCATTATTAAAATCAATGAAACAGACGAGTGGGGGAAAAAAAGAAGGAAAATTGTTAAAATTACCTTAAGGCCTTGTCGTCTGACCCTCTGAGAGGAAACGTCAGAATGGTAAATTAAAAACTAAAAGTCGAATGAATTGAAACTCCCTTGGTTGGGTTCTGACGGCCTTGACATTGTTAAAAGGATTTCTTCTTCTACTCAACGTTGTTTTCCGGCAACCATGTTGAGGGTAGTTTACACGACTCGAACCTTTTTCTCTTCTTTTCGTAAGGATGTTTTGCCAGCCATTCAAAAGAATTCTGTAGTTTATAAATTCATGTGTCAGTGTGGAGCTGACTACGTTGGCAAGACATCCCAAAGATTAGAATTTAGAATATCCCAACACATACCACGTGATATTCGCCTACACAAGGTTTCGAGATCATCCGGGAACTTCCAGGCACAGGAATCAGCCATCGGTAATCACCTCGTTAGTACAAATAGTTGTTCTGACAGGTATTCCGATGGGTGGTTTTCTGATTTACACAGTGCCAGGTCGAACTACCATCTCAATATTCTTGAGGCGTTAGTCATTAACAACTATCGACCTAGCCTGTGTAGACAAAAGATTTTGAAACATCAGTTGGAGATCTTTAATGATTCAAAGCCACCATAACGTTGAGAGATTTACTTTTTTTTTTTTTTTTCCCCTTCTCATTCGTTTCCTCCAACTGAAATATATATATATATATATATATATATATATATATATATATATATATATATATATATATATATATATATATATATATATAAAATATAATTAATCTACGTATGCTTTTGTTTTAATTGAAATGTGTTTCTCAGTTAATAATAATAACTTACATTACATTTAAAAAATTATAAAAATGACACCATGGAAAACATAAAAGCATGTAAATGATAGATGTTAATATAATTTTTAATGTTTCGGATAGTCCTTCTTATTTTTTTTAAAACAAACTTATTGTTTGATAAAAATTGAATGAATATCACACATTTCTGAAAAAAACTTGACATTTTCAACTTTGAATACAACTTATTTCAATTGTCTTTTGATGACTCTCCGTCGGATCATAAATTGATTATCTCTCAGTTTCAGTTAAGCAATTAGCCTGGACTTGCATGACACTCATTAGTTGAATACCCCCTTGCTGGAGAAACATTTGTGTTTAATTCCTGAAGGAAATCATCAGACTAAAAATATGAAATTACATCCTGAGATCCGTTTTATAGCCAGAAAGTGTCCACTTTAACCTTTAACCAATTCGAGTCCTTGATTATATTGCCCTCATTTATCCAATCCTCCATGTTCGTTTCCATTAACCAATGTATTTCCTTCTCTTTCTTTAAAAAAGGTTTTGACGATCTTCACTTCTAAGTGGGCCAAACAAAGAAAATACTACCTTGCTACGATGGGCCAGCCGTAATGACTCACCAATATAACCACATGATTTATTTGTTAACAATAGGCATATTTTACGCACTAAAATATGAGATTCAAGTTTGTCACTATTTCACTTCCGCGATTTAGTAAATTACATCTTTAAACATAAATATTTCTAGTTTATTGCTCAAACATAATCTACACGGGTCGTATAAAAATCAAAATATCCTAGCCCATTTTCTCTTCAACTATTGAAGATCGTCCACTATTCTTCAGTTCCACCAAACCGTTAGATAATTATATACTATGTGTTTTTTTAATTAAAATTTTTTTTTTTGTCATTATAATGATATCTTTTTTGGAGGGGATAAAAGTCTCCATTATAACATTTTTTGTAATATGAGTTTTTAGTAGTATATATTGTGTCTTTGTAGATTATGCTTCTTGCTAAACAGTTATTTCATAGGGGACAATTCACCCTTATTTTACAGGTACATTTTTCTCATTTTTACCTTTCTTATTTCTATCTTAATTATTACTATTTATTTTGTTTTTGTGATTGTTGTTGTTAATATTATTATTGTTGCTATTGTTGTTGTTATTGTTTTTTTAAAATTATTATTATTATTATTATTATTATTATTGTTGTTGTTGTCGTTGTTATTATTGTTGTAATGACTAACGAGAACAGACATAACTTGGGAAAGCTTTATTCAGCACACAATGTCGGTACAGTATTAGTGCTACTATTTATAGTGGTTAGTAGAAGCAGGAGAGTTCTCCAAAGGGGAGATAAGTCAGAGTAAGGAAAGTTACTCGTAATTATTCATTACATTCACCCCCTTTCTATTTTAATCATAAGGGAATAAAGTCGTTCCATCGACCGGGCTTTTTGCTGGTTCTGTTGGAACGCCTCGGTAGTCTCATATCGGAAGTAGAATCAGGACTCTGGGTTTCTGAGTCTGACGATACGCAGGGGTCGATTTTCACTCTCCGTCCTGAGTGAGTAAAAATCCGTCTCCTGGGTGCGGGTGGTTGTGATTCTGAAAACAGGGGTTCTGAATCGGTTCGGGGATGAGCTCGTTTTGGAGCAAGTGGATGATCGTTCACCTCTGGCTCGTTCTGAGCACCTTGACTTTCTACAGATGTTATGGACTCCGTATCTGATGGTTGTACTGAGTCCGTAGATGAGTCATATGGTGTAGCTTGACCTTCAGCCAAGGTGGAAGGGTCTTGAGATGTAGGCGTCTCCCCGGGGGTTATATTGAGTGTAGGTATATCCCCTGCAGGTGCAAGGTCTCTAAGGGAAACAGTCGATTCTTTTCCATCAGAATGTCGTATCAACGCATAATGTGGATTCGCCTCAATCAGTTCTACTTGGTTCGTTAATGGGTCATTCTTTCTATGACGGACGAAACGTCTCAGAAGAACCGTTCCAGGTTTCGAGAGCCATGATGGAAGCGAAGTTCCCGCCGAGCTTCTTCGTTGGAATGGAAGAAACCTCTAGTGAGGCGTGGCATTTGTGACTGTACATAAGAACATTCTAACGGCGTACAGAGATTCTGGGAGAAGATCTTCCCAGTGGGTAATTGGGCATTTGCGGTTTGCGGCCGCTAGTTGTATGCTTTTCCATATTATACCGTTATAGCGCTCACATTGGACGTTTCCCTGAGGGTGGTACGGCGTCGTCCGGCTTGTGGCTACTCCTCGTTCGTGAAGAAATTGTTTGAGTTGTTCAGACATAAAAGAGGCTCCACGGTCTGAATGGATGTAGGCTGGAACACCAAAAATGGCAAATAAAGAGCACAAGCACCGTATCACCGATTTCGTTGATATGTCTGGACAAAGAAATGCGAATGGGAATCGTGAATATTCGTCGATAACGGTTAGAATGTAACGATTCCCATTATTAGATGGTAGTGGACCCTTAAAATCGATGTTTATTTTCTCGAACGGTTGTGTCGCTTTTATCAGTGTCCCAGTTTTAGGCCTGAAGAATTGTGGTTTATGTTCAGCACATATTGTACACGATTTTATCATTTTCTTTACGTCATCCGAAGAATATGGTAGATTTCTGGTTCGTACAACGTGTGTCATTCGTGTTATTCCTGGGTGGCACAGTTCATTGTGTAAGGTCCGAAGCTCATCCGTGTTGGGTATCGAGCTACATACTCTCGATAGTGCGTCAACTGATCAGTAATCAGTCAAAAATGTCGTCCGATCAAATAGTGTCTCCACTTTCTGAGTGCTTCCACTATAGCATAAGCCTCTTTTTCGATTGCTGAGTGTCGCTGTTCTGAACGCGATAAGGTCCTTGAAAAAAAAGCGACCGGACGCCCGAATTGTCTTAGAGAGGCAGCAATTGCATAATCAGATGCATCTGTCTCCACCACCAGAGGAATACTTGGGTCTATAGTCGTAATTGCTGCATTGGCTATATCCTTTTTAATATTCTTAAAGGCCTCCATTGCTGTGTGCGAGAGAGGGAAAGTGTCCGTTTGTACCAATGGGTGAATTTTGCTTGAAAAAGAAGCAATCCACTGTGAGTAATGTGTAAACATACCAAGGGCTCGTTTAGGGCACACATATTATTAGGTATTGGCAGTTTTAGCAGCGGCTTCAATCGTTCTGGGTCTGGTGACATAGATCCTTTGCTTACGGCATATCATAGTAAATTAATGGTGTCTACGCTAAAAGTACATTTATCGTTACTTAGTGTGAGGTTGTATTTTTTTATCGTCACCATAAATCGTTTCAGATTACGATTATGGTCTGCATAGTTGTGTCCACATATTGTTACATTATCAATGTAGGCAAAAGTGCCCTCCAATTTTTCATCGCTAATTATTTTATCCATAATTCGTTGAAAACTGGCAACACCATTCGTTACTCCAAATGGTATTCTTTTAAACTGGTAGAGGCGGCCATTTGCCTCAAAAGCCATGTAGGGTCGATCGACTGGTTTGATAGTCACTTGGTGATAGGCACTTCTAAGGTCTAGTGTGCTATGCAGTTTATATTTAGCAATTTCGCTTATAATTTCATCTAACCGTGGTAGTGGGTACGCATCCAGTAGAGTAAACCTATTTATTGTTTGAGAGTAATCAATTACTAGTCTTTTTTTTTTGGTTTTCGGTAGATGTTATTACTACTTGTGCCCTCCATGGAGACTCACTCATTTCAATGATTCCTTCGCCAAGCATTCTCGTAATCTCGGTTTTTATGAACTGTTTATCCTCAAGTGAGTAGCGTCTAGATTTCATCGCTACAGGTTTGCAGTCTTGAGATAAATTATTAAAGAGAGTGGTTACTGAACATTGACTGCTGTTAAACCACAAATGCTAAGGGCTGGTTTGGGTCCTCCGAAGGGAATCTCAATACGAGAATGATGCTGAAGAAAATCGTGCCCCAGTATCACGTCACTGCAAAGGTTTTTCATTATCAAAAGTTTGATGTTTTTGTATGAAATATTTTTAAAAAGTAAATTAACTAGACAATATCCAATTACTTGTGATGATAAAGAAGCAATCGCCATAGGCACACGAGTAGAACAAGAAAATATTTTCCAGTTATTAGCTGTTACAATATTAAAATTAATATAATTACTAGAACTGCCGGTGTCAATTAATGCATCAGTAGAAACGCCATTAATTTTAACCCGCATTATACTTTTCGAGAGGGAGTCTGGAGACGCAGCTGTTATAGTAGCTACCATGAGAGAGGCGATATAATTTTTAGAAACATTATTTTTGGTAGACCTACACACCTTAGAAAAATGTCCCAATTTCCCACACTTGTGACACCTAGCATCTCTGGCCGGACAAGAAAAACGAGGGTGTGTACTTAACCCACAAAAGTGGCATTTACGACCTGTGGAAGCAGCGGTGATAGGCAACTCTGAAAGGTTTGCAGTGCCCGGAATTTCCTGGTTAGGGAAAGAAGTCACAGAGGAGGGGTCCGGAGAAGAATGCACACAAGAGAGGGCCGAATAACAAGAGTGTGTGTTGTTCAAAGCAGCACCGACCGTATCCGACTGCAGGTAGAACACCGACTGTTTTGGGGCAATTTCGAACGTATAAGCCCGTTCGTAAGCTGTTCTGATGTCCAGACATTTGTTTTCGAACAGTCTTTGTCTTACCTGCACATTTTGGAATCCGTTAATAAAAGCATCCATAATGTGCTCGTCTCGAATGTCTTCGGCAGACATTACCCGGAAATTACAGTCCTTGCTAAGAGTTCGTAATTCCTTTAAAAACTGCTCCAAAGATTCGTTATTTTGCTATCGCCGTGTATCAAGTAAATATCGCGAAAATATTTCATTTTTGGGCTTTCGGTAAGTGGTGTGTAATGTTTCTATAGCCTCTTCATAAGTGCTGCAGTCCATAATAATTTCGTGTATCGTGTGAGATACATAGTTAGTTAGTAGTCCGAATTTGTTTATCGGTCGTAGTGGATTTTCTGCATGCAACGTTTGCAAAAAGTTTTCAAATGTCGCTCTCCAATGAGTCCAACGTTGTTCAGAGTTAGAAGTGTCAGGTTCCACGCCGAACCGTTGTGGGTGCATTAATTGACGTAACTTGGGAAAGCTTTATTCAGCACACAAAATATTTATTCTGCATAAAGAATACAGAAATGCGGCACAAGGCCAAAAAGGGGGTGGGAAAAGATCGGTCTTCACTAACTTACTCTGACTTGTCTAACTTGGCTAGTTTCATTCGTGACCATCATTCACCAAAATACCACATTCACACTACAATCATGCACCATACACCAAAAGAATTTTTACCATGACTATCCTACTTAAAACCCATAATTACACAATATGAGATGGGGGATTTGGGTAATAAAAATTTTATATACAAAAGAAAATGAATTTATGTACAATGAAAAAAGTCCCAGTGTTAGTATAAGGATCCCCCATTTCTAAGTTGTGGCAGATATGCGGATTTGCCAGTCGAAACGCGATGCAGGTCCGAACGCTTTATTTTTATCACCTCTTTCGAAAATCTCGAAAGGTGACCTGCATCTCTGGCAAATCTGGCTATCTGTCACCTAATCGGGAGAGGGGTTGGGGAATTAAAAAAACTTAAATTGGGGGAAAAAAACAACAAAAAAAACAGGGGGGGGGGCTAGGCCAAAAATAAAACGGGACCCTAATGAAATCATTCATGCACTAGTTAAGTTATGAACAAAAATAATAGTCAAAAACGGGTCAACTAATCTAGCCTTAAATGGGACAGGATCAACGTTCGTTGGAGAAACCCAAAATCCTTTGCCTAAGGCACGTCCAGATACCACTCTAGACTAGCTCCTCTCACTCGACACAATCGTGCAACTGTCACCCATCTTTCACCAAAATCTGCCGAAGGGAGTTTCGCCTTCTCGGCCTTAATGCGGATCTTCAGACGACACTTGAAAATTCGAATAAGGTCGAGAGCAGCGAAGGTCTCACCGTCGTAGACAACTTTCAAACGTGTCTGCCATATCACACTTCTCAACAACGCTAGTAAGCAATAAAATACAAAACGTCTTTTCCTATAATTTGTCGGAGCCCAATTGCTACATATATTAATCGGTTCCAGGTCGAAAGACGTTACATTCAGTACGCGAACCATGAGGCCTGCAACTAACTTAATGAGCGGCACGACGATGCGGCAATAAACAAAGGCGTGACTTACAGTCTCGTCTTCGTCACCGCAACGACAACAAATAGGCGAAGCCCTAATGCCAGCTGCATGAAGCTTTTTGCCGACCCAGATAGCATTTCTAATAATCAGCCAGGCTAGAGATGCCTCGTCATTATCGAAGACCTTTAGCCCAGGCGCCCAAGGTCAGATTGAGCGTAGCTCCCCCCTCGACAAACAGAGCCCCTCAATCTTCTCATCTCGAACAGATCCCCTCACTAAGACCCGATACAATGCCTTACGAGACAACAGCTGGGTGTCAGAGAGGCTTTCCTTCACCCGTAAGAGGAACTTCAAGGCCCGTCGACACTCGCGATAAAAGGAGCACTCGCCTCGGGGCAACCTGTGTGCCTCCCCCTCATCCAAGTGCACACTTTTCAAAGCCGGAAAGGCTTTCTTGATGTCTTCCTTCCAGAAGCCACCGTTCCCCTCAACTGGTGTACACATTCGATCCAGGTAATAAAGCCGAAGCGTATGTTGACGAATCTCAACACTTGGCATACCCAGACCGCCCTCAGAAGGCTGTAGATAACAGATCTCGCGACGGACCTTAGGGGCTTTACCAAGCCATACAAATCGGAAAAGAGCCCGCTGCATTTCAAGCAGTGTATCCGACGGGAGTGGAAGTACTGATAGACGATATAGGATGATCGGATAAATGTGTGAGCAACACACCTCTGCTCTCCCCTTTAATGAAAGATTTCTACGGGTCCACAAACCAGCTGCGGCCCGAATCGCTTTCAACACTTCCGACCAATTTTTCTCCAGCTGAAGATCAGGACCGAACCAGATGCCGAGTAGCTTGCAAGGCCCGTCAGTCCAGCTGAAGGGTCCCTGTAGGGATGCACCCTTCCAGGCACCGATACGCAAGCCAACAGACTTGTCGCAGTTAATTTTGACCCCTGTTACCGTTTCATACATTCTGATTTCTCTGTCGACGACACTAATCTCGGCACTGCTCGTTACAAACACTGTTACGTCGTCGGCATAGGCAGAGTACTTCAGTATGGTACAAGCACCTGGCAAAGTAACCCCGCGTAGGACCGGGTTCACCCTGAGCCTGCGAAGGAAGGGTTCCAACACAAGCGCATAGAGCATCGATGAAAGCGGATAACCCTGACAAGAGATCTGAATAATTTGAAGGGCTTTGACCTCAAACCATTCACTTCCACCAGCACCCCGGGGTTTGCATAAAGGAGGCGAATCCAGGAGCGAAACTGCGGGACAAAACCGGCCGATGACAAAACAGCCTCCAAGTAGCGATGGTCCACCCTATCGAATGCTTTGGACTGATCTAAATTGATCAGCGCGGCTTCTGTGTCGACTTTCTCAATGATTAAGCGTATCGCGTGCAAATTATCCTGAATGGTCCTACCCTTCACAGAACAAGTCTGTTCAGGGCTAATCAGACCAGCCAAAACAGTCTGCAGGCGATTTGCTAAAATCTTGGCCAAAATCTTTAATTCTGTGTTTAGCATAGTTAAGGGCCGAAAATTATTGATCCCATCCCCACCATCTTTGCTCTTGCGTAACAATTTCACAATCCCCTTGGTAAAGTACTCAGGTATTGACCCGTTCCTAAACCAAGCGTTAAATAAAACCGTCAGCAAGGGTACAAAAATGTGCGACAACCTCAAATACAGTTCGTAGGGCAAATCATCGATCCCAGGAGATCTATTCAGGCCGACTCCCTTTAGGGCTTCCACGACTTCATCCTCCGTTATGCAACCTTCGCACCTAGCCGCTTCGATCGCCCCGAGGCGAGAAAAGTCAGCTAAATAGGGGTCGAAATGCGCTAAAGACAAACCGGGCTCCCTGGTGAAAAGATCCTGAAAGTGATTACGAAACGCCTCCAAAATACCGTCGTTTGTGGTCACGGTACGTCCGTCCGGCAATGTGACACGTGCGATATATCGATCGGTAGCGTGTCGACGCTCCTCTGCACGCAATTCAGCGGCCATGTTTGCTTCCTCATGAGGCATTCTCTTTAACCTAGCCCTAATTAAAGAAGCTTCGTGTTCCTTGCTAGTCAAGGAGGCGAGCTTCGCCTTAATTATAGTAACATTAGTACTATCCGCCACCGCCACTGCCCAATCTAGTCTAGATTCTAGTGTCACTTTTGCTGTTCTAGATTCTAGGTTGAGTCGTTGGCTAAAATCAGCAGAAAAGGACCTAATGGTTTTCTTAAATTTCACCCACAACTTATTCCCAATTATAGCCCCCGTCATTACCCGCTGATATGTTAGTAGTAGCTGTTCGCGGAAACTCGGCACATCGAACAACGAAGTGTTGAGTTTCCAGTACCCAGCTAATCTAGGTTTACGGCTATCTAAGTTTACACGGACACGAACAAGTCTATGATCCGAGTAAACTATATTATGAAAACTTGGACATTCTAATAATTCTACGTCGACTCTTCTAATTAAGAACCGGTCAATATAACTCGAAAGCTGTACTGCGCCGGAGCCGCGTCTAGCTGTCCAAGTCCACACTATATCATGAGGCTTTTCATTTCGGAATTTATCGATAAGATCAAACTCATCGACAAAGTCCCGAAATGTCTTTGCATCATGATCTCTGTTAGTACCCCTAGAAGGATTCCCTGCGCGATCTAAATCGGGATCCAGGACCGCGTTCCAGTCTCCCGCTAAGATAACTGAACGAGGTGTGTTCATGAACCGCTCGATTCGCCGAAAAAAAGGAGCACGCTCGGCCTGGAGGTTGGGCGCATAAACCCCAATCAATCGAAACGCTTTATCTTTTATGGTAACATCCAGAACGCAAAGCCTTCCTTCCGAATCCATGAAACAAGGGTCACACGACGCATCTATAGTCCGCTTCACTAGCCAGGAAACCCCCTTCGAGTTAGAATTGAAGTACGCTGAATAGACATCAAAATCCCTAGACAGCGCACTTAAATAATCACCTTGGATTAAGTGAGTTTCCTGAACACAACATACATCCACTCCAAGGCTTTGAAGGTCCAGGCATAATCGTAATTTCCGAAGATCGGCCCTCAAACCTCGGACATTTACGCCTGCTAGAAAGAGTGCCATTGTAGTGTTTTAGGGTTGAGATTCTCCAACGAACATTGATAGGGTCAAGATACCGGCGTTTTTTCCCATGGAATAAGTGCCCATCGCAGTATTGATGAGGCCATCCTGGGACACACCGCCGACATCAAAGGGGAAGATTAGTTTTACAGCTCTGTACAGGGATGGATGTAAAAAATGGGGACCCTTCCATGACATGATTTGCGTAATTCTCTTAAAGTTGGGGATTTATGAATCGCTAGTTGCGGGTAAATATCAAACGTAATGTTCGCTTCCTCCATCATCCTCCAAACCGATTTTCCCTCCTCTCGAGGTCGTATCACAGTTAATAACCGGGTGGCATTTGGGAAATTATAAGGATTTTCGATAGATTTGCCGTTAACTTCTGTAAAGGCTAGTAATTTTTTAAGGTCAGTGAAGTGGTGACTTTTTGCCCTGGTGATAACCTCTGTTGAAATCTTACATATATCTTCACCAGGGTAGAAGGGCTGTCTTTTCCTCCCCTTTCCTTTGACGGGGACAGTAACAATTTCACAAGTTTGGGGCGGCGGAGGGGGCCCAGATGTGTCGGTTTTCAACGGGGAATGGGGGGGGGGAGTGGGCTTTAGGGCGTGCTTGAGAAGCGGAGAAGGGGGAGGGAGCATTTGTGATTTCTTAGGGGAAGCAGGGGGTATGTGTGTCGGAGTCTGTTGTGGGGAGGCGAACGGGGAGGGTCTTGGGGTGCTGATCCGTGCTTTCTTGGGGGCAGGGCTGAGAGGTATGAGTTTGTACTCCCTTTCTTTTATAGTGGTTACTGGGGGCGGCATCTTGTGTGGTGAGGTCTTTTGGGGGTGGGTGGGTGGGGAAATGGGTGTTGTTGGGGGTATATAAATAGGGTCTTCTTTGTTGCTTTGGGGCGGGGAGTTAGGTCTGAATTGTGCTTCCTTTCGCAGCTTTTTATTTAAGTTGACTGCATAGACATATGAGTCTTTCCCTGGATCCTTTGATATTTTAGTTTCTTCTTCCGCCTCTATTCTTGATTGCTCCAGGGCGAGTCTTCCGGGTGTTTTCTTGCCCGTTACAATAGCCCATCCTTCATTTCTTTCGTAATCTTCGTCGAATTCTGCAAAAGATTTTTCAATGTCTGGCTTTGTCTTTTAGGGGGGGGGGACTCTATCAGCGGAAACCCAATTTTAGGGCCAAGATGTTCTCCAACATGATTTTTGGGGTTATTGATTGGTTTTTTCCTTTCTGGGCAGTCAAAGGTGAGATGCCCTATTGCATTACATCTCCAACAGGCCGGTTTTCTTCCTGCGACAATAACCGGCAGTTTGTCGTTCTCAATTTCGAGATAATACGGTATCTCGTAAAAAGTTTTTTGGTCGATGAGAATATCAAAGTTCCATATGGAGAGGTATTGGCCGCACGTTACTGACATCAACTCTCCATATTTTGTAAAAAAGGCTCCAATGTGAGCGCCTTCAATATAGAACAGGACATTGAACACAGATATCGTAGTCCTCCGTCTGCCAAGATGTTCCATTCGTAGTACATAGTCTGGTGTAATAATCTCTTTTTTCGCAAGTGTCATGCACTCCTCTTCTGATGCAAAAAGTGCAGACCAGTTGTGATGTCCTCGTGTTTTGATTATTTTAACCGGTCTATGACCGACCGAAGCTAAAAGCTTAGTTATAACTTCTACCGAGGACCTTACGGCTTTTTAAACTTTCCTGTCCATAACAAACATTGTTAGAGTTTTCTTCTGAATTTCCTGGAGTTTTGGAAGGTCAATTATCAGTCCTGTTTCTGTAATTTTAGTTTTGTAGGTCTCCATTTTAGTTTGAAATTCCTCCAGATTAATATTCATGGCCGGGGGTTTTGTCCAGCCCGACGTTCCAGGTTGGGGCGAAGGTGTTGACCCCATTGTCGTTGTCTTTTCTCTTGTTGGCACAAGGCTAACTGCTATGGCCGGAGAAAAAAATCCGTTAAGAAAAAAAAATAAAATAAAAAATAACAGCAGAGGAAAGAAAAAAGTCGTGTGTTCAAACTAATCCGGCTCTAAAAAAGAGAGACCGAATAACAACAACAATAACAATAATAACTATAATAACAATTATAATAACAGGAAAATCGCAATATAATAGCAGCCAAGAAAGAAAGAAACAAACGTACTCTTCTCGATCTTACTGGTTATTCGGCACACAATGTCGGTACAGTATTAGTGTTACTATTTATAGTGATTAGTAGAAGCAGGAGAGTTCTCCAAAGGGGAGATAAGTCAGAGTAAGGAAAGTTACTCGTAATTATTCATTACAATTGTCATTGTTATTATTGTTGTTGTTGTTGCTATTATTGTCATTGTTACTATTGTTATTGTGATTATTATTATATTCGTCTCTTTTCTTTCAATTTTCTTTTTCTTTTTCTTTTTGACTATCATTTAATTGTGAGCCTTAATCATCGTCTCTAAATTCGCATAAAACCTTTAAAACATATTTTATTATCATCTATCATGATACATTGGGGTATATGACTGCAATTTCCTCTACCAATGTGACACTACAGCCGAAAGATGAGGACTACTATGGAAGTACTAACATTGATCAATGGTATAAGTAGTGATGGCGCGTGTGGGAGACAGTTGAAGTTGCAATAATATTTATAACATTTTTTTGTTTTATTTGTTTTAATTTTACTTAGAAAGAGAACGAGAAAAATATTTTTTATCTACCTCCCACAGCAGTAAGAGCATTCTGGCCTCCAAAAATGGCTGGGCAGTCCCATCGTATTCTCTGGTAGGGACGCCTCAGGTGATTAGCAATAAACTAACCTATTCTCAAAGGGTGAGAAGGCAAAGCCTTGGAGGATGGACCTCATAGAACTGCACAGGGCAATACCCCAGACCGAGGGAATCAAAGCCCGAAGGCATAGAGGGTACCGGTCTACAGGTTGTAGAATCCATCACAAAAGATACTACAGTTTGATCTCAGCCAAAAGGCCGATTTAATTATATTTCTATGTAATCTCTGCATAAATATAAAAGTTTCCTTAAATAATCAACATAATATTTTTATTATTCCTTTCTTTAACTGAAGGTTAATTTGCGCAGTCGGTCTTCAGAGATGCGTTTGTCATGCTTGCAGCAGCTTTTCCTACTTTTAACTTTCATCGGAGGATGCTTTTGCAAAAACGTTTATGTCATCGGCGTTATGACAAGCGTGCGCACAGAACCCGACTGCAAGATAATAAATCCTGACCGGGTTAAAATTCTGGAAGCAGCTTATTGGCTAATTGATAAGCTCAATAATAATTCTGAACAGAGTATTTCATTTGGTAAGTAAATTACTTTTTTTACTAAAACATTTCTAACAATGAAACGTTCTAAAAGTGGTGTTTATTTATTACTAATAAGTTACTGCTTATCAAGGCCCGGAGGCCACTCGAGGATAAGGGTTAAAGAGATGATCAGTTGGATGATGAACAATACCACGAGCGGATTGTAAATTTGATTATTATTAAAGAGGACTCAACAATATTTGTTCACATTAGACTTGAAGACGAATCACTTGGGAAGTAACCCTGTGGTATTTTGTTCCACAAATGGGAAGTTCTAATAAACTTTATTCATAGAAGTTTCGTTTGGTTTTAGGTACAGAGAGAGAGAGAGAGAGAGAGAGAGAGAGAGAGAGAGAGAGAGAGAGAGAGAGAGAGAGAGAGAGTTCTTCACTGTGGTTGTAGCTCGACTAGTTCTTGCTGTGACTGTTTTACAGAGGGAACGAGAGATCGGAGCTCAGTCAAGCACCTACCGATAGAGTAGCAAGAGACTAGGAACGTCACTTCTGTGAGAAAGAGGCTATAGGAAAGAGAAGTGGAAAATATCAAACAAACTTTTGTCAGACTCGGCTGATCCGAAACCTGATGTGTTGAGGGGCGACCAGTTGATTCTAGAAGTTTAACACAACAGTAGATGGCATCCCGAATCAATGCTAGCATGAGTAACATATAAGGATATATACAGAATCACGTTAAGCATAGGCGTGCCCTTGTTTATAAAAAAATATAAATTAAACGAACATTTTTCCATCATAGATAGAAATTCCGGTACTTTATCGTGAATATTTACAGAATTTAAAAATTGTGTCAGGTGCTCCAGAGAAAATGGGTAATAGTTTCCAGTAATATATTATAACCTGCATTTAGGCACATTTCTTTCGAAAGTCGGGGTAATGTTTTTTTCAGCCTGTGTTTGCTTTGCCATGTTGCACGGCAGTGAGACATGGACTCCACGTACTTCTAATCTGTAACGACTTCGGTGGAATAAGTGTGTGATAATCAGGTGGACGTATAGCTGCATACTGGAAGAAAAAATCCCATCAATTGCACTTTATCATAAACCTTTTATCGGCGAGATTACGGATGCCTTACACATTCAGCATCTCAGGTGGTTCAGCCATGTACAGCGTGCCACTTCTTGCATCAACTATATAACGCGTTGGGATATTCCGGGAACTAGAGAGCAAATTAGACATGATTAAAGTGCGTTAGAAGCAGTATAGACGCATGCAACCTGGTTATCGAACTACATGGATAACAGGTATGAGACGTTGCTTGATGTCCAGGACACTCACAGTTTACTAAATATCAAAACTGTATGATGAAGAAGAAGATATGGAAAAAAATTGTATATTTTTTATATAAATTAAGTGAGGAAAAAAGTATTTTGATTTTTTTTAACTAATGCAGATTTTTGTTTCAACTACATACATAACTTGACAGCACCACCATAATATTGGCCTTTTGGCTAGGAGCAAAGTGTAATATCTGTTCTGATACTACTGAAAGAGAAATCCTGTTCTGATACTATTGAAAGAGAAATCCTCCTAGACTGAGGCAAGTTAATTTTTTATTTTCCCCAGATTAAAAACCGACGTGCCTAACTCTGCCCTCGTGAAATAGTAACAGTAAACAGGAACAATGCCGCATATTTCCCAACCAAAATACGTGTTTGCAACGTTGCATGTTAGATCATCTAGCAGTTTACATTATTGAGAAGATTTTTTATACTAAAGAGTGCCCATTTATCAAGGCCAAAAGCCACTCGAGGATAAGGGTTAATGAGATTGTCAATTGAACGATGAGTAATACTATAAAGATAATTGGAAACGATGGGTGGAATTGGCAGGATTTTATTATTTCACACGGCGGCTCGATAAGTATTTCTTAACATTGGAATTAAAAACAACCATATTATAGTCAGCAGGGAGGCAATCCCGTGGCATTGTGTCGACAGATGGGAGGTTATTGGAAATAAACTCTGTTTATGGAAGTCCTGTTTGATTTTAGGTAGACAGTGGAGGAACGAGAAGTTCTTTGCAGTGGTGGTAGATATAGACGAGTTCTTGCTGTGAATATTTTACAGGGGGGGGGGGAGGGTTGACAGAGATTGGAGCTCAGTCGAGCACCTGTCAAGTATCGAGCTGTTTTCCTCATGTCGTTTCATTTTCACTCGCGATGGAACTCGCAACCTCTACGTAAAACTCATTCTGGAATATGAATATCTCGTAACCAACGCCTTTATCCACTTCGCCATGTGTACAGTAGACTGAAACAGCAACCAAGATAAGGAAAATAGCCCCGAAGATGTAAATAATGGAAATTACAATAAACGGACTCCGATCCTACTTGAGGTGGGGGGAGGATGGTAAATATTAACGCCATCTCATCTAAAATATACAGCCAAAATGATTTCTGTTATCTCTGATTTTAGATAAGCCTTGAACAGCATAAATTTAAAAAACAAAACACTCTTCTCAACAGATATTTTAAAAAGAAATTTACTTCCATTCACAGAAATCCAGACAATGGATATTTGTAGACATCTTTCTGCAGTGCCCGCCACATTGACTTTGATAAACCAATATCGCAATGGACCAAAAAAATTGATTGGTAAGTAGATTGTTTTTTTAAATATAGGTTCTGATACCACAAGAGTTGTGGTTAAGGGTGGAAGGAATATCGCAGATTCTGGTAACAGAGAGATCAGTTTGGAAAGCCTAAAAAATCGCAAACAACTGTATCTCCCTTTCTCTTAAGTGAGATGGTGTACAGGAAAGATTGCTGACTACTGTACAAGCGGTTCGGTTTCGAATCTCAGCTTGAAACATTCACCACACTGAGGAGTCGTGATTCATAAAAACAGCTGTGTGTGAATGACTACATTTGCTCCTCACTTGTGGGTTGAGCTATCTAATAGAGGAAGTAATAGTTTCCACTCAGCCTAAATCATTACCATTCATAATTAGAATAGAGTTCTCTAGGTAACCGCTAATGGATGCAAATACAAAAGACATAATAATTTATCTCACTTTCACGGTGAGTAAGATGGTGTACGGAAATGATTGCTTACTACTTTACAGGCGGTCGGGTTTCTAATCTTAGCTTGAAACTCTCATCATGTCTAACCACACTGAGGAACCGTGACAGGCAAAACAGCTACCTGTTGATGTATATATATACTCTTCTCTAATATACTAATACGTATTTTGTCTCTGTTTAAATATAGATATGTATTAATACATATACTTTTATGTGAAACACTAAGGGAGGTAATTCATTATTAACGTAGCAAGAGAGTTAACTCACCACCCGAACCAAAACGAGTTCATACGTGCAACATATTCTTGATAAAAAATAAACATGGCCGTTTGCAGAGCAACTACTTATAGAAGAATGATCTCGTGTTCACGTGATTATTGCAAGATCGAATCCCGTGTCTACATATGTTTTCCCATTCTGAGAGTGTATACAACAAAGGAAGAGTTCATGGTGTGTTTCCATTATCAAACATTGTGGTTTAGGATTGCTTGAAAGCGACGATTGAAATTACCAACAGCTGGAAAAGATTGACGATAATGTAGGAATGATACATTTTAATCATGAATTGAAAAATAAAAATAAAAATAAAAACAAAAAAACAAACTGTGTTTACGATTTAAAATGTTATTGAAAGGGCCAGCAGTCATATTTAATAAATATACTTATCTGTCAACGAATAGTAAAGTGTGCTATTCTTGTAATAAGATCCAGCATAACTATTGTGGCTTGGATTAAAGATCCAGATTTTTAGTTGAAACAAGGGCTCTCATAGTCCGTCCAATCATAGGAGTGTAGAAAACAGGATTTAAGATTTGTTAGTGAATCACAAAACTAGTCTCAAGTGAAAGTTCACAATAAAAGAATTGGCAATAAGAGATCTCAACAGAAGACAGTTGGTTAGTCCGGGAGACAGTCATACTGAGGGGTCAAGACTGACGTCGTGATCAATAAAAATAAATAAATAATTAAAACTACTAAGAATAATTCTTTCAAAATTCGACCTCTTCTGAGGGAGCAAACGTACCAAGTAAATTTTAATCACACGAACAAGACTCAGCATCGGTCAAATTTCTCAATTTATCTTTTCTCCCCAACGAGAGCAATATAAATATACACATCAGTAACAAAAGACGATAAAAAGGCCTGGTTAATAGAATATACAGTTATAACTAGTTTGTCTTAACAAACTATAACAAAGCATAAATGAGACACACAAGGCAAGTTGTACATATAATTAATTCAAGTCTTAAATACAATTGAATGCACATTGTTATAATAAAGCCATGTAAAGCAAAGAAGCAAAACCCACAGTAACCCCTTAGCCGTTTGCTCTTAGAGGGTAATCCTAACGCAGCAAGTTTGTCCAGTCCAGCGACAAGCTAGGAACTACTGAAACGATCTGGGACTCGATTTCGGGTTTACATGATCTCACGAGAGTAGTTACGAGGTCTTGTATTCTCACAAGATTTAGGGATTCCCTATATGACGAAAGTAGTACAACTTTGGCCTAAAAACTCAATCCCTCATCAAAAGAGATAACTTTGAAGGGAGATAACTTTGTCGTACTTAGAGTTACACACCTGTGTTCCAAAAATATGTTTTCTGATTCACGACGGGTTTTTCTTGTGTTTCAGTTGTCGACAGAATAGGTCACTTACCCAAGTTACCGACTAAGTTGCGCAAACACCCAAAATCCCACCCGTGAATTCATTAATAGAATCCATAGTATTTTCTGCAATCCAACAGTATTTGGTTAAAATAAACTATGCCTGACTTGTCCACCAAGTTTCAGTCATGAATGTCCAACAGTCTGTGTTTTATTGCCGTTCAATATCAGTTCTGATCAACACTGAGCCCTACCTAGTGGCCGTTAAGAAAATTTGGGCAGCCGAAGAATAACTCATTGGAATAGATGGGAAGACATTTTGGTGATCGTCTCATCAGTAGGAGTAGTAATTCTTCACACTTACCGGACCCTAACCCCCAGATTTGTATATCTAGGTTTATCTCAAAGATAATGTCTACCAAAACAATCTCCAAATTATTCTTGACAGGACGGAAACGATTGTTAATTTGATCAATGTTTTCACGGGTAGCATTTTTCTTGGGTCACCCTGTATTAATGAACCTGTGAACCTAATATATCCGACTGAATTTCAAGATGGTTTGCTAATCTTGGATATAGAGTGAAAGTACTACTCGAACTCAATATTATGGAAATAAACTGGTATTCTTTTTATCATCGTTTAACATATCTTTGTTGGTTTGTGGCAAAGGCGGGACCTAGAAAGGGCGCAGGCTTGACATCAGATCTGCCTCGTGGTCAGAGAGAAAAGAGACAGATTAAAAAAAAAATTCCCATGTGTAAATCAACTGTTTCACTTGACATTTAAATCCGTTCATTTTTTTTCGCTCGTGTATTCTGTGACATGTTTGTTTATATCTTGTTTTAAAGGTCGATATTTTGTTTTATTTCTAATGCGCACCTGCACCAGTCTCGCAAAAACCTGTCGACTCTGGCCGCTGTCTTCAGTTCATGCATTACATAACACAAGTCCTTAAAATACTTAAATGTTTGATGATATTTTGTCTTATTTACCGTTTTTGTTTAGGAATCGTTACCCATTCGACGAGTGCCGACGTAATGATGATATCGCAGACGATCAACTCGTTACCGGAAGAATACCGCATCATCCAAGTGGGAGTGACAGCGACAGCAATCGAACTGAGCAATCGATTACAAAATCCAAATTTATTCCGTTTTTTACCAGACGACAGAACGCAAATGAAGGTAATTGTATTTACAAATCATTAATTTAAATTGTGCTGAATTTAATCAAATTGGTACAAGAATTGAAGGACAATATGCAAAGAGTGGCTAGATGCAATTGGATTTACTCTGATGCAAAAAGTACCCGATTAACCTGTTTTCTGCTAATTCGGTAAGACATTTTGCTTCTTTAATGAGACAGTAACGGAGGGGGCATATTTATATATATATATATATATATATATATATATATATATATATATATATATATATATATATATATATATATATATATATATATATATATATATATATATATATATTGTCGCGACGGGATCTCCACTGGGAACGACAGAAACGCGCACATGACAAAGATAATTAAAAGAAAGAAAGAAAAGTCCGGGAATTTGGCTCATAGGATGATCCTAGGTTCTATAATCAATGACAGAACGCGGGGGGGGGGGGATGGGTATTTCTCCTGGTTAAGACCGCATAGATTAGACAGAAAGCGAAGCATGCACAAAACCAACAATACGAACGCCAAGACAAAATGTAAATAATATTTATTTATAGATACTAAAATAAGGGGATAAATATATTTATAAAAACAAAAGAAAAGAAAACATTAACATGAAAACAAAAATTTATTATTAAAAGGGGGGATTGTCTATCTTAATCTTATGGAAGCAGGATTCATTTCCACACAAATGTATACATATATATAGATAGCCCTGGAGGCGAATGTCCGAGGAGAAGGTAATCAAGTTGTCAACTTACGAGCGGGTGTCTTGTTCATTTGAGGTTCGATGTTCCTGGCAAATTCATAGTAGGTACGCGTCTCTGCGTCATGTCGTTCTCATTTCATAAACGTTTATTTTGGAGATTTCTCAGGAAGGAGGTTTTGTCTCTCACTGAGATTCATATACATTTTCCTCAGGAAAACAATTCCGGGTCGCTTATTCTGCATTCGAATGTTCAATCCTTGTCTCGGAAGAAGCGTATCTCCCGGCTTTCTCGCACGAGGTTATATTCTCATTTAAAAAATGACTCCTTTCGTGCGGCAGTAGTTGGACGTCTTGCCCTCTTGACTGCTCTGTTATGACTCCTCTCTCTCCAGGCTGTACTCAACGACCGTTATTCTCGCCCTACCTAGCGGGCGGTTAACTTCCTTTTCTCCCCCTCTCCTTCTCCTTCTTCTTGGTCGTGTCGGCTAAAAATAGACATGATCACACAGGGCCCAAAATGTGGATGATGAAATCGCTCCTCGAACAACGGACACGAATACACAAATGAGGAAAACCGAATCTTGCTTGAATATATATGTAGATCTCCTATAGATGCCTTCCGCGGTTTCTTACTTTTAATCTCGATAGATCTCCCTTCGTTTGTAACAATATATATGAAGTTATATACCGATATTAATGTAATTTATGTAATTGTTTTTATTGGTGATAGTAGGACTCAGCATTTATATTTTATATTTTTCACTTCCTAAAGAAATAAAGAGTAATTCAGAAGATTGTATTTTTAGTTGCCCTTAACTTTATAGGACATATCTTTCGTTGATATATATATATATATATATATATATATATATATATATATATATATATATATATATATATATATAGTACTTTTATACGTACATAAAAGTAATCCATAGACACATATTTCTCAGCCGTCATCAACATGGCTAACTTGGACAATGATCGAACCTTCGATGACAATGTCAATACTCTTGAATTTTACCTCAGGACCATGAGGCCGTGCCCGGGAATATGTACTATTTTTATTACTTAAATATTTTTATGTATTTTATGTAATTGTTTTTATTGGTGATAGTAGCGCTCATCATTTACCTTTTATGATTTTCACACACACACATACACACACACACACACACATATATATATAATTATTTTTTATTTATAAAGATCTGTAAAAACCTGCGACACTGGGATGTCGATGTTATCGATCAACAGCTGTTAGAAACTGAGATCTCATCAAGCAGAATTAAAATCCGATCCTTACCTCAGATCGTATTTTACCTGGATTACTATATATATATATATATATATATATATATATATATATATATATAGTCATCCACATACAGCCTGTTTCGCTATATATATATATATATATATATATATATATATATATATATATATATATATATATATATACATAAATTCATTAAAGTATAAATTTTACAACATGTAGTAAAGTATCTAACTTATTTTAAAAGATTTTTGGGGATTGGGCGAATTTTGGTCGGCACCCTTCCTTAATAGTACACTTTACAAAAAAATAATACGCACACGTTACTCACCAGGTCTTAAATTCATAATGATCATACTGATCAGTTCATTAGTTATGAACCTTATCTCGTACAACGATATATATATATATATATATATATATATATATATATATATATATATATATATATATATATTAGGGTAGGTCGATTTTACACTTTTTTTTAAATATTAAAAAAAGGCACGTTCCGAAAGTTGTATATAGACCTATTAAATACTCATGCAAAAAATTAGATCAAAAACTTCAGCGGTTTTTTGAGCGTTTGGTATCAAAGATCGTAGACAAGAATATACTGAAAATTCCTCGTTTTTGCAAGATTTGCTTGAATATTGGTGTGAAAACCAAATAATTTTAGCATTTAAAAGCAGGGAATGTCTTTTTATTTTATAAAAATGATATGAATTAAAGAAATCTTCAAATTGAAAATTTGCCCCCCCCCCTCATTTTCAGTATCTGCTTTTGTAAACTACCTTTTAACGTTATGAATTAAACAGTAATATTTGAATACCTAAAAAAATGATTTTTTCTGTTATTAGTGAAAATATAACAAGCAAAGAAATAAGGAAAAACCTAACACTATTTTAATGAAGCTTAATATAGAGAGTCAAATTGCTCCATATAAGACCCCTTAGACAAAAATGCTGGTCTCAATTTCTGACTCAAAACTTTGGCTGTAATGTGTTGATGCCTTGCTTCAAAACCATATACAGTTTGTGAAGCTTCTGTTATTAACTTAACTGCCCGTTCCACACCCTGAGAATGTGAGGGCAAATCTGGCAAGTCAAGCTTGGTTCCATTCATCAACGATTCTCGAAGTTCAGATTCAGTAAAATCTTCCGTCATTGGTGGTTCAAAAATGCCGCATAATTTTAAATCTATTAATTGTGTCCAATGTGTGGCATTAAAATTAATAGGTAGTATTCTTTTTAATCTTTTTCTGGTTGACTCCTCACTCCTGAAAGAACAAATTAATTAATTGAATTATTAAAAAATTCCAATCTGTACTGCTTTAATAATTATGGTGAAATTAGATAAAATCTTTAAAAATCATTCTATAAATTGGAATAAATAATTGAGTCAGAGATATATGAATAAATATTACTTACCTAATGGCCAAAATTCTTTTTAAAGTTTCTTCTCTTACTTCAATCTCCTCAGATTTAACCATGGAATATAGAAAGTCTTCAGGCAGTAAACAAAATGTATTACCTTGTATATTTCTAAATGTGATATCTTGGATTTCCTGAGGCTGCTCCTTAATCCTCTGGGTCATATTAAAAATGTGCACTTACTGATTGTGGAATTTACTATTTCTTTTAATTTCAAACCAAAAAGTGGCATACACATTTACAATAAAATTTACTACATAGTGTAGTTTTGTTGTGTGCCTTTGTGGGTATGCACCACGAGTCCATAAACACATAAGCCTGATGGCCAAAGTTAACCATCTTGCTTGGTTTAAAGGACCAATTTTCCAGGAGGCATATCTAGAGTCAACCTTACCTCTAGAAATACCTACTGTGTATTCATAAAGGAGTCTTTGGTCAGAACTAAGATCATGTATTTCATCAATTTTGGAAAATGATATTTGGGGTAAATCATATCAATCATTTGAGCATAATTTCCCCAGAGGGCTACTGAATGTTGTAGGGCCCTTTGCGCAACCATCTATGTTTTTAAAAAGGGCTCTGAAAGGTAGTTCATTATGATGCAAAGAGCAACCAATTGTGTGAAGAGTTTTAAAAAGTTTTTTTTTCTAAAATTGCAACCATTCCACCATCGCAACTTGTGTTGGTATTAGTGTTGTCAACAAGTATAGCCTTGATACTGTTCTCACTGTGGAATTCATGCAAAACATCCACCACTTGATCTGCATGAACAGCACCTGTTGCACCACTATTCGGAAGAACTCTATGTGTCAGATATTTACTTTCACATGGTGTTTCTTTTGTAAAAGTTAAATGGTGTTCTGGTCCCTTAGTTTTTTTCATAATTCTCTGTCTATTTTCATCCACAATTTCCTTATACATCAATGTGTCCTTATCCATTCTCCCATCAACTCCAATACATATATTTTAGGTGGGGTAAAAACTCCTGGCTGAAATAGTTTTATTTATCTACCTCCAACAAGGTAAGATGTGACACAAGGTCAGGAAAGTGGGATTAGATAACCCTGCGCTATAGAGGTGAGCACTCTGGCCATTAAAAAATTGACTGGGCAGCCCCGTCGGCATTCCCCTGTAGGGGCGCCTCAGACAGTTAGCAATAAACTTACTCCTTCCCAAAGAGGAAAGGCAAAGCCTGGGAGGATGCACCTCCTAGAATTGCACAGGACGGACAAGCCCCAATAGACGGGCGTAAATCCAGACCCAAAGGCCCGGACGATACCGGTTTATTTGGTGGCGTAAAAACCCCTGGCTGAACTAGATTTTATTTATCTACCCCCAACAAGGTAAGATTGACAAAAGGTCAGGAAAGTGGGATGAGAAAGCCAGTGCTCGAGAGGTGAGCACTCTGGCCATTTAAAAATTGCCTGGGCAGCTTCGTCGGCATTCCCCGGTAGGGCCGCCTCAGACAGTAAGCAATAAACTTACTCCTCCCCAAAGAGGGAAGGCAAAACCTGGGAGATGCACCTCCTAGAACTGCACAGGACGGACAAGCCCCAATAGACGGGCGTGAATCCAGACCCAAACGATACCGGTTTATTTGGTGGGGTAAAAAACCCTGGCTGAACTAGTTTTTATTTATCTAACTCCCACAAGGTAAGGTGTGACAAAAGGTCGGGAAAGTGGGATTAGATAAGCCAGCGCTCGACAATTCAATATATATGTGTGATAAATTAACAGAGAATCAACACGGGAAGTCAAATTCGCCCGATGAATTTTCAACCGGTGAATACCATAAAAAATATCCAATAAATAAAACGCCTATGTAAACAAATAATTATTTATATATAACATTAAATATCATAGTGTTTTATTCCTTTTTAATTTGAATATGTACATTTAATTTCTTAAGAAAAATAATAATAAACTTTAAAATATTTATTATTAAGTAATGTATTACTTTTTTTTGTTAAAACCCGGGTTTAATTTAAGGCGACACATCTGCCGGTGAAATCTCGGCAGTGAGAAAAAATCTCGATTTATTTGATCTTAAAGTTGCAATGCTCAAATAAATACAAAATTTTGAAGAAAAATATTTCTTGTGGTAACTTTTGACATTATTTGGCAACTTTCTTCGAGTGCGATAATTTACAGTTTCAAAATCGACCTCCCCTAATATATATATATATATATATAAATATCAATAAATTTTAATGGGCAATAAAACTAGACACACATTCGGGTTGTACACATTATAACTTATTTCTACCTAGATCGGTCTCATCAGATGTATAACCAACCGCATTTAGAACATGAATGTTCTAAATGCGGTTGTTTATACATCTGATGATGATCTTAGTCAAAATAAGTTAGAATGTGTACAACCAGAATGTGTGTCAATTTTTTTCCCCATTAAAATTTATTCATGCTCTGTTTAAATGTACATTGAGCTCTCTTACTCGGATTCCCATCTAAATCATTCGAACCTACACTATATATATATATATATATATATATATATATATATATATATATATATATATATATATATCTGTGTTATTTTATGAAAGCCTGGAATTGAGTATCATCGAGCTTGTTTTTATTGGCATAATCCCGGTTTTCACTGAATAATCTATTTTATAAGTGAAAATCTCTCTCTCTCTCTCTCTCTCTCTCTCTCTCTCTCTCTCTCTCTATATATATATATATATATATATATATATATATATATATAAAATATATATATATATATATATCGTTTTACAGGATAAAGTTCATAACTAATGAACTGACCATTATGAATTTTGGACTATATATCAACCCGGTGAGTAACATCTGCACACTATTTCTTTTAAAAGTGTACCATTAAGGAAGGGCGCTCACCAAAATTCGCCTCATCCCCCAAAATCTTTTTAAATAAGTTAGATACAAAAATTTAATAGATAAATTGTTATACATCAAATTTTAATTTATATTATTTATTTAAATCTATTTATAGAATCAATTTTTAAAAGGATCGCTGCACGCACGTGAGCGTCAATAATATGTATGTTCTTGGTAAAATCTTGAATTATTTAACTTATTATTATGAATTATGGAATATGTATTCCATGCAATTTAGGAGTTTTTTTTACACAGTTTCAATTAAAGACAGACAGACGTCAAACATTCCTAATAATGAGACTTTCAATTTCAATATTACAATATTGTATATTTCAGATGATTTGCGATGTTTTAGTCCAAATCCAGTGGAACTATATTGCACTTCTATACGAAGGCGATGTCTATGGACGACAAGGCGCGGAACTCTTCAGTAAATGCGCTAAAGAAGCAAACATTCATATTAGAGCTAAGCTTGAGATTAATGAAAAGAACCTCCTTAATTTGAAGTTTGATTTCCAGCAAGTATCCGGGGTGTTTATTATTGCACACACTGCTACCGTGAAAAGATTTTTTGAGAAAGATCGTTTTGGGAGAAAAATGTCTTATATAATATCCGAAGCCACCAGAATGCAGAGCAGTTTATTTTCAGTTCACAGCAATGGCGCCTTTCTCATCGTACAAAGAGCCTTCTTAAAAAATCAGAAATTTGAACAGCACTGGAAAGATCTTTTTAAGCAAAGATCCGGAAACACTACGTTAAAAAACACATTCTTTCAGAAAATGATCGAAGAAGTTTTGCAGTGTTCATTCATGGACGCCAACAATTCGTGTGACATGCAAAACGCACTGAAGATCATTGCTTCAAAAATGCCCGCGTTTTATTCAACAGAAGACATCGTGACATGCCTGTACGCAATAACCAGCAATTTAAGAACCATACTGGAAACATCCTGTTCATCTGATCCCGCTTGTCCGGGGCTTTTTAAGGAAGGGATTAAGGCTTTTCAAAAGCCGACCAACTATGTGTTTCTGAAAAATGAGCTGGGATGTGAAAGAATGAACATTGTGACCGCATTCAACGCAAATGGGACATTTGAAAATCCACTGGACTGGGTTTTGTACCAACTTTACTACAGAAAAAAAGATAAAACTCGCGGTAAATTTTCATTCGTGGAAGTAAGTATCACTTTACACATTTATTTAAACTAGTTTAATTTTTTGTCTGTTTTACGGCACATCAGGCCTTTTCGAGTTATTTAATACTAAAACACAACACATATTTTTAACGATTCATTGTGTAAGATTAATTAAACATATTTCCATCTTACCCATAGCTGTGCGGAAATTGCAGATTCATACCTTTCTCAACTGCAATAGTGAACAACTAGCCGATTAGGCAGTATCCATTAGGTCAATCACAATATGCATTTAAACTGATAATGATCCCTCAAGAATATATTTAAGAAAATCATACTTTTTTAGGTACAGAAGACACTAATTACCTTGTACTAATAATCTTGTACGTTTTTTAAGTTACCCTGAAAACTAATTCAGTCGAATGATACCAAATCATTAATCACTATCTGTCATTTACGAGAAAAAATTGAAATTCCAATCGCTTTCATAGTTTACGTATTCTGTCCGGTCATATGACTATTTCCATAATATAAATTTACAGAGATTCACCGTTTGTTACGAAGGACAAATTAAAAATGGCGCCTACATTTCAAGAGAAGGTACTCTTTCTATATACATTTTTTTAAATTAGAGAAAACATAGCGTCCCTATAAGAGGTTGTCGCGGTCCAACAACACCGCAACGTTTGTTTATTTTTGGAAAACACGCCATCTTGGAAAAACTAGCAGAAGCAGTAGTTCACTGTTTGTTTTTGCCACGATTTGGACATCAGCAGCAGCAGCTATTTTCTCTTAACCCTTTTCCATGGAAAGGTACTGGCTGCTCCCTGTGCGTTAACGTTAAAAATAGAAGATTGGAAAAACTCAATTTTTAATCGCCATTTTTGTAAACATGATTCAGCAAAAATCGGCCGGCAAATATTTTTCTTAATCTTTCTTCAAGGAGTACACAAGCGTTTCGGCAACTATGCGGATAAACGTGCTAATACTTTCAAGGAGTGTGTCAACTAGGTTTTACAGCTAGAGATTCTTTTGGAATTTATTTGTCAAAAATTAATCCCTCTCACAGGACCGACGAAAGTAACTTGACATAACGTTCATGAGATCTCTAGCTCCTCGCTCAAAAAAATCGATTCAGCCGGGGGGTATGGAGGCCCCCACGTCCGACTTGGTCCATGGATGGACCAGTCGTCAGCAGTCTGAGTTCCTGCCCACAGCAGTCGCAACTCCTGCACCCGCAGCGGCAACTCCAGCAGCAGCAGCAGCAGCAGCAGCAAAGATACAAACAGCCCTTTTCAGGGCTACTAATGCGATTTACTCTCTTTGCTACTTGCCCCAATCTGCATCGCCAGTTCCTGCGCTCCAGCTCTCTCCTGCACCAGCACCCTGCAGTCCGAACTCCTGCTTCAGCAGTCCTGAGTTCCTGCACCAGCACTCTCCTGCTCCAATTGCTCCAGCGCCCTGCGGTCCCGACTCCTGCATCAACACCCTGCAGCTCCGACTCCTGCTCCAGCATCCTGCAGTCCCGAGTTCCTGCACCAGCACCCTGCAGTCCTGAGCTCCTGCACCACTCCTGATCCAGCGACGCCATCTCAATTCACTTCACTTGTTATTACCATATGGTAAATAAACATCCTTCTTTAAACTGTTCACCAGTTGTTTGTCATCTCTTCTTTGCCATTGCCGTTACTTGCCCGTGTCCACCTTTTCTTAGTTGTTGGGGCCGATCGATCACACCAACCCCAACGGTCGGTCGGTCGGTCGGTCGGTCGGTCCCGCAACAAGGTATTGAAATGGCGTTGAAGTTTAATCTCATCTTAACTGTAAATAATCACATTTAATTTTTTCATCACCCCCACCAAAACAAAACAAAAAGAAGTCGTTTGTTTCTTAAATGCAATTTAAAATATAATCGTCGCAGATGCATCGATAGAATACGAGGAGAGAGAGAGAGTACTCTTCATTCTATGCTTAACGGACGATAACTCTTTATTACCTTTTACAATACAATTACTACTGTTTGCTACACTATTAAATTCTGTGTATGTACGTTGTTATAATTAAACGATTACAAATAGTTAAAAAATTTATTAACTTTGAGGATAACAATAGTAATATGTTTTATTCTGAGGTCCTATACATTCATAAATCAAAGGATAAAAAACAAACAAAAAAACGCATCAAACTTGCCGGATGTAGTAGGCGTAAATATATTTTATTTTGGTTTCTCTAACTTTTTTTGTTTATATTACCTACCAATACATACCCACAGATATAGTTTATTTACAATTGTGGAAAAAGTAAAAGAACAAACAAACAAAAAACAAAACAAATACTTTAATTACACAATTAAATCAAGCAGAATTGCTTTAGGATTATTCGTAGGCAGCTCTGCCATTTTTTATCTTTTTTTCAAAATTACAAAGAAATCGGGAAGATTTTACATTGTCGATTGTTGGATTACCGTACTTTCCCAGGCAAAGGTATCCAGATCGGCCAGAGAGAGAGAGAGAGAGAGAGAGAGAGAGAGAGAGAGAGAGAGAGAGAGAGAGAGAGAGAAGAGAGAGAGAGAGAGAGAGAGAGAGAGTTTAGCTTAATAGTTTTTAAGTTTGGTGAATATGAATTAAGTTGCGAAGCGACAGCGAGCAGGAGAAGCCAGCTAGTTGCGAATTTAACAGTATAATTTGGAAAATGTATCGCAATTTCGGTTACAAACAGAGGACAGACTCATAATCTCCATTATAATAACTAATAAAAATATGCCCATTCTAGTCACATACATTTGCTAGTATATATGACGTACGAATATATACTACACTCTCCCAAAGAACGAGGTAATGCCTGGATGGATGGTATCATTACCACAAAACAGATACTACACTACCCCCACCCCCGAAAAGGTAATCCCTGGGAGAATGGTATCATTACCACAGAACAAATACTAAACACCCCTCCTAGGAGAATGTTATCATGATGAATGGACACTATACTACACTACTTCACCCCAAATAAGGAAGTAATGCCGGGGAGGATGACCTCATGGAAACAGAACAGATACTAGACCCCCCATAACAAAAGAATACAAGGAGGAGATAATGCCTGGGAGGATGAAATGATAACATAAAAGACACTACACTATCCGTTCTGAATTGAGCATTGAAAGGCAGTCATAGTATTGAATATCTGGATTCAGACAGCAGATACCAAATCTCCCTTATTAATACAAATAATAGTATAGTTTCGGCTTCAGAAAGACATATACCAAATCTCCAGTAATATTAGATATTTCTATACTTTATCAGCTTTTTGTCGCCCTTTCTACTATTTATCACAAGTCGAATGATGTAATCAGATGTAAAATTTATTTAAGAATTTTTTAGATGAGGATTGATCATTTGTATGATTTGGATTATTCGAACATGTGACGCAATGGATAAACACGTTGATTAACAATCAGTCATAAACCGCAGTCTTCTGTAGATTGAATGTTCAATTCTTACCACAGGCGATAATAACTAAAAATAACTTAATAACTAATTTACACTTTTACCCAATCATGGCTAACGGAACAAGAACAATCTACCCCTGTGGATTAAATAAATGCTTCAGTTCGAAATTCCGTATAGATTCTCGAGTTTGAGATAAAGATTCGCAAGTTCGAAAAATTGCCAGAAAAAATTAAGAGGTTACAGCGGCCGAAACCGCGTAAAATAACAACCAAGATGAGAATTGTATTCCGAAAAATACAAAACAAATGCCTATTTTGTGGTTATTTAATGCTGAAACAATACATATAATAAACGATTCATTGTATATGATTAGTTGAATACAAGTTGCTATTTTACACATAACTTGGGTGAATTGTGAGTTCATGCCTTTTGCCAACGGTATCAGTGCGTAATTGAACACAATAGATTCAATAAGATTTGAACTCTGCATATCCGATTTCATTGTCTGCGATTACATACATCGCGCCAACCATGAATACACAAATTTATTATTGTTATGATCTGATCTTAATTACTGCTACATTTGTAGCATAGCTGGGTTGTTGATCAATCTGAAAAGTGCGTCAAATTCATGGACAGAATAAGCTGATCATATTTCTGTCGTCACAGCCGAAGTTTCCATCTTTCTCTCTCGCCTGTTAGCTGCAAATATGTATAACAAACAAGAAAAAGAACAACAGGGTTGCTCAATGGCTCATGTGCCTTGGTGTTTTATTGCTTTATTTTCGTACAACATTGTGAGGTTTCACATTAGCTTCCAATCGTCCCTCACATGCGGGAGATGATTAAACAAAGACAGAATGAAAAAAGAAATGACATTTTTCTTTTATTTTCAGATTGGAAATTATTCGTCACGTGGATTGAAACTGAGTACAACGACTATTCCTGGATACGACATGTACGGCAACAATTTTCCGGTCAAGACGATTACATGTGCGCCGGGATTTAATTGCAAAGATTATCAGAAAAGTCCAGATTATATCTACAAAGAAGGAGACATACTATTTGTTGGTGTTGTACCAATTCATAAGAGACACCCATCACAGCCATATTCTTGTGGTAACATCAGTACGGTGTCTGGGGTTTCTCTGGTGGAGGCTATGCTATTCGCAATTAAAGAACTGAACGAAAGGCGAACTTACAAAAACATTTTTCCGGGGAAGAAGATCGGAATTTTGATTCTTGATACTTGTAGTAGTGATATCATCATTTTACGAAAACTCTTTGCTCTACAAAAAGACGACCCAGTCATTTGTGGCACGCATCTTAATTGTTCAGAGATTCGGAATAAAGCGATTGTGTATATTGGAGCGCTACTCTCTCAGGTCAGTCTCGCCGTGTCTAAAATGATGACCGCTCAGAATCGGGTGCAGGTCAGCTTCGGCTCTACAAGCAATAGGTTAAGCGACAGGGAAGCGCACCCAAACTTTATGCGAATCTGCACGTCAGATGACGAACAACTAAAAGCCATTATCGATCTGTTAGTGAAATTCAGTTGGAAGTATATATCGATCGTCTACAAAGATGATGTGTACGGCACCTCTTTTAAAGAATCGTTTATCGATGAATCAAAGGAGCACGATATATGCGTGATCCGAGCGATACCCTACACCGAAGGAGGAGATATTGCAGCAATAGTAACCAAGCTCAGACAACGCCCCGAGGCTCAAGTAATCGTTCTTTTTGTCGGATCCAACCAAATAAACACATTTCTTCAAAGTTTCAGCGAGATTATGTTGGATAAAGAGTTTATTTTTATCGGTTCCGAAGCATGGGCTGACAAAATCCAGCTGGATGAAAAAGTGTCTAAAAAAATAGAGGGTTCTATAACTTTGGGTCTGGAAATACAAGAAAACACGGATTTTATTGAATACACAAAAGAGAAAATTCTCGAAGAGAACGACATGAACGAATGGCTGCAGAATTATATTGAATTGAATTGTTATTTACCGTTAAGCTTGAATAAGATGTCCAAAAGGTCATGCCCTCTTAATTATACACTCTATAAGTCGGAAATGAAAAGCGTGTGGATACCGTTTGTTATTGACGCTATAAACGCAGCGGCTATTGGGCTGAACAAATCTATCTCGCAGACATGCAGCGATGGCCTCGTGTGTCCGAAACTCTTTGACAGAATAGAACAATTGATACAAAATATTAAAAACGTTCAGCTGACAAAGACCGGAGGAAAGTTTAGAGTGTTTAACGACAACGGAGACGGCATATCAAATTATAATTATTATAAAGTAGGACTCAATGGCATCTACACCAAGGTAACTATCAGTTTATATTTATTAATACAATGGTCACTGTTTATGTCTAACTAATGTACATCTCCGTAAAAAATGACGGAAACATGTTACGCTTCGCCAGTGTTCGCACTAATATTCATAGAATTACGCCAATAATGTAATTTTTCATATGTAAATCATTATTATCATTTCTGATGATCTAAAGAAAAAAAGCACAAACCGTTGACTTTGTTTTGTTTATTTTCTATTTTTAGGTATGATATCAGACTAACATTTAAGCGGGGAACTTTGTTAAGTGATAATTGAACATTATTATTATCATCATCATCATCATCATCATCATCATCATCATCATCATCATCGTCATCATCATCATCATCATCATCATCATCATCATCATCATCATCAGCAGCAGCAGCAGCAGCAGCAAATATATGCTCCCTCCGGTCGAATATTTTTGCTAGGCTGTCGCGTCAGAAATGAACACTCATCCGTAAACCGATGGAGTCCCAGTCATATTTCTTGGGTGGTTAGACATTGATTTTCTTTGTTTCCGACCAAGAATATTTTAGTTAAAAATAAAGAAAAAAAAAATTCGACCCACCCTAATTTTTGTTTGCCCTTCCCCATAAATAGAAATATCTATAGTTAAAAAAAAATAGTTCCCCCCCCCCCCAATTTTTTTACCCTCCCCCATACATAGAAATATTTGGTCCCCCGATTTTATAAAATCGGGGGACTTATGTTTTGAGGCTTGTCCGTCCGTCCGGATTTTTCTCTGCAACCATCCATTGAATTTCTCTGAAATTTTGCATGAAGTTGTAACTTTGGTCAGGTTAGAAAGTGACATTCTCCGATTTTTTGAAAAAAAAATCTGGTTAGTCCCTCAGGGGGGCAAAAGGCCCCGAAATGGCCAAAAATGACATTTTTTGCCCCATAACTTTTCATCAATCCATTAAATTTCTCTGAAACTTGGCCAAAATGTGAAGGCAATTATTCCTAATAGAAAATAAATATCGCTAACCTTGGAAAAAATCTGGTTTGCGCCCCCAGGGGATCAAAAGCCCCCAAAATGGCAAAAAATGACCATTTTCTCCCATAACGTTTGATCCATACATTCAATTTTTCTGAATCTTGGCCAAAATGTAGAGGCAATTGTTCTGGATATAAAATGAGCATCCTTGAACTCAGAAAAATTCTGGTTTGCGCTCCCAGGGGGTCAAAGGGGGGGTCAAAAATGCTCCAAATTGCCCAAATTTATTGCATTTTACACTCGCCACATCGAGTCACATACAGAGGGGGACCACGCACGCGCGGCTTTTTTTTAGTTAAGAAAACAAAAGAATTTTTTTTTACCCCCCCAATTTAATTTTATCCTCCCCCATACATATAAATATTTTTAATTAAAAAGAAAAAAAAGAAGAAAATTTTTTTGACCCCCCATTTTTTTTACCCTCCCCCATACATAATATGTTCAGTTAAAATAAGAAAAACAGAAATTTTTTTTTTTTTAACCCTCCCTAAATATTTTTACCCTCCCCCATACATAGTAATATTTTTAGTTAAAAACAAGAAATTGACCCCCTCTCAAAAATGTATTTTTACCCTCCCCTATACATAGTTAAGAAAGAAAAAAAAATTAGGAGGCGCCTCGGTCATATCAAACAACTCATGTTTAAATATGCTATTGAAGGCGCCTACGTGATATCAAAGAACCAGTTTAGTTATGTTTCCAAAATGGTTACCCATTTAGTAATAGCCAAGATATTTGTTGCTTAACTTCAATTTACAACAAAACACCTTGTCTTAACAACGTAATGAAAATAAAGAATGATTATGTGAAAAAAATTCTCTCACAATGACGTCACTTCCGGAAGGACTGGAAGGACCGGAAGGATGAGTCAGCAATTTATTTTTCCAAAATGGTCACCCATTTACTAATGGCTGGGATATGCCTTGCTTAACTTTAATTTACAATAAAACACCTTGTCTTAACAACGTAATGAAAATAAAGAATTATAATGTGAAAAAAATCCTCTCAAAATGACGTCACTTCCGAAAGGATGACTTGGCAATTTTAACAGTACTTGGCATTCAAAGTATGGTTTAAAAAACACACCGATTTCTGTATGAAATGTGTTTAATTAATTGTATGAATAATTTTTATTAATATCACCTTATCGGAAAATATTGTAAATACATATGTAAATTTGATAATATCAGTTATAAGTGTATATTTGTAAATATGAATTTATTAGAAGTATTCAACCAGGGGTTTTTACCCCGCCTAATAAACTGGTATTGTCTGGGCCTTTGGGTCTGGATTTACGACGGTCTATTGGGGGTTGCCAGCCCTGTGCAGTTCTAGGGGGTGCACCCTCCCAAGCTTTGCCTCCCCTCTTTGGGGAGGAGTAAGTTTATTGCTTACTGTCTGAGACCCCTCTACCGGGGAATGCCGACGGTGCTGCCCAGGCAATTTTTAAATGGCCAGAGTGCTCACCTGTCGAGCGCTGGCTTATCTAATCCCACTTTCCCGACCTTGTGTCACATCTTACCTTGTGGGAGGTAGATAAATAACATGAATTTATTAGAAGTTTAAAAGAAATGAATTATGTAAACTGTAAAACCCGTCTGGTGTCTGAGCGTGTTTTTGTAACAGTATATAAGGAAGTTGAAACAGATTCTTAACACGTTTTCTGTTCGAATCGCAGTCTCGTCTTGAAATTTCTTTCTACTTTATTTATATGTTTACGGCGGTTTTTGTAGTACTATATATAGAAGCTGGCAGACTAAGTAAATAGTAATATTACTCTGATGGAGTTTCGGCTTCAGACAGACAGACGGACAGATAGACGGATACATAATCTCCATTATTATTATTATTATTATTATTATTATTATTATTATTATTATTATTATTATTATTATTATTATTATTATTATTATTATTATTATTTGTACTCACTAGGAGTTCTCACACAGGTCATCGTCAGTGATTGCTTACTAACAACAACCAATGGTATTTCCTGGAGTCTGAGTGACAACAAGCCTCCCCAAATTTCCAATATTCTTCACCTCTTTTCGATAACGATGCGGTATCGCAACAGCCGCTTACCATTGATTTCTCGCCGGTAAGGACAATTGGTCTTCTCTGAGATTTGGGTGGCAATAAGCCTCCCCAAGGTCTCAGGATTCTCCGCACTTTTCCAGTGGAGGTATGGTTTGTGCTGTCCCTCTTCAGTCCTCTCATCCTCCTCGACCCCCTACAAATATTTTGTCTGGTGTCAGCCTAGGCCGACACCATTAAAAAATTTTTTTTTTAAATTAATTTAAAAATAAATAAGGAAATATAAAAAAAAATGTAATTTTTAATTTTTTTAAATTTTTAAATTTTTAAATTTTTTATAATTTCCCAATTCTTCTTCTTCTTCTTCTTCTTCTTCTTCTTCTTCTTCTTCTTCTTCTTCTTCTTCTTCTTATTATTATTATTATTATTATTATTATTATTATCATTATTATTATTATTATTATTATTATTATTATCATTATTATTATTATGTACTAATTAGGAGTTTCGCATGAGTCATTATCAATGATTACTCACTGGTACTAATAAATGGTATTTCCTGGAGTCTGAGTGATAGCAAGTCTCTCTAGATTTCCATCACCCTGCACCCATTTTTATAATTATTGCAAATAATTTTGCATTATTGCAAAAGCAGTTTATCATTGATTTACCATTCATTTCTCACTGATAACGATGTTGGTTTCTCCGGATTTGAGTGGCAATAAGTCTCCCCCAAGATTCCAGTAGTCTCTGAAATTTTTCAGTGGACTTTTGGATAGTGGTCTTTCTTATTCGTCTTTCGATTCTAGTTGAATCTTCACGACCATTTTGTGTGGTATTAACTGAGGCTGGTGCCACCATCTACTTGCAGGTAGGACATTTAAATTATGGGATTTCTGGCAGTTTCAGTTCCCTTGGGTTCGTGTAATGTTTTTTTTCTGTGTTTATTTTGTTCTATTTCCATTTCAACTTACATGTATTTCGTCGGTGTCACCTGGTTATGTGAGTTGGTTTCTGTACTCGAGGATTTTCCTTAATATTCAGCATGTTTTCATCAGTACCATGCGTTGTATGATGTCAATTTTCACTTTGATTCCAAGTTCTCCTAATCTTTGCCTATGCTTCCTAGTGCTCCTACAATTATTGGTACTATAAGAATTTTCTTTGCGTTTTATATTCTATTCAGCTCTCTTACAAACTCCATGCATTTGCTTAGTTTTTCTACCGTCTTAATCTTCACCCCTTGAACTGCTGGGATAGCAAAATCTACGATTTGACAGTTTTTTCCTTCTTGTTGATCATTATCACGTCTTGTCACGTCCCTTGCATGAGTTTGTCTATTTTCATGTCTCAGAATATTTTATGGTTTTCCTTTTCTAATTCTGTCTCGGCTTTGTGATTGCATCATTTGTGCTCAAAGTGCAGGCGTTTACATTCTTGTATTCCTTTTAGACTAGTTTGCTGCATTAATTTGTTATGTGATTTATTGTTTCGTCTCCTTGTTCACTGAGTCTAAATTTATTGTTTTCCTAAGTTTTCTCTATCTTAGCTTTTATATATTTCGTTCTGGTTGCATTGTTTTGTGAGGATGTCATTAGCGATTCCATTTCTCCACTCAAGTGACCTTTTTGTAGTCACGCCCACGTGTTTTCTCGAGCCATTTCTTTGGTCATTCTTATAAATAGTCCTCGTAGCTGTTTCACCTCCCGGTTTTCTTTCTTCGTCTTTTTGTTTTCACATTCGCTGCTCTTTGTGTTGTTCATTTTCTAATCTTTTTTTGCAACAATAATTATTATTATTACTCACTCAGAGTTCTCACACAGGTCGTAATTAGTGATTTTTCACTAACAATAACCAGCAGTGATCCCTGGAATCTGAGTGACAACATGTCTCTCAAGATTTCCAGTACTCTCTATCTCTTTCAATAAGCATTGCAAATGATTTTGCATTATTGCAATAGCCGCTTACCATTGATTTCTCGCTGGCAACGACCATTGGTCTTCACAAAGATTTGGGTGGTAATAAGCCAATATAACGCCTCAGTACTATCCGCACCCGTCCAGTGGAGGTCTGGTTAGTGCTCTCCCTCCTCGGTCTTTCCATCCTCCTTGAACCATGACAATCATTTGTGTGGTATCAACCGCGGCTGGTGTAATCACATTGTGTGTGTGCGTTTTTTGTGTGGGTGGGTGATAGGTTTATGAGATTTAGTGCAGATTCAGTTCCTTTTTGTTCACGTGGTGTTCTCTCTATTTTTTGTTTTATTTCTATTGCAAATCTATGTTGCTGGTTGGCATTCATAGTTTGTGTGGGTTGGTTTTTGCATTCAAGCATTTTCATTAAGATTTCAACTGTTTCCATCATTGCTGTCGGTTATATAGTCACAGTGTCGCCTTTTGATTCCAATTTCTTCTAGTCTTTTTTCCAGGTTTACTACTACTACTACTACTACTACTACTACTACTACTACTACTACTACTACTACTACCACTACTACCACTACTACCACTACTACTACTACTACTACTACTACTACTACTATTATTATTATTATTATTATTATTATTATTATTATTATTCACTAGGAGTTCTCACACAGGCCGTCATCAGTGATTGCTCACTGATAATCACCAGAAGTGTTCCCTGGAGTCTGAGTGTCAACAAGTCTCTGCAGATTTCCAGTGCTCTCCACCTCTTTCGAAAACTACTGCAAATGAAAAACATGGTGCAAGCCTAGGCTAACATCACAGAAAATATTTGTAGAGGGTCAAGGAGGATGAGAAGACTGAGGAGGAACAGCACAAACCAGACCTCCAGTGGAAGTGCGGAGAGTACTAGGACCTTAGGGAGGCTTATTGCTACTCAGATCCCAGAGAAGACCAATGGTTCTTACCAGCGAGAAATCAATGGTCAACGGCTGTTGCAATACTGCAAGGTTATTTGCGGTGGATATTGAAAAGAGGTGGAGAATGCTGGAAATCTGGGGAGACTTGTTGTCACTCAGACCCCAACGAATACCACTCGTTGTTGTCCTGTGTGAGAACTCCTAGTGAGTACAAAATAATAACAATGCTGTCCTGAGAGATTCTGTTGATAGAAAGGACACTATACACGGAGGTTTGAACGATATGTTAAATTCTCTCAGTACGAGGTGCCCATACTCATTGTTCTAACTACTTGCCTCCATTCTTTCTACTATTATGGATACTCTGTGTTTATAAATCCGGGGATAAGTAACAAGTTTTCTTTGTCTATCGTTATGTCAACATTCCATTTACCTTTGATTTTGTTCTAAGTTTCTGCTACAATATCTCCACATTGTAGCAGGTATGAAATTAATAGCTTTTCAGAGAAAATTTAGTTACAAATTTTCTCTTCCACCCGATATTTTAAACTCTGATGAGGTTGTCTTTTGTATTAAAAAACAAACCCTTTTTATCAATTGCTTACAGTATTTCGTAACCGAGTAAGGTGTTCCACATATTTGTAACCACATATATGGGGTGTAATTCGCATATCTATTAGAGACTATTAAGATAATACCGAACCCCCCGTTACAATGTGCTTCATTTCACTTGCCTGCTTTACCAGCTCACCAATCTTTACGCATAATGCGTGGTCGTAAGTTTTGCCATACATTATTTCGTTCTTCTGTACACACACTGTTTGTAGTTTGAGTGATCTCTTCAACTGCGTTATCCTTGAACAGTATGCACGACTGCTTTTCTACTACCCCCATTCTTATAGCCTTTCTGCTGATATTTATCTTTCTTCTCATAGAAGATTGAATGTGATAAGAGAAAACAAAGTGATGTAGGTAGGGACGTCGGCTGTGACCAGGGTGGAGTCCGAGAAGAGTATACAGTGTACTTTGCTAAATTCTTTCCAAATCACTATGACCCAAACTAACTAACCCATAACTTCTGCAAGCGGGCGGTTGTTCCGTTGTGTCAACACATCTTCAAAGTAGTATATGTTTGCTGGAGGGTTTCGCTTTCCTCCCACATACAGCGCCTGATATTACGAAACTGTTACCCATCTATACTAGCCAGGCTCGACGTCGCTTAACTTCGGTCATACTAACGGGAACCGGTGTTTCAAAATGATCATGCCATACCAAGAACGACTTCAGAGAATTCACGGAAGTTTCGTTTAATTTCAGGTATACAGAGGAATAAAGATGAATTCTTTGCAGTGTTGGTAGCAGAATACACTGTATGCTCTTCTCGGACTCCACCCTGATCAAAGCCGACGCCTTACTTACATCATTTAGCTATCGTATCACATTCAGCCTTTTGCGAGAATTCAGATGTCGTATTGCTAGTTAGTTATAAACAAATATTTATTATATTGTGTTGACAACTAAATTTAAAAGGTTTAATAAAAATAACAATTAATTAAGCAATAATGTATTCTCTTTTGTTGTTTACAACTTCTTCCAAACGTTCAACACTATTTTCAATACTTCGTTGTTAGAAATCAAAAAGAAATAAAAGCCAAGAGGAGAAGGTGTTTAAAATGTTAATTTTTCTTAACTTGATATCCCGTTTAATGATCTGACCCCTCCAGAAATTAACTTAAATTAACCCTCCCCCATAAAAAAACAACAGAAAAAATAAAAGCAATATAGATTACAAAATAATTTAAAAATAGAATTCTCGAAAATAATAGATTAAAAATGTTGAAAACACAGTGAATGCAAAAAAAAACACAACAAAAATCAAAAAACCAAAATAACGTCGGAAACTTAGTTGCCAACCAAATATCATACACGGCAAATACCCGGCTGAACCAGATATTAACTATATACCACTTTTATTTTCGAACAACGTAAACACATTAAAAATTACTTTTAGTCGCAGTGCATTCCAAAATTCTCTGATATAATTTAAACGCATAAATTGAATGGGTTCATTTGATGATTACTCATTCTTTTTTTAATATGAATTTAAACTTTTTAAATTTGTTTTAAATATTATGACCGTTATTTAATAGCGTTTTTCTTTCGCCATGCAACAGGTTGGTCATTGGTCAAAGAACGACAGTATAGTGTTCAATAATGTTTTTACGCCACCTTTGGGGCCAATGTACTGTCCGAAACATTGCTCTGAATGCCTTTCCGTGAAAAAGAAAGTACAAATGTAAGTGCATGTTTATTCTCGAATACTTTCCAAACACATAATATATATATATATATATATATATATATATATATATATATATATATATATATATATATATATATATATATGTGTGTGTGTGTGTGTGTGTGTGTGTTAGATGCAGATACTTTTATTAAAATCAAAATACTATTTTTTTGTTCTCATCTTGATTTTTTTCTAATAATTTCGCGCGGTATCACAAGCTTCATCAGAGATTTAAACAAATAAAAGGTATTAACCTTACTTTTTTTGTCGTAAGAAGCCTTCCAGGTCTTGTAGAAGTGACGTCCGATGTTGTGAGGACTTAACGGAGTAAATGTCTCTTTTAAATTTGAACTTAAATCACGCATGGTCGTTGGTAAGGATTACATTTAGGAAAGTTCATTTTTTTAAGCATCTTTAAAATCTAAAACTTAAAGAAAGAGGCAAAATGCTTTCAATAAACCATGTGTTAGATGCAGATATTGTTTTTATTAAAATAAAATTACTATTTTTTTGTTTTCATCTTGACTTTTTTTCTCATAATTTCGCTCGGTATCACAAGCTTCATCAGAGATTTAAACAAATAAAAGGTATTAACTTTAATTTTTATTATAAGAATCCTTTCTGGTCTTGTAGAAGTGACGTCCGATGTTGTGTAGACTTAACAGAGTAAATGTCTCTTTTTAATTTGAACTTAAATCGCGCATGGTCGCTGGTGGGTATAAATTTGGGAAAGTTCATTTTTTAACCATCTTTAAAATCTAAAACTTAAAGAAAGAGACAAAATGCGTTCAATAAACGATGTCTCTTTTAAATTTGAACTTATATATATATATATATATATATATATATATATATATATAAATATATATATATATATATATATATAAAATATGAAACTAAAAGTATACTTTTTTAGTAGATAGAACCTATAGTGAAATGGTTTAAGCTCAATATACGAGATAGAGCAATTATAAAGATAGATGACAGAAGAGGGATAAACATGTACGAATGTTGTCATATATGCTTGTACTGTTAGGCAATTCCCCCAAAACACCATTATGCAAACAGACACCAACATACAAATTCTCCCCTCACCCACATCCCCAACACCCTATACCAAACGACACCCTAAATAACACCTCTCACACTACCCAACAACCCCTGCTAACTAACAATAATCTTGATCTCACCCCGTCAAATTATCTCATCTTCTCCACCTAACAATTCCAACTTAACTTTGGCCCAGAACTTGAACATACAACCCCAAAACATTCCCGATACTATAAATAACACAAATACTATAATAACAACCCCATACAAAATACAAACTTACATTGGGAAAGTGCCTTCTCATCAAGACCCGAATCTCAAACTATATCTACTCTTTCAAACACAATAATAACAATGCCACTAGCACCTATCTATCCAATCTAATAAAAAGCCGTAACAATACAAACACTCCCTACTCCCTACATTGAGCAATATTAAAAATGTCTCATTCCTACACTCCAGGATCCGCTTTCTGCCAACTATGTACATTAGAAACATTTATGATAGCTACAGCAGCTAAAAGTAAAATTATTATTAACTCTAAAAATGAACTTATCTCAAATTGCAGGCACAAGCGGAAATTTAAATACATAAATTTCATTACTCCATCTGACACCCCTCCTCCCAGCTAACAACACCCTCTCTAACATTAGACTAATTTTTAAATTCTATAATTTTTAATATTTAATTTTTTTATTCTGAACTTTTCCAACCTAACAAATAACAATCCCAATAACATAATGTATCCTCCCCTGTACACATGATAACTATATTAACCCATAACACTTAATATAAATTGAGAACTAATATTATTCTCCTCCACTCCACTAATCCTTAACCGCTTTTACTTCAACATTATAATTCCTATTCTTTTTTCAATTATTGGCCAACCATCGTACACACTCATCCGTTGCTTGTTTTTTTTATCTCCCTTGTATTCATTCCATCGACTCTGTATACGCTTCGCTCTACCAAAAATATTTTTCTCATAGATTCCATGTCTCTCACCTTTAAACTACGCTCCCTGGTTACTCCTAAAATGGTCTATTTGCTCCCCCCGTAAAATCTATTTATAATTTCAACACACTAGTGCTTCACTTAAGTTTACAGAATTCAACCCAACCCTACCCCATAATCCTTGTACTAGAAATCAATTGTTGCAAGCAGACTAACGCTGTTCCCAATCCAAATTTCAGTTATACATTAAAGTTTCTTATTTAGTCATGCATTTAATATTTAACTAACTGGGAATTCTTTAAAGTCTTTATACATCTAACTCTGAAAAACTAGTTTTTTGTCCGAATTATTACATATTAAACACATAAATTCCAGATTCCCATTCACTTGAACCCTAATTTCCCAATTGAAATCCTTTTAAACTGTCGAAATTATATATAAGTTCGTTCAAAATCCGTTTTAATTACGGGACCCCCTAATTTCACTTCTGCTTTAAGCTTACAATAGCCCCACCCCAACTCGCACCGGCTTTATTGCTTACTAGCAATAAGCAATAACCATACAATCACTTTCCCTTCTCTCTTCCCAACATCAGCTATAGTTACTTTAACTAACCCTATAATCCACTTAAATTTTTTTTTTAAATATTTTATTTATATGTCTTCCCCCACTTCTTTATTTGGCCTCGTTTTCAAGTAAAAGCTGTCGTTCTTCTAAGACGTGATCAAAGTCACTACTTAAATTCTCGACTGCCTGAATTTAATATACACAGTTCAACTTAAACTTCTGAAAACCTACTCTCATTATCGGTCCACAGAAATATTTTAAAATGGCCTGAATTCTCAAAATTACTTTATATTAATATTTTTTAAATTTTGAATTTTGGCTTTACCACTGCCAACTTATCTATCTATGTAATTAATATGATAGTAAGATTTTAATCTTTGAAAAACCATGGCTTAAAGGAAATAATTTTTTAAATAAGACTTCAAACACATTCATTCGTTTTTTTATTGTTTTACATAATACTTAACTCACGTAGGGATTTCTTTTTTTTTTAAATAAGACTTCAAACACATTCATTAGTTGTTTTATTGTTTTGCATAATACTTAACTCACGTAGGAATTTCTTTTTTAAAAAATAAGACTTCAAACACATTCATTCGTTGTTTCATTGTTTTACATGATACTTGACTCACGTAGGAATTTCTCTTTTTTAAAAAATAGAACTTCAAACACATGTACTCGTTGTTTTATTGTTTTGCATAATACTTAACTCACGGAGGAATTCCTTTTTTTTTAAAAATAAGACTTCAAACACATTCATTCGTTGTTTCATTGTTTTACATGATACTTAACTCACGTAAGAATTTCTTTTTTTTAAAAATAAGACTTCAAACACATTCATTCGTTGTTTTATTGTCTTACATAATACTTAACTCCCGTAGGATTTTTTTTTTAAAAATAAGACTTAAAACACATTTATTCGTTGTTTCATTGTTTTACATAAAACTTAACTCACGTAGAAATTTCTTTTTAAAATAAGACTTCAAACACATTCATTCGTTGTTTCATTGTTTTACACGATACTTAACAAACGTAAGAATTTCTTTTTTTTTCAAATAAGACTTCAAACAGATACATTCGTTGTCTTATTGTTTTACATAATACATAACTCACGTAGGAATTACCTTTTTAAAAATAAGACTTCAAACACATTTATTCGTTGTTTTATTGTCTTACATAATACTTAATTCACATAGGAATTCCTTAAAAAAAAAAAAACTTCAAACACATTCATTCGTCGTTTCACTGTTTTACATAATACTTAACTCACGTAGGAATTTCTTTGTTTTAAAAATAAGATTTTAAACACACTCATTTGTTGTTTCATTGTTTTACATGATACTTAACTAACGTAGGAATTTCTTTTTTTTAAATAAGACTCCAAACACATTCTATCGTTGTTTCACTGTTTTACATAAAACTTCAAACGCATTCATTCGTTGTTTCATTGTTTTACATGATACTTAACTCACGTAGGAATTTCTTTTTTTAAAATAAGACTTCAAACATATTCATTCGTTGTTTCACTGTTTTACATAATACTTAACTCACGTAAGAATTTCTCCTTTTAAAATAAGATTTCAAACACATTCATTCGTTGTTTCACTGTTTTACATAATACTTAACTCACGTAGGAATTTCTTTTTTAAAAATAAGACTTCGAACACATTCATTCGTTGTTTCACTGTTTTACATAATACTTAACTCATGTAGGAATTTCTTTTTTTTAAATAAGACTTCAAACAGATTCAATCGTTGTTTCATTGTTTTACATGATACTCAACTCACGTAGGAATTTCTTTTTTTAAAATAAGACTTCAAACACATTCCTTCGTTGTTTTATTGTTTTACATGATACTTAACTCACGTAAGAATTTCTTTTTTTAAATAAGACTTCAAACACATTCATTCGTTGTTTCACTGTTTTACATAAAACTTAACTCACGTAGGAATTTTTTTTAAAATAAGACTTCAAACACATTTATTCGTTGTTTCATAGTTTTCCATGATACTTAACTAACTTAGGAATTTCTTTTTTTAAAATTAGACTTGAAACACATTCATTCGTTGTTTTATTTTCTTACATAATACTTAACTTACGTAGGAATTACCTTTTTAAAAAAATGAGACTTCAAACACATTAATTCGTTGTTTTATTGTTTTGCATAATACTTAACTCACGTAGGAATTTCTTTTTTTTAAATAAGACTTCAAACACATTCAATCGTTGTTTCATTGTTTTACATGATACTTAACTCACGTAGGAATTTCTGTTTTTTTTTTAAAATAAGACTTCAAACACATTCATTCGTTGTTTCACTGTTTTACATAAAACTTAACTCACGTAGGTATTTCTTTTTTTTTTAAATAAGACTTCAAACACATTCCTTCGTTGTTTTATTGTTTTACATAATACTTAACTCACGTAGAAATTTCTTTTTTAAAATAAGACTTCAAACACATTCATTCGTTGTTTCATTGTTTTACACGATACTTAACTAACGTAGGAATTTCTTTTTTTTTTAAAATAAGACTTCAAACAGATACATTCGTTGTTTTATTGTTTTACATAATACATAACTCACGTAGGAATTACTTTTTTAAAAATAAGACTTCAAACACATTTATTCGTTGTTTTATTGTCTTACATAATACTTAATTCACGGAGGAATTCCTTAAAAAAAAAAACTTCAAACACATTCATTCGTTGTTTCACTGTTTTACATGATACTTAACTCACGTAGGAATTTCTATGTTTTAAAAATAAGATTTTAAACACACTCATTTGTTGTTTCATTGTTTTACATGATACTTAACTAACGTAGGAATTTCTTTTTTTTAAATAAGACTCCAAACACATTCATTCGTTGTTTCACTGTTTTACATAAAACTTCAAACGCATTCATTCGTTGTTTCATTGTTTTACATGATACTTAACTCACGTAGGAATTTCTTTTTTTAAAATAAGACTTCAAACACATTCATTCGTTGTTTCATTGTTTTACATAATACTTAACTCACGTAGGAATTTCTTTTTTTAAAATATGATTTCAAACACATCCATTCGTTATTTCACTGTTTTACATAATACTTAACTCACGTAGGAATTTCTTTTTAAAAAATAATACTTCGAACACATTCATTCGTTGTTTCACTGTTTTACATAATACTTAACTCATGTAGGAATTTCTTTTTTTTTAAATAAGACTTCAAACACATTCATTCGTTGTTTCATTGTTTTACATGATACTAAACTCACATAGGTATTTCTTTTTTTAAAATAAGACTTCAAACACATTCATTCGTTGTTTCACTGTTTTACATAATACTTAACTCACGTAGGAATTTCTTATTTAAAATAAGACTTCAAACACATTTATTCGTTGTTTCATTGTCTTACATAATACTTAACTCACGTAGGAATTTCTTTTTTTAAAATAAGACTTCAAACAGATTCAATCGTTGTTTCATTGTTTTACATGATACTTAACTCACGTAGGAATTTCATTTTTTAAAATAAGACTTCAAACACATTCCTTCGTTGTTTTATTGTTTTACATGATACTTGACTCACGTAAGAATTTTTTTTTTTAAAATAAGACTTCAAACACATTCATTCGTTGTTTCACTGTTTTACATGAAACTTAACTCACGTAGGAATTTGTTTTTAAATAAGACTTCAAACACATTTATTCGTTGTTTCATAGTTTTCCATGATACTTAACTCACGTAGGAATTTCGTTTTTTAAAATTAGACTTGAAACACATTCATTCGTTGTTTTATTTTCTTACATAATACTTAACTCACGTAGGAATTACCTTTTTAAAAAAATGAGACTTCAAACACATTAATTCGTTGTTTTATTGTTTTGCATAATACTTAACTCACGTAGGAATTTCTTTTTTATAAATAAGACTTCAAACACATTAATTCGTTGTTTCATTGTTTTACATGATACTTAACTCACGTAGGAATTTCTGTTTTTTTTCAAAAATAAGATTTCAAACACATTCATTCGTTGTTTCACTGTTTTACATAAAACTTAACTCACGTAGGTATTTCTTTTTTTAAAAAATAAGACTTCAAACACATTCCTTCGTTGTTTTATTGTTTTACATAATACTTAACTCACGTAGAAATTTCTTTTTTAAAATAAGACTTCAAACACATTAATTCGTTGTTTCATTGTTTTACACGATACTTAACTAACGTAAGAATTTTTTTTTTTAAATAAGAATTCAAACAGATACATTCGTTGTCTTATTGTTTTACATAATACATAACTCACGTAGGAATTACTTTTTTAAAATAAGACTTCAAACACATTTATTCGTTGTTTTATTGTCTTACATAATACTTAATTCACGGAGGAATTCCTTAAAAAAAACAAAAACTTCAAACACATTCATTCGTTGTTTCACTGTTTTACATGATACTTAACTCACGTAGGAATTTCTTTGTTTTAAAAATAAGATTTTAAACACACTCATTTGTTGTTTCATTGTTTTACATGATACTTAACTAACGTAGGAATTTCTTTTTTTTAAAATAAGACTCCAAACACATTCTATCGTTGTTTCACTGTTTTACATAAAACTTCAAACGCATTCATTCGTTGTTTCATTGTTTTACATGATACTTAACTCACGTAGGAATTTCTTTTTTTAAAATAAGACTTCAAACACATTCATTCGTTGTTTTATTGTTTTACATAATACTTAACTTACGTAGGAATTTCCTTTTTTAAAATAAGATTTCAAACACATTCATTCGTTGTTTCACTGTTTTACATAATACTTAACTCACGTAGGAATTTCTTTTTTAAAAATAAGACTTCGAACACATTCATTCGTTGTTTCACTGTTTTACATAATACTTAACTCATGTAGGAATTTCTTTTTTTTTTAAATAAGACTTCAAACACATTCATTCGTTGTTTCACTGTTTTACATGAAACTTAACTCACGTAGGAATTTCTTTTTTAAAATAAGACTTCAAACACATTCATTCGTTGTTTCATTGTCTTACATAATACTTAACTCACGTAGGAATTTCCTTTTTTAAAATAAGACTTCAAACAGATTCAATCGTTGTTTCATTGTTTTACATGATACTTAACTCACGTAGGAATTTCATTTAAAAAAATAAGACTTCAAACACATTCCTTCGTTGTTTTATTGTTTTACATGATACTTAACTCACGTTAGAATTACTTTTTTTAAATAAGACTTCAAACACTATCATTCGTTGTGTCACTGTTTTACATAAAACTTAACTCACGTACGAATTTGTTTTTAAATAAGACTTCAAACACATTTATTCGTTGTTTCATAGTTTTCCATGATACTTAACTCACGTAGGAATTTCTTTTTTAAAAATTAGACTTGAAACACATTCATTCGTTGTTTTATGTTCTTACATAATACTTAACTCACGTAGGAATTACCTTTTTAAAAAAATGAGACTTCAAACACATTAATTCGTTGTTTTATTGTTTTGCATAATACTTAACTCACGTAGGAATTTCTTTTTTTTTAAATAAGACTTCAAACACATTAATTCGTTGTTTCATTGTTTTACATGATACTTAACTCACGTAGGAATTTCTGTTTTTTTTTAAAAATAAGACTTCAAACACATTCATTCGTTGTTTCACTGTTTTACATAAAACTTAACTCACGTAGGTATTTCTTTTTTTTAAAAATAAGACTTCAAACACATTCCTTCGTTGTTTTATTGTTTTACATAATACTTAACTCACGTAGAAATTTCTTTTTTAAAATAAGACTTCAAACACATTAATTCGTTGTTTCATTGTTTTACACGATACTTAACTAACGTAATAATTTTTTCTTTTAAATAAGACTTCAAACAGATACATTCGTTGTCTTATTGTTTTACATAATACATAACTCACGTAGGAATTACTTTTTTAAAAATAAGACTTCAAACACATTTATTCGTTGTTTTATTGTCTTACATAATACTTAATTCACGGAGGAATTCCTTAAAAAAAACAAAAAAACTTCAAACACATTCATTCGTTGTTTCACTGTTTTACATGAAACTTAACTCACGTAGGAATTTCTTTTTTAAAATAAGACTTCAAACACATTCATTCGTTGTTTCATTGTCTTACATAATACTTAACTCACGTAGGAATTTCTTTTTTTAAAATAAGACTTCAAACAGATTCAATCGTTGTTTCATTGTTTTACATGATACTTAACTCACGTAGGAATTTCATTTTAAAAAATAAGACTTCAAACACATTCCTTCGTTGTTTTATTGTTTTACATGATACTTAACTCACGTAAGAATTACTTTTTTTAAATAAGACTTCAAACACTATCATTCGTTGTGTCACTGTTTTACATAAAACTTAACTCACGTACGAATTTGTTTTTAAATAATACTTCAAACACATTTATTCGTTGTTTCATAGTTTTCCATGATACTTAACTCACGTAGGAATTTCTTTTTTTAAAATTAGACTTGAAACACATTCATTCGTTGTTTTATTTTCTTACATAATACTTAACTTACGTAGGAATTACCTTTTTAAAAAAATGAGACTTCGAACACATTCCTTCGTTGTTTTATTGTTTTGCATAATACTTAACTCACGTAGGAATTTCTTTTTTTTTTTTAAATAAGACTTCAAACACATTAATTCGTTGTTTCATTGTTTTACATGATACTTAACTCACGTCGGAATTTCTGTTTTTTTTTTAAAATAAGACTTCAAACACATTCATTCGTTGTTTCATTGTTTTACACGATACTTAACTAACGTAAGAATTTTTTTTTTTAAATAAGACTTCAAACAGATACATTCGTTGTCTTATTGTTTTACATAATACATAACTCACGTAGGAATTACTTTTTTAAAATAAGACTTCAAACACATTTATTCGTTGTTTTATTGTCTTACATAATACTTAATTCACGGAGGAATTCCTTAAAAAAAAAAAAACTTCAAACACATTCATTCGTTGTTTCACTGTTTTACATGATACTTAACTCACGTAGGAATTTCTCTGTTTTAAAAATAAGATTTTAAACACACTCATTTGTTGTTTCATTGTTTTACATGATACTTAACTAACGTAGGAATTTCTTTTTTTTAAAATAAGACTCCAAACACATTCTATCGTTGTTTCACTGTTTTACATAAAACTTCAAACGCATTCATTCGTTGTTTCATTGTTTTACATGATACTTAACTCACGTAGGAATTTCTTTTTTTAAAATAAGACTTCAAACACATTCATTCGTTGTTTCATTGTTTTACATAATACTTAACTTACGTAGGAATTTCTTTTTTTAAAATAAGATTTCAAACACATTCATTCGTTGTTTCACTGTTTTACATAATACTTAACTCACGTAGGAATTTCTGTTTTAAAAATAAGACTTCGAACACATTCATTCGTTGTTTCACTGTTTTACATAATACTTAACTCATGTAGGAATTTCTTTTGTTTAAAAATAAGACTTCAAACACATTCATTCGTTGTTTCACTGTTTTACATGAAACTTAACTCACGTAGGAATTTCTTTTTTAAAATAAGACTTCAAACACATTCATTCGTTGTTTCATAGTTTTCCATAATACTTAACTCACGTAGGAATTTCCTTTTTTAAAATAAGACTTCAAACAGATTCAATCGTTGTTTCATTGTTTTACATGATACTTAACTCACGTAGGAATTTAATTTTAAAAAATAAGACTTCAAACACATTCCTTCGTTGTTTTATTGTTTTACATGATACTTAACTCACGTAAGAATTACTTTTTTTAAATAAGACTTCAAACACTATCATTCGTTGTGTCACTGTTTTACATAAAACTTAACTCACGTAGGAATTTGTTTTTAAATAAGACTTCAAACACATTTATTCGTTGTTTCATAGTTTTCCATGATACTTAACTCACGTAGGAATTTCTTTTTTAAAAATTAGACTTGAAACACATTCATTCGTTGTTTTATTTTCTTACATAATACTTAACTCACGTAGGAATTACCTTTTTAAAAAAATGAGACTTCAAACACATTAATTCGTTGTTTTATTGTTTTGCATAATACTTAACTCACGTAGGAATTTCTTTTTTTTAAAATAAGACTTCAAACACATTCATTCGTTGTTTCATTGTTTTACATGATACTTAACTCACGTAGGAATTTCTGTTTTTTTTTTAAATAAGACTTCAAACACATTCATTCGTTGTTTCACTGTTTTACATAAAACTTAACTCACGTAGGAATTTCTTTTTTTTTTAATAAGACTTCAAACACATTTATTCGTTGTTTCATAGTTTTCCATGATACTTAACTCACGTAGGAATTTCTTTTTTTTAAATAAGACTTCAAGCACATACATTCGTTGTTTCATTGTTTTGCATAATACTTAACTCACGTAGGAATTAATTGTTTTAGAAATAAGACTTCAAACACATTCATTCGTTGTTTCATTGTTTTGCATAATACTTAACTCGCGCAGGATTTCCCCCAGATTTTTACTACACAAGTTTTTAAGTATCTCGCGAGTATGGTAGTAAAATTTCGACTCTTTTTCAGTTATACTTAACTCGCCATGTTGCCAGTAAGAAATCAACTGTTACCATTGTCATGCTTTAGGCATTATTCTCCATTTCAAACTTATACAACGCTGGGCGCTGTACCAGTATATATATAATACTAAACTTTTGAAGACCGTGAATTGTTTGTACATTGATGTTTTAGATGGCAGGAGGAAAGACGAATGCGGTAAATAAAGGGCGAATGCTAAAAGGAGAGGTGAGAGGAATGGTATGATGTAAACAAAAGATTTTACTATTGAGTCACCACAAAGAGCCACTCGAAGATATGGGTTAATGGGACTGAAATGATTATCAGCTGAGAAATGGGGAACACTATGAAAGTACTAACATGGATCAGTGTTATACACTGATTATTACTTATGCGGTTGTTTTTGACAATAATGTTTTACATTGGATTTTAAGACGACCAAGTTCTAATCAGCAGGGAAGCAGTCTCGCGGTATGATACTTAAAAGGGAAATAGGAGAAGAGAAAAGATAACGAGAAGAGAGGGTAGAAAAAAGAAGGAAGAAAGAGAGAGGAAATAGCGGGGAGAAAGAGTAAAAAGGTGGAAGAGAGGGGGAGGAGATGGAAGGGAACTAGAGAGTGAATTGAGTTGGAGTTATTGAAAGAAGGTCTGTTATGGAATCACAATGTATTTTGAAATCCTTTGATTTTGTGAAAATTGGACATGTCAAAAAGTGGGTGTTCTGTCTATTGATTCTGTTATACTTGCTTAAAATATTGATAGAATTGAACCTGTGTAACTTTTTACTTTTCTTTATGATATATCTACCTATCTAATGCACAATGTACCAACGTTGTCGTCTAGTATTATTTAAAATTAAAATGTTACTTATACAGAATATTGTCACTTCTCTTGCTATGGATACTCATAAATTTTTCGGAAACTACTTGTGTATCAGCCATCTTACAAGTCCACGTAGAAAAAGAATAAGGGTCGTGCAGTGTGTCGTCCAACAGGGAGAGACTCGGGATTGAACCTAGAGCGGACTTCTTTACAGGAAAGAATCTTGTTTTTTGTTTCTTTAGCTGTGCGATGACAATAGTTCGCTTATGCAAATGATCATTGCTTTGCATACATACGTGAATTCTTGATGTTATAAAAAGAAAGAAAGAGGGAGAGAGAGATTCTTCAACTTGTAGTATAGGAAGAGAAAACCTTCTCAACTGGCCCCTTTTAAAAATTTGTTGTCCCATCCAGAGTGCCCTTTTTTGTGGGGCGTAAAACCACATTGTGTCACATTCCTCCCTCGTGGATAGGCGGTAAATAGATATACGCATACAATTCAACAGTCTTTCTAATAATGCCAGAAAAGAAAGATTTAGTTAAACACCAGAATTGTTTAAAATATAAAACAAAAAAGATACGTCTGGACTATTTGATCCAAATAGATCGACAAATATACCGATTATCATTTATGGGGATACAAAAACCAAATACTTTCAAAGATTTGTGAAGAGGTGCATTTTCTTTGTTTTTTGCCAAATTGGCTGGGGTCATATGTCCGTCCTCCTATGGGAGAAACCAGAGTTTTCCTGTGGTCATCAGTATGTGCTAAGGGTGGCCATAGTGAAGTGGATACCGACGTGGACTGGCGACCTGGGCGTGCCAAATTCGATTCCTATCAGTTCCATAGGACCACTTTCACTATGAACATTAGTTTACGTCACGTGGTCCCTCCCGTAAGTACCTAATTCTAGGAAGAACTGATGAAAGTAATGTCAACATCAGAATCAACCGGTCAAACAGCCGTATCATGTCGATTCATAATCATTAATTATAACTTTTGCTGGATATTGAGCAGACACCAATGAAGGAAAAATCATGAAAAATCTGGCTGAGTCAGTTTTATGCGTTCATAATCGTCATATAATTTTATGTAAAATTTGGTGGAAAATTAATGAATTGAATTTGAGAAAATTATAAGATCAACGGAATAAAGGAATAACGGAATAACGGAATATCGGAACAACGGACAGTGACAAAAACAAGTTCTACCGATTTATATCAAAAGAGAATTCTGGTGTTCCAGTGGTTTGTCCATGAGCACTAACAAACTAAATATTTAAAAAGTTTTTTATTTTTTATTTTTTTTAACATGTTTCACCCCAAACAAGGCAGGCCGCCACTGTAGACGTAAGGGGCTACTGAGAAAAAAGAAAGGGGGAGAAGGTATGGGGGATCAGCTTAAATTGGGATCTGCACAGCGAGATGTCTGTTTACAGTAGTTTTAAATTTCTGTAAGTCAGTACTGTCGGAGAAACAGGGGGCAGGGAGGGAGTTCCAGAGGCCAGCAGCACGAGGAAAGAAGCTATTTGAGTAGAAGGCTCTCCGACATCTGGGGACCTCCACAGTGAATGAATGAGATTTAGTTGATTGTCGAGTTAGTCTAGTGAATTTACGTCGAGGGGGCACCAGAGTAGCCAATTCATCGGAGCATAATCCATTGAAGTATTTGTAAAATAAACATAAGGATGCTACATTGCGGCGATGGGACAGGGACTGGAGCTTGGTTGACAGTGAGGGACCTATTAGGTTGGCGACTCTTTTTTGGACCTTGTCAAGGAGGGACAGACTAGTAGATGATGCACCAGCCCAGATGTGGCAACAATACTCCATGCATGGGCGGATGGTGGCTTTGTAGAGATACAGGATAATGTCAGGTGTGAGGAGTGTACTAGCACGGTAGAGGGAGCCAACCTTCTTTGCGGCACCCTTGGCAATGTCTTCAATGTATTTGTTCCAATTCATGTTACCTGTGAAGGTTAGGCCGAAGAGTTTGAATGATGAACTCTCAGGTAGGGTGTTGTTTGCCATGGCAATTGGTGGTTGGAGAGGCTTCTTGTAGTTGTTGAAGGAAAGTAGCTTTGTCTTTGCGGCATTAAAAGTTACCAACCATTTATGACCCCAATCCACTACAGCCTGAAGGTCATTTTCTAAAGATTCAGCCATTGCCTCGGATATGATCGCGTGGTGTCGTCAGCAAATAAACCAATCTCCGACCCTAAAACTATATTATTCGTTATAGCCCCCCCCCCCCCCCCAAAAAAAAAGAAAATTAAAAAAATTGTGGAGTGAATCCCATTCCTGACAACACAAAGTTAGAAAGCAAGTAAAATCTTTCACTTTTTCTTTTGAAATGTTCGTATTATCAGATACTTTCCAACTTTCGTATTTTGATTTCGGATATGACGGAAATTACCGAGGACTAACGATAAAGCTTCCGAACTTCGTATTTTCCGGTGATCCTATCTTTTGCGGACATTGGAAATGTTTAATCGGATGTATAATTGTATTGTCATATCCAAATTAAATTTTAACAATACGTCTCTGATGAATGATAGTTGACAAAATATCATTGGAGTTTGTTGTGCCCAAATTACGCCTCTTGAAACCTCTTTAAAATACTCAAAAGAAACTAAACTTTGGGGAATATGTATTAATTGATGTCTATGACCTATTGTAAAAAATTCACAAAAATCGGAGGTATCTGGTATTCCACTCCTTTTTTTAACACTTTTGCATGAAACTAAACTAAAATAGCCTACATTACTCCCCCTTACGTATAGCAGATGTGTTCTCACACACACACACACACACACACACACACTCACACACACATATATATATGTGTGTGTGTGAGTGTGTGTGTGTGTGTGTGTGTGAGAACACACACACACTCACACACACACACATATATATATATATATATATATATATATATATATATATATATATATATATATATATATATATACATATATATATATAGTGCAAATAGCTACATGCACGATCCGAACGCCGTTCGTAGATCACTCTAAAACTGCTTGGGAAAATCTAGCTGCCGATTCGCTATTTACATTTAAATTCATCTCTATTTACTAACTAATTGGTTATGGCCGATGGGATAAGACCCTCGACTACGAATCAGGGTTCGCGCCCACCGACTGTTGAGAATTAGTTCCTACACTGAAGATTACGTTAGCATGAAACATCGATGTCTGTAGGTATTAAAATATTTAATAAATATTCATTTATAAATATTATTATGTATATATATATATATATATATATATATATATATATATATATATATATATATATATATATATAGAGAGAGAGAGAGAGAGAGATAGATAGATTGATAGATAGATAGATAGATAGATAGATGAAAGAAGAGGGATAAACATGTACGAATGACAAATTTATTTCAACTTCGATTGTTAAATGCAAGGTGTACTCGGTAAAAACATGTTATTTATTCTTTCCTTAAGCTAAGGCTTTTCAAAGATTAAAATCTTATTATCAGAGAAATTACATAGATATATAAGTTGGCAGTGGAAAAGCCAAAATTCAAAATTAAAAAAATATTAAGTAATAGAGAGTAAGCATGCGTGTGTAAAATGATATGGGGTCTGTCCAGTTGGTAAATATCCGTTGATAAGGTGTCCAGTGAAAGGATATTTAAAGATGGAAAAGAAGGGTTTTCGTGAAGGCAGCATTGAAAAAATTCAAGAATAAAGTAAGTCCAATAGAAAGATGTTTAGTTTAATTGTTTGGCACTTATTCGGAAGTAATTTTGAGAATTCGGGCCATTTTAAAATACTTCTGTGGACCGATAATAAGACTAGGGTTTCAGAAGTTAAAGTTGAACTGTGTATATTAATTTATCGAGAATTTAAGTAGTGACTTTGATCAAGTCTAAGAAGAGCGACAGCTTTTACTTGAAAACGAGGCCAAATAAAGAAGTGGAGGAAGACATATAAATAAAATATTAATTTTTTTTGTTAAAAGTGGGCTATAGGGTTAGTTAAAGTAACTATAGCTGATGCTGGGAAGGGAGAAGGGAAAGGGATTGTATGGTTATTGCTTATTGCTAGTAAGCAATAAGGCCGGTGCGAGTTGGGGTGGGGCTATTATAAGCTCAAAGCAGAAGTGAAATTCAGGTCATTGAGGAGGGGGTCCCGTAATTAAAACGGATTTTGAACGAACTTATATATAATTTCGACAGTTTAAAAGGGTTTCAATTGGGAAATTAGGGTTCAAGTGAATGGGAATCTGGAATTTATGTGTTTAATATGTAATAATTCGGACAAAAAACTAGTGTTTCAGAGTTAGATGTATAAAGACTTGAAAGAATTCCCAGTTAGTAAAATATTAAATGCATGGCTAAATAAGAAACTTTAATGTATAACTGAAATTAGGATTGGGAACAGCGTTAGTCTGCTTGCAACAATTGATTTCTAGTACAAGGATTATGGGGTAGGGTTGGGTTGAATTCTGTAAACTTAAGTGAAGCACTAGTGTGTTGAAATTATAAATAGATTTTACGAGGGGAGCAAATAGACCATTTTAGGAGTAACCAGGGAGCGTAGTTTAAAGGTGAGAGAAATGGAATCTATGAGAAAAATATTTTTGGTAGAGCGAAGCGTATACAGAGTCGATGGAATGAATACAAGGGAGATAAAAAAGCAATGGATGAGTATGTACGTGGGTTGGCTAATAATTGAAAAAAAGAATAGGAATTATAATGTTGAAGTAAAAGCGGTTAAGGATTAGTGGAGTGGAGGAGAATAATATTAGTTCTCAATTTATATTAAGTGTTATGGGTTAATATAGTTATTAGGTGTACAGGGGAGGATACATTATGTTATTGGGATTGTTATTTGTAAGGTTGGAAAAGTTAAGAATTAAAAAAATTAAAAGATTAGCAAATTATAGAATTAAAAAATTAGTCTAATGTTAGAGAGGGTGTTGTTAGCTGGGAGGAGGGGTGTCAGATGGAGTAATGCAATTTATGTATTTAAATTTCCGCTTGTGCCTGCAATTTGAGATAAGTTCATTTTTAGAGTTAATAATATTTTTGCTTTTAGCTGCTGTAGCTATCATAAATGTTTCTAATGTACATAGTTGGCAGAAAGCGGATCCTGGAGTGTAGGAATGAGACCTTTTTAATATTGCTCAATGTAGGTAGTAGGGAGTGTTTTTACTGTTAAGGCTTTTTATTAGATTGGATAGATAGGTGCTAGTTACATTGTTATTATTGTGTTTGAAAGAGTAGATATAGTTTGAGATTCGGGTCTTGATGAGAAGGCACTTTCCCCAATGTAAGTTTGTATTTTGTATGGGGTTGTTATTATAGCATTTGTGTTATTTATAGTATCGGGAATGTTTTGGGGTTGTATGTTCAAGTTCTGGGCCAAAGTTAAGTTGGAATTGTTAGGTGGAGAAGATGAGATAATTTGAGGGGTGAGATCAAGATTATTGTTAGTTAGCAGGGGTTGTTGGGTAGTGTGAGAGGTGTTATTTAGGGTGTCGTTTGGTATAGGGTGTTGGGGATGTGGGTGAGGGGAGAATTTGTATGTTGGTGTCTGTTTGCATAATGGTGTTTTGGGGGAATTGCCTAACAGTACAAGCATATATGACAACATTCGTACATGTTTATCCCTCTTCTGTCATCTATCTTTATAATTGCTCTATCTCGTATATTGAGCTTAAACCATTTCACTATAGGTTCTATCTACTAAAAAAGTATACTTTTAGTTTCATATTTATATATATATATATATATATATATATATATATATATATATATATATATATATATATATATATATATATATATATATATATATAAGTTCAAATTTAAAAGAGACATCGTTTATTGAACGCATGTTGTCTTTTTCTTTAAGTTTTAGATTTTAAAGATATATAAAAAAAGAACTTTTCCAAATTTATACCCACCAGCGACCATGCGCGATTTAAGTTCAAATTTAAAGAGACATTTACTCCGTTAAGTCTACACAACATCGGACGTCACTTCTACAAGACCAGAAAGGATTCTTACGATAAAAATAAAGTTAATACCTTTTATTTGTTTAAATCTCTGATGAAGCTTGTGATACCGAGCGAAATTATGAGAAAAAAGTCAAGATGAAAACAAAAAAATAGTAATTTGATTTAAAAAAAAGTATCTGCATCTAACACATGGTTTATTGAAGGCATTTTGCCTGTCACCTTAAGTTTTATATATATATATATATATACATATTATAACTTTTATTGCTGGTGCCTTGGCCATGTTCAGTCAGGTCACCTGGTCACTAAGTATATTTCCTCTGAAATAATTAATGTTTGAAATTCTTTAAATTTAGTGTTTAGAAATTAATTGAATCAATTTTCAATTTATGGAAAATTTGAAAACTTATGACTGCTAAACTATCTCTCATATAGCAACAGTTGTATTTGGAAAGATATATTTAAAAATAATTATATTAATTTTCCTGGATAAGTCCGTAGATTTTCATAAAAAATCGATAATTTTATCTGATATCTTTTAAAGATTTTCCAAATATCTCCGATTAATAGACACACTTGTCTTAATAATCACACATAGATTGTCCTGAAATCATAGTGTAAATTTAGAGTTATGAATAAAATTAAATTTAGCAACATTTTAGGGATATTTTAAGTAGATGGCCCTTAGAGTAAATCTGGTATTGTGGTGACTCTAACGGTTCTACTCTAAAAGTACGATAGACAAAATAGAGTAGACCAAGAGATGACCTACGACCCCAACAATTGATGTCCTAGTGCCTTATTTGTTAAAATATATATTTTATATTTTTTCACAAATAAATAATCCAAAGTGTAGTATTCCATTGAAATTGTTAAAGGATCGTACACAAAACATTTGTTTATGTTGAATTCTTGAATTCTTGGAACATACGGAAATGAATATGTCAAAAATTCGTTTACCTCCGAAATATATCAGATTGGAAAAAAGTAATGTCGCATTTTTTACTTCATTACTTTGCAGTCTCCTAAGTTGTACACAGTTCTAGATTTTTTGGTGAATTGGCGTCTTAATATCTTGCTTTGTGTTTCAGACATAGCAAATAGTTGGAAAATATTATGTTTAACGGTCTCAGCCGTCAAAAAATGAATATTAGTGAGGAGCATCTGAGACATTGCATGCTCTATGAATTCAAAACAGGAAACTCAGTTGCAGAAGCTACAAGGAATATTGGAACTGACTATGGGATAATCGTTCTGAATGATCGAAAATGTCAACAGTGGTTTGCAAAATTTTCTTCTGGAGACTTTAACCTGTCAGATCGGCAATCAATTGATAAAGACGTCATTAAAGACGCTGTGAAGGCCAATCCAACGTTAACCAGCAGAGAATTAGCTCAACAATGCAATACAACCCATACCACAATTATTTCATGCCTTCACGAGTTAGGAAAAGTTTCAAAACTTGGACTCTGGGTTCCCCACGATTTGAACGACGCTCAACGAAATCAAAGATTGCCTGTTTGCACATCTTTGCTCTCCAGGAATCATCGAGTACAATTTTAGCAAAGAATTGTGACTGGAGATGAAAAATGGGTTCTTTACAAGAATATCGAATGCAAAAGACAATGGTTTAACCGAAACTAAAGTCCACAGCCTCTTCCAAAACAAAAACTACACCCAAAGAAAGTTATGCTCTCTTTATGGTGGGACATGAGAGGACTGATTCATTATGAGTTACTAGAGCCTAATAAAACAATCACAGCAGTAAAATATTGTTCGCAGCTGGATGGTCTAAGAATTGCTCTATCAAAAAAACGACTAGCATTACTCAATAGGAAGGGTGTAGTGTTTCAGCATGATAACGCGAAACCCCACACAGCAAAACTCATTCAGGAAAATCGCATTATTAGAAAATTAGGGAAATTATTGTAAAGATTAAAAATGCCCTAATGTGAATGTTTCAGATGAAATAACTGTGTTGGACAAAAACAACATTACTTTCTTTCCAACCTGATAATATATATATATATATATATATATATATATATATATATATATATATATATATATATATATATGTATATATATGAGTGTATATATATATAAGTGTATATATGTATGTATATATATGTGTGTATATGTATATATATATGTATATATGTGTGTGCGTATATATGTTTATATGTGTGTATATATGTGTGTATATATCTATATATGTGTGCGTATATACATATGTGTGTGTATATATGTATATATGTGTGTGTTTATATATATATATATATATATATATATATATATATATATATATATATATATATATATATATATATATATATACTAGCGGAACCCGCCGCCCGGCGTTGCACAGGAGAAAGTACTACCTATTGCATAACGTCGAATAAAAAAAGGAAACGGCCTATTGTTTTCTCCCTCCCTCCCTCCCTCCCCGTCTACTGTGTTGGTGAATGTTTTAAATTAAAAAAAAAGTGGTAGAGTAGAATGATATAGAACGCTGAAACTGGCGATAATGAAACCTCCCTTCTTAACGACTGCGCTACGGTTTCGAGTTAAAAATGCATGTGAAAAAAGGCGAATTAAGCTAAGTTTGTTTATTGGCAGCTTCTGCCGACCAAATATAAAGTTCAACAATGACACGGTTTAGGTCATTTATTTGGGCAAGTATTTTATAATATGCGTGTTAAAGGTGTATGATTTTGAAAATGTAAATGTATCGGGGTCTACCAGTATCTTGGCGCTTATTGAATTAAATAGGATGTCGATTCGATCGAGAAATTGTAGCCGCCATGTTGAATGAATAAATGTTGCAGGAACTGTGTTCGTTAATTTCATTCGCTTAATTCCGGAATGAATATAAATGTAGAAGTCATAGGTAGAATGAGAAATAACGTAATCTGATATTCGCGGAAAGTCATCGGAGTGAACGGGAGCGGTCATTAAGTCTTTGCGTATTGCTTTATATTATGTAGTTAATTAATACCAAGCAAATAATAAATAAAAATGGGTGTTTTGTGAAAATTAAACTGTGTGTATTTGTTCCCAGTGTCGATGAGTAGAGTGACAGTACAAAATTGTTAGGGAGTAAAGTTTTTGCTACCACCTATATGGAGTTGGTTTTTTGGAGAGATGCGGATGGTGGGTCAAATGTAATATTTAGTGTTAGGTAGAAAGAAATAATAACAAATGTACTAAAACACGCTCGAGTGAATAAGTGTAGTATAGTGGTGAGTTTAGCATGTGGTTATTTTCCTATACTCCGAGAAGGTACAGGGGAAAAATCGTCTCTACTTTATATATATATATATATATATATATATATATATATATATATATATATATATATATATATATATATATATATGTCTGGGAATTTAAACTGCATTTTACATTTTTTTTTTTTTAATGACTCAAAGCTTCTTTAGACTATATATTGGGTATTTAGATCTGTATGGCTAGGTTTCCTTCCTCTTATCTAATTACTTTTCTGGTACCAAAGGTACTTAAGCTTTATTTTTTATTTATTTTTTAATGCAACTTTGATTCCTATATAATTTTATTGCTAGCTACCATATTGCAGAATGGTTCTTGGATATAGTGTTTAGATAGTATTATTATTATTTTTATTTTTTTATTATTGTTATAATTAATGTTATTTGATATGCAAATTACTATATCATACGGTAGTCTTAAGGGTAATATATTATTATTATTATTATTTTATCATTATTATTATTTTTTTATGTATATATTAGTGATATTTTAAGCTGAATTATTTCGACACTTGATTATTGGGGAAATGGTCGTATAATCAGTACCATTGGAGAGCCATGAATATTAAAACTGTCCTGTTTTTAAATCTCCGAAACAGTTACATGGTAAACAGCTGATGATCCCCGTGTTAATATTAGACGCTTAAGGTCTCCTGTTTTTGTTTCACTCTTAGATAATTAACCCTCCCTTTTTATTTTTATTTTTTTATTTTTTTTATTTTACTTATATATGTTTTCATTTATTAATTTTCCAACGAATGTTAAGTCTGCAATATCTTGGATTTAGTTAGTTTGTCTGGGAATTTAAACTGCATTTTACATTTTTTTTTTAATGACTCAAAGCTTCTTTAGACTATATATATATATATATATATATATATATATATATATATATATATATATATATATATATATATATATATATATATATATGTGTGTGTGTGTGTGTGTGTGTATATAAAGATAGATGAAAGAAGAGTGATAAACATGTATGAATGACAAATTTATTTCAACTTCGATTGTTCAATGCAAGGTATACTCGGTAATAAAGTTATGTTTATTATTCTTTCCTTAAGCCTTCACGAAAACCCATCTGTAAATGTCCTTTCATTGGACACCTCATCAACGGACATTTGCCAATTAGACAGACCCCATATCTTTTTTACACAAACTTTTTCACTTTCCATTACTTAATATTTTTTCAAATTTTGAATTTTGGCTTTTCCACTGCCAACTTATCTATCTATGTAATTCCTCTGATGATAAGACTTTGATCTTTGAAAGGCCTTGGCTTAAGGAAAGAATAATAAACTTTATTACTGAGTATACATTGCATTGAACAATCGAAGTTGAAATAAATTTGGACATTCGTGCATGTTTATCACACTTCTTTTATCTATCTTTATAATTGCTCTATCTCGTATATTGAGCTTTAACCATTTCATTACAAGTTCTATCCATTAAAAGTATACTTTTAGTTTCATATTTTATTTTATTTGTGTTTTATTTTATTTTATTTTATATATGTGTATATATATGTGTGCGTATATACGTATATATAAGTGTGTGTATTAGTATTTCATGTATCCACATACAAGTTTATAAGGAGATATAATTTTTTATGTATCAATTTTCAGTATTTACTTCAACAGTGCTCGATACATAAGTAGAGCTAGGTAGTAAGCTATGAAAATATATTTATGGCAATTAAGCTACACAGATGCTCCCGCGTTTCATCCCCAGGGGGAATTGTATGGCTAAAATGCATCTGTGTGTGTGTACATATATATGGGCGTATATACGTATATATATGTATGTGTTTATGTATATATATATGTGTGTGTGTGTACGATGTGTGTATATATATATATATATATATATATATATATATATATATATATATATATATGTACACACGCATAGATACATAAACACATACTCACACACACACACAAATATATATATATATATACACACATATGTACACACGCATAGATACATAAACACATACTCACACACACATATATATATATATATATATATATATATATATATATATATATATATATATATATATATATATATATACACACACACATATATATACATATGGACATAATCTTCATAAAATATACACACACATATATATATATATGTATATATATATATATATATATATTTAATTTACTATTAATTGAATATTTATTGAAATAAGAGGAAACTAAAACGATTTTTTTAAATTCTACTAATTTATAAATAATAAATTAAAAGTTTAAAAACAAAACTAAAAAGTATTTAAAACGTAAATAATTATGTGAATTAAAATTATTTTAAGTCAAAAATTATTTAACTATAACCTTTTTTTCTAATAATTACAAACTATCAAATATATATTTATGTAAAATAATCGAAAAATGGCAAAATACAAGTTTCGAAGTCCATATTACTAAAAACAAATGTCAAATTTAGTCAAATCTGATCAGTGAAAAAGGTACTAGCTTGTATAACCTACCCTCTTTCAATCCCTGTGTTAGACAATGGCTCGGAAATGGGTGATCATTCAAGTTAAATTTTCATGCAAAACTGTTCCACCACTCTAAATTCTAAAATAATTGTTTTTCCCAAAGTTGTTCAAGGTATTCCCACGTAATCGCCTCAAGAAAAGTAGAATCTAATTTTTTGGGGGTGGGGGTAGGGAGGGGGAGGCGTCTTATCTACAAATTTTAATTTTTTATTTTTAACATAGTTCACCCCAAACAAGGAAGGCCGCCACTGTAGACATAAGGGGCTACTGAGAAAAAAGAAAAGGGGAGAAGGTTGGGGGGGGGGGGGTCAACCTAAATTGGGATCTGCACAGCGAGATGTCTGTTTACATTAGTTTTAAATTTCTGCATGTCTGTACTGTCGGGGAAATAGGGGGCAGGGAGGGAGTTCCAGAGGCCAGCAGCACGAGGAAAGAAGCTATTTGAGTAGAAGGCTCTCCGGCATCTGGGGACCTCCACAGTGAATGAATGAGATTTAGTTGATTGTCGAGTTAGTCTAGTGAATTTACATCGAGGAGGCACCAGAGTAGCCAATTCATCGGAGCATAATCCGTTGAAGTAAAAAAAAAGTAAATTGTAGAATGTATTGAATTTATCTATTACCTCCAGCATATTTTTTGGTTTCATAGAGAACTGTCACATAGCCCTTTAAATAATTCATACCTTCGTTTCTTCTCGGTTTGCTCTGTCGTCTAGTGGTTGAGTTTCTTTCTTCGCCTCTGCACTGTAGATGCCATCTCCGTGAGTTGTCTGTAACAAAAGACCTTTCTCACCCGTTTCATAAGACAACAATCTTTTCATTTTAATTACTTTTTATTCGACGTCAGTTTCTATTGCCCGTGGAGATGTTTACTCATCGTTGAGAAGAGAGAGAGAGAGAGAGAGAGAGAGAGAGGGAGAGAGAGGGGGGGGGGAGAGAGATTTACGAATATCGTGGTTTATTCTTAGCTAGCTTATTGTCTAATCAGTCCTTTGTTATTTGAGGAGACAGGGGGGAGAAGGACATCTCGTACGCCAGTATTTTTCTTTAGGGAAAAAACATTTCCCTTCTGACTTGGCTACATCATAATTCCTTCGTCCGAATTCTACGCCTCCTAAGTCCGAACTGTTAAAAAACTCCAATTTTCTCACGTATGAAAACTGTGACGTAACGAAATCACGTGGTCACCACACAGGTGCAGGATGACCGTTTGAACTAAAGGTCAACCCTGTCTCGTCACTTGTCATATTTCGATTCACCGGAAACAACATCGCACTCTATGCACCCAAGCCAAACCAAACGACCCCACACTTGTTCTGCACCACATACGTCCATTATCATATAACATTCTCATAAAGATTTTTATAATCCCACAAGTTACGTCCATCATTATATAACAGAACGTCTTTCCTTCATTACCGCTAAGAAAACAATACAAAACTAATGGAAACAAAAACAAGCAAACATTTGGAAGTTAACAACTTCAATACAGTCAATTTTTCTTTATAATATATCATTTTTAATTTGGCCTTTTTTTTCTCCTAAACGTGTAGCTTCAGTTTTCAATTTGGCCTTTTCCCCTGAAAAATTTGGCCTCAAACATTTATTATAGTCTGGCAACCCTACCTCGTCGACTCCACGGTGATCAGCGGGAGCTTTTCTTGTCTCATCGCGCCCATTTACTGTATTTGGTTTATCAAACCAAGTTTCGTAAATACATTTTGATTTTTAATTTGTATGAAATGCCTTTGTCATTTTTATTTGATAATGCTTTCTCCCTACAGACAGCAAATATCTATTGTAGTATGTTAATAAAAATTCTGTGGTTCATTTCAGATATGAAGAGGAAGACGAAAATATAGGCTCCCCGATATACATATTATTATTCATTCAGTTATGTCTCGTTTTGTTAATAATGTACATTGTACAGGCAAAAAAAGGTGTAAGTTTTTGAAACACATTTTTTTTTATTACTAACTTTTTCGGCAAACGCAACTGTTGGCGACATAAAAGGTTTGAAAGAAAATATAGTTTGGAAATTAGTCTCAAACAATTTCTCTTATCTGTGACGTATTTGCCTTAGAAACAATTTGATATTTAATAGAAAATATAGTATGTGAAATTACGGTTAGGATTGGTTATGAAAAGAAAAACCCTAAGGCAGACGGATGACTAACTACTAACGGTCAGTCCTAACGGTAAATGCACATGTTTATAGTTTCGATTGAATATTAAATAGTAAATTGCCTTTAACGCAAATATGTCACAGCTGAGTCGGTAAACGAAAATATATATTTTTGGATTAATTATATTTCCTTTAAAATCGTTTATGTCGCCAACAATTATGTAAGCCATTGTTCCTTTCTTTGCCATACTTGTTTGATGACCAGCATGCTTAACATTGGTGTAATTTGAAAATCGGACATAAGATGCGATTGGTAAGACATCTGATTGTTGGATCTGTCTTATCTGAAAAAATGAGAAAAAGTTCACAGCTGGAAGTGGGGTCTCATTTTCGAGGCTGATGGTTTCTCTCTTATTTATTTTTGGAAGAAGGAAATTTAGATTTTTTGATCTTTTATTCTTTATAGTCAATATGTCTGCAGTTTACGATTTTCACAAGTAGTTGTTTAATCTATTGGAGTTTAACTGAGTAAAGTCAGTTTCATTCCCATCTCGCCACTGGCTCTCATCCCACATACATCTCCGTATTCACATGTTTATACACATCCACACACCCATCATCATCCACTGTCACACACCCATCTAACTCAGAAGCTTCCACATTTGGTATTCTTTTTACAGTTGGGTCACCACATATAAGGCCAAGAGCCACTCGAGAATAAGGGTTAATGATACCACTATCCTCTCCCTCTTGGACAGGGCGCAAAAAGAATTTCTAACCTAATAGTTTGCCAAGCTCTACCACCTGTCGCATCCCTGTGCTGGTTTCACAATTATTTCCACAAGGCATGCTCCGATGAACTTACTGCACTTGTAACCCTGAAACATTTAAAAGAGAAATTGAATATTTGTATAAGGAAATACTTTTTACCCCAAAGTTGTCTCCCTTGCTCCAAAGAGATTTTGAGCAGAGTTCTGTCCCTTGGATTCGACCAGCCGACATTGGGATAACAACATTCAATGAACGTGACTCACAGCGACTACGATTAATTACGTCCTCATTATAAAGTAATTATTTTTCAGTTGTAATTATATAACCAATGATTATATTTGTTGATCTATACAGAAGCGTTTTTATTAAAATTATTCTTTCATATTTTTGTCTTTGCACTCACAAACCAGGTACATTGTCATTGTAAGGTAAGGTGTGATTAGGAGCCAGATTTATAAAGGCATCAGAAATTGCGTGTTGGGCAGCGAGATATTTGTTCACATTACATTTAAATTTCTGCATGTTAGTACAGTCGGGAAAACAGGGAGCTAGGAGGGAATTCCAAAGACAATCGCTTTGAAGAAAGAAGCTATTAGAGTAAAAAAAAGTTTTCCAGCATCTGCGGAACCTCTATAATAGAGGGGGTGGGAATTTGCTGCTAGTCGGATTTGTCGGGGGTATTTTCGTTTAGGGGGTACAAGTGCAGTAAGTTCGTCAGGGCACATTCCGTGGAAGTACTTGTAAAACAAGCACAAAGATGCCAAATTTGGGGCGATGGGACAGGGACAGGAGCTTGGTAGAAAGTGCGTGTCCTATTAGGTTAGCGATAGACTAGTTGTTGGTGCACCAGCCCAGATGTGGCAACAATACTCCATGCATGGGCGAATGGTGGCTTTATAAAAATATAGGATTCTGGCGCATGTGTGAAGTTTACTCGCCCGTTCGAGGGAGCCCACCTTATTTCTAGCAGACGTTGTAGTATTTTCTATGTATTTATTCTAATTCTAGTTGGCGGTGAACGTTAGGCCGGGGAGTTTGAATGTTGGACTATCAGGTAAAGTGCTATCAGCCAAGGCAAACTGTGGTTGAAAAGGTTTCTTATAATTGTTAAAAGAAAGGAGCTTTGTCTTGATAGTAGTAAAAGTAACCATCCATTTAGGTCACCATTCTACAACAGACTGGAGGTCATTTTATAAGTATGCAGCCATTGCTTTGGATAGGTATGTGTTCGATTTACATGCATGTCTAGAATAGAGCGTCGTGTCATCAGCAAATATACCCATCTCGGACGCGATTGCACCAGGAAAGTCGTTTATGAAAATGAGTAATAATAATAGTCCCAGTATTGATTCATGAGTCATCTAACAGAGTGAACAATCCAAAAAGACTTCTCTTTCTCTCTCAATGTATCTAGCGTTAGGCGGAATTTTCATGGACATAGCTTTTTGCAAGGGCTTCCCTGCTGATTTTAACATGGTCGTCTTCAATTCCAATGTAAACAAATTGTTGGGGCATACGTAATAATCAGTTCATACAATTGGTCAATATTAGTACTCTCATAATTTTCCTCATCACTCACTCTTATTAACCTTTATTCTCGAGTGGCTCTTAGCCTTGAGAAATAGCAATTCAATAATAACAAAAATATCAGGATTTCTTAATTATCAATTTGAATTAATTCTTTTTCTTTTCTTTTTGCCAGGAAGATGTAGATGAAGATGAAGATGAAGATGAAGATGAAGACGGTAGAAATATCGAACTAATTCGATATACAAAGTATTAAATTTATATGGCTAACATAAGATGGCCCCAAGGTCCTGTTATATTTTACTGGTTTTTATTGCTGTATTACTTGTTCCTATACTCTTGTTACTTTTTCGTATGGATAAAAAATGACTTTCGGATCACTCTGTTCCTAATATAATTGCAGAAAAGTACGAAATTAAGAAGCTTTAGAATTACTTCTCGATAATTTCTGTTATATTAAGAGAAACAGACGATATCTCAGACATTGGTCTCACTTGAGCAGCAGAGGATTCTTGTTTGTTTTCTTTTCTTTGTTGTTTTCTCTCCCTCCCCACTATTTTGACTAGTACTATCCCTGTCGTTTCCTCCAAATGAATGATGTGAACTTCAGTTTTCAACTATGAATCCTATATAACAATATTTATTCTTATTTTTTTATTTAAAAAATGAAGTAAAACGGCGTCTTTGCTGTATATGAAACAAGACCCCAACGATATTATGGCAAATAAACGATGCAAAAGTAATACTACAATTGGAGTTCTCATAACATTGTACTCGAGAAAGGTTGCGTTTGATCTTTGTGTAGGTCTTTATTTTCACTTACATCATCGGAGAGGCAGATAAACAGAAACACTACATTTATATGATCATTATTATTATTTTGGAAATTATTAAAAAAACAATCATTGAACAAACTAACAAGTAAATAACTTTAAAGTTATTCTACATTTTTATGGTGGCCTTAATAAAATAAATAAAGATATTAAAAACATTCTGAAATTCTTGTCATCTTTTCTTTATTGTTTTCTTTCGATCTGCTTTTTTACAGAATGAAGAATGAGCCCTGTGAACTCCTCTTCCTAGCTCCTATTTTTTAATTTCTAAAATGAAGTAAAACGTTTTTTTTTTTTGCTGTATAAGAACTCAGACTCCAACGATATTACGTAAACACCCGATACAAAACTATTAGCACCATTGGATTTCTCGTTAAATTTTACTCGACCGACGACAAACATAAGGCTTTAGAATGAATGCGATTTATTTAAATAACAAACGAAATAAACAGGATTTTTGTGGAAAATGGTTGTGGGCGTGTATGCTTAATTGGTCCCCCGATTTATATAAAATCGGGGGAACTATGTTTTGAAGCATGTCCGTCCGTCCGTCCGTCAGTCTGTCTGCCCGTCCGTCCGGATTTTTCTCCGCAACCATCGATTGAATTTCTTTGAAATTTTGCATGAAGTTGTTACTTTGGTTAGGTTAGAAAGTGACATTCTCCGATTTTTGAAAAAGGCCCCGAAATGGCAAAAAATGACATTTTTTGCCCCATAACTTTTCATCCATCCATTCAATTGCTCTGAAACTCGGCCAAAATGTGGAGGCAATTGTTTCTAATAGAAAAAAAGTATCGCTGAACTTGGAAAAAATCTGGTTTGCGCTCCCAGGGGGTCAAAAAAACCCTAAAATGGCAAAAATGACCCTTTTCTCCCATAACGTTTGATCCATCGATTCAATTTTTCTGAAACTTGGCCAAAATGTAGAGGCAATTGTTCTGGATATAAAATGAGCATCCTTGACCTCAGAAAAATTCTGGTTCGCGCTCCCAGGGGGTCAAAGGGGGGTCAAAATGCCCCAAATTGCCCAAATTTATTGCATTTTACACTTGCCACATCGAGTCACATACATAGGGGGACCACGCATGCGTGGCTAGTTTTATTTGTAATGATAAAATAAAACTTAGCTGTGTTGGCATCAATTTGAAATAAAACGAAGGTGGAAGTCCGTATCTCTCTTTCACCTTTTTTATTCTTTTATCCCCCTTCTTTTCTGTTTGTGTCCGTTTTCTTATATATATATATATATATATATATATATATATATATATATATATATATATATATATATATATATAAATGTGTCACATGTAGTCTCGCGTTTTCACGATTTGAATTGCCACAAAATATGTGAGTTGCCTTCTTCTCAAGATTGTTTTTGCATTTTCTTTTTTTAAAAATAATAATTTCACAGCGCCGATAAATTCTTTCCTCTGTTGATCTGTGAATTCTCTTCTGGCAGGGCTTAGATTGAATAGATTCGAAGCTATTTCCTGGAAATCTAGTTTGAGTCTTTTTCGGTCTTGTCCCGGAAAGTTAATTATTGTTTTCACTTTCCACTTTTAGCTTTGCTGACATTCTGTCGTGAGTAGAAGTTTTAGTATTTACCTCTTTCATATTTAGCTTCGGCCAAAGCTATTTTGGGGTTACATTTTTTGAAGGCGTGTTTTCCTAGTGAGATGATTCCCTGGTACTGACGCTGCGCTTATTTTATATTTATTTTGTAGCGTTCGCGTGCACTTTAATTCAAACGCTAATGACAGTGTTGCTTATTTGGGCATGTTGGCCGTTTTCTTTCTTTTCAGAGACTATCGTTCTTTTGAAAATGTATCTCTCCAGCATTTATAATGAGAGCAAGGAGGAAAAAAAGCGAACAAAGTGTGCTTGCATGTATTTGGTGAGAGGACATAGTTCTAGAGATAACAGATCGGAGACTCGCTAAGTGAGGGAGAAGGAGTTATTTAGATAAGAACGAAATAGATTTGATTACTACATGTGTGTATTTGTAGTTAAATTTGTTTTGCTTTTGTTTATTTTTTTCTCCGAAGACGAGTTAAAAATGTCACAATAGTTTTAAGTGCACAAAATGTGGATTTAGTTAGGATCTCAAGGATTTAAACGCTTTGTCTGCTGTGTATTAGTGTTAGGATTACACTCTGTCAATAGGAATATGGAAGAGGGGAATGCTTCTATATTGTTAGTAGTGGTATAAACATAGGACCCCACACGATCCTGTGTCACGAAATCAAATGTAACACAAGACCCCACACTCTTCGCCCCGTGAGTATCGTAGTGGGCCACTCACGCACAGGTGTTTGATATCCCGGTCGCGGTGCCGAGTAAAACAGATACCTCATTCTGATCCGGTGTCACTGAACCACTTCTAACATAGGTGGTCCGCTCGTGTCTTTATCTCTGTACTCACACGTCTGGTCCTCGGCGCAGGAATCGTTCTAGACTGTGAACACCCTCTTTGGCGATGATCGTCAATAGTGGCTGAAAAAAAAAGAATGATGTGTCGAATTCCTCCGGTCGGATGAATGACGATTTCGTGATTCTGTGAAGGCAAAGTTACACAGCGGAACAATTCAACAATAGGAATAATCTAACAACATCGGTTTCTTTTTGTATCCATTAATTATTAACAAGATAACAACTGTTTCTAAAACGGCGAATTAAAGTCTGCTTTTCGATAATGCCTTTGTTTACTAACTATCTCGTCTCTCTCTCTCTCTGTATTCATTTACGATGGCAAGTCCTTAAGTAAGTTGTAACTTAATCTATGTTTGGAGAAACGGTGGTGGGGAATACCACGGGCAACGTCATCCAAACGGGGGGGGGGGGGGCCTTTCGCGCGATCCCCCGCTTGGCCGGCTCGTGTCTGAGCTCCGTAACACCACCGTCCAGGCTGAATCCCAATTTCTAACTGACTGTCCACTCAAAACAAAATCCTTTCTTTTCCCAAAGAGCATATTGTAGCACTCTCTCTTTCTCTCTGTGTCTTTCCTCCTTTTTCGGGGTCGGGTGTGGTGTGGGATATACTGATTCAGATATTATCAAGACAAAAAGCAACTATCCGTACCCCGCTGGAGAAAAGAGGCTCCCGCCCTAATTGATGATGACAGCCTAAGGGGCGATCTCCACTCCGGCCTCGCGCGCCACCCACATAGTACTCACACACGTATGTTTTTCGTTGGCGATAAAAAGATTTTGCCAAAACTTGGTCCACCTGTTTAAACTCGGCCTGTGTAAGATTTAAATGCAATTGACAATCTCACATGTCTTTCTCAGACAGCCCGGTGCCATCCTCCCCGTTTGTTTTCTATAGCTGGTTCCTTGGAGATATATGTACTAGTTCTTAGATCTCCACTTGTTTCTACGTAGCCCCCCCCCTTAAGATGCATATTAGTGCGCCCTAAAGGGAAGACTCTGTCGGTTACAATCACTGTTTCATAGTGGGAGCTGTTTATGTGGATAGCATTTTTGGGGATGGCCTATGTAAATTGGAGTATTTTTGGTTATATATATATATATATATATATATATATATATATATATATATATATATATATATATATATATAATTTTTGAAGGTGCAGTTTACTTCACATATCCCCGAAATATTACGTTTAAATAATTATGTTAATATAATTCGTATAGGCACTAAATCAGAGCCAAAACTACATCTTATAAGTGTCTCTCTTCAAACAATTATGTATAATTTTCTATACCTTCAAAAGCGATCCTAAATACCAAATTATTGTATTATAATAAATATTGCAACATCAAAACGGCATGATATAGTAATATTAAAAAAAACAGTCTTACAATAATCTTTTTATACTGTGTAACTGTCTTGTTTACTGTTCTAATTTGGACTCAATACGGTGATAAAAACGTATTTTTAAAAGATTTCTTTTATGCAATAGGCGCCAGATCATTGATATGTACATTATTCCTACATAACTTTTTAAATCTCTTTACTCATTTAGGTTATTTTTAGTTTAGTATTCTCAGTTTTTTTGGCTGCCATTTTTCTTTGAGAATTGCTTTTGTTTAATCTTTTTGATGCAATTTCTATCAACTCTTGTAGACATTTTGAATCATGATTTAAAAATTATTTTTATGAAGTCTAATTGTTTCAAATGTTCGCACTAAGTACAGATTTTTAGTTGATGTCGGCTATTACGAATGTTGCACGTGTTTGTACTTTTTCTTTTTTTAATTATTATCATACATTTCATTAATGCAGCAATTTTGTGTTGTTGTAAGCATAGAGATTTGACTGAAGTTTTCTTTAATTCCAACTATTGAGAGATTTTTCTTTGCAGATTTTATTTGCTAGTACATTTCTTTCGGATCCAGAGTCTAATTTAAAGTTGATTTTTAAATTATTAATATCTATTTTTGGAGTTCATCTGTCTGACTGTTTTTTCCACTGAGTTTTTTCCTCATCGTTTTTGTTGAATTTCTACCGAGTTCAGTAATGTATGTTCATGTTGCAACCGTTAAGAGAGACGACGGAGATGTATTGCTAACTTAGTATGTGAAGTTACCAGTTTGCGTCTATGCAATAGATAGCGTAGAGTAGGGTAAGGATATCTTTGACAATGAATATCCATGTGAAGTGTCTGTGTAGCGTCAAGTTCAACGATCGAGTGACTTGACTAAACGTGGTATTGGGAGAGTAGTTTACATGCTGCTGCAAGTCAGTAATGCATGTGGGTATGCACTGTTTCTAGCGTGGGGTACAGGTAGTTCTGCACTGTTGCAAGCGTGTGAGGAGTACAGGTAGTTCTGTACTGTTGCAAGCGTGTGAGGAGTACAGGTAGTTCTGTACTGTTGCAAGCGTGTGAGGAGTACATGTAGTTCTGTACTGTTGCAAGTGTGTGAGGAGTACAGGTAGTTCTGTACTGTTGCAAGAGTGTGAGGAGTACAGGTAGTTCTGTACTGTTGCAAGCGTGTGAGGAGTACATGTAGTTCTGTACTGTTGCAAGCGTGTGAGGAGTACAGGTAGTTCTGTACTGTTGCAAGCGTGTGAGGAGTACAGGTAGTTCTGTACTGTTGCAAGCGTGTGAGGAGTACAGGTAGTTCTGTACTGTTGCAAGCGTGTGAGGAGTACAGGTAGTTCTGTACTGTTGCAAGCGTGTGAGGAGTACAGGTAGTTCTGTACTGTTGCAAGCGTGTGAGGAGTACAGGTAGTTCTGTACTGTTGCAAGCGTGTGAGGAGTACAGATAGTTCTGTACTGTTGCAAGCGTGTGAGGAATACAGGTCAATCTGTACTGTTGCAAGCGTGTGAGGAGTACAGGTCAATCTGTACTATTGTGCCTGAGAAGTACAGGTCAATCTGTACTGTTGCATGTGAGGAGTACAGGTCAATCTGTACTGTTGCATGTGAGGAGTACAGGTCAATCTGTACTGTTGCATGTGAGGAGTACAGGTCAATCTGTACTGTTGCATGTGAGGAGTACAGGTCTATCTGTACTGTTGCATGTGAGGAGTACAGGTCAATCTGTACTGTTGCATGTGAGGAGTACAGGTCAATCTGTACTGTTGCATGTGAGGAGTACAGGTCAATCTGTACTGTTGCATGTGAGGAGTACAGGTCAATCTGTACTGTTGCATGTGAGGAGTACAGGTCAATCTGTACTGTTGCATGTGAGGAGTACAGGTCATCCTGCTCTCTTGCGTGTGACTCCAAAATCAATACCCCCAGTAAATTGCTTAATAGTCTTCAACATGTTAGAGTGTATTTAACTCAGCAGTGAACGGAAGGGTCCGGCACAGTATTAGAAATCGCTATTTTAAAAGGTTTCACTGTAAGAATCATGACAAGTAGGGCAAAATGGAATAAATATAAAGGTTAATACGATGACTAAAAAATTCAAAATAAAAAATGTCTAAACTTTCATGAGAAAAAAATTATGAAAAATGAATATTCAAGACAAAAAAATTTATAATAACATACATAATACTAAACTTTCACAAGACATATTTCCCGATAAGTAATGGATGAAAAAAATTCAAATGGCGAAAAGAAAGGCTAAATTGAGTTTCAAAGTTATTTAATCGTCATACTAGAGGGTTAGGGTAGGTAGAAAGAGAATTATCTCAACATGGTCGCCTGATCTTAAAAGAAATTATTTTAGTACATTTTTCTATAGAGTGCCAAACATCACCAGTCGTCATGTTGCTTTCGACGCATATGTGAAGAGAAAAACATCATGGCGTATTTTAAACACTAGGGGCTAGCCATAAAGAGAAATTAATAAACATGGCTCGAACATTTTTAATTGGGAACAAGTAGTATTTTAGATAAAATGTGCTACATTTCATTCTATTAATATTCAATTACTTCCGATTTTATTGTTTAAAAATTAACTTTAGGGGAAGAAAACTATTAATCCTGGCATGACGGTATTTGGGCGTCAAAAGTTTCCAAAGCGGCCATCTTTATTTTTGCATATGTGGAAAAAGTCATAAATAAATAACTCCCTTATTTTATATTTTGTTTTTATTACTCGTCTGAGGATAAAATTATTTAATAAGATATATTTTACAGTGAAAACCATGCTGAAAACACACACAAGAAAATATATCTACTCACATAATACCTTTTACAAGAATATAAGACAGCAAGACAAGTTCGTTCGGCAATGTGTATTACAGAAAGGGAATTGAGTGCAGGTTTTTAGTCACGGTCTTCAGTCCCAACTCATCATGAATTGTGAGAGGCGAGTAAGAAAAAGCCACATCTCGACATGGACTGTTTATATTTTAGCGAGAAAAGGTGCATATGTTCAGTGAGGCTCGAATCGCTTGTGTACGACTACACAAGTGTGGACATGCCTGTGTTAGCCAACCGAACCACGGACCAATCACTAAACAAGCGATTACATGTAAATACAAAAGAAAGTAGATTTCAATCATATAACTGCTACAGAGTTTTATTTACAAAAACAGCATTTTTTTTACTTGTTTTGAACTGAAAATGTAGAAAGCATTTTTATTGGCTATCTTAAAAGAAACAACATTTCTATTGGAGGAAACAAAGAAAAACAACAGTAAAAATGCAATTACAAAACATTTTTTATTGCCAGGATTAGTGGTACAAAAATTTGGTTAACTAAAAAGCTAGAATGGCGCAAAAATCGTGTATAATTTTGCACTTAATTTATATGCAAAACTGGTCACACACTCTAAATTGGGTTCATGAATGGCACCAATTGCACCGATTTAGAACTTTAAAGTTAACATTTTCCCTATTTTTCCCATACTTTCATTTTATTTTTTGTTGTTTCATTTTTCTTTACATGGAAAATTTTTTTTGTTAAAATCTTTGTTGAGATATGTTATCTTCCTTACTTTGCCACCCTAAAGCAAAAAAAAGTGCCAACGTTAATGCATTTTATTAAAGATTAAACATGTAAATATGGATAGCAGAGTTTGGAATTTGAGGTTTTTCATTTGCTCAACACAGACCTGCCAACTTGCAGTGGGCGACAATCTAGAAATTCATAGAAAGACATCAGATTTCACCCAAATTCTGGAGATTTTGGGAAAGAGGCTAGAAAAAGAAAAACAACATAAAATGCTTGATTTAATTCCTTAATTGTCGGCCATATTTTTTTAATAGAAAAAGCAAACATTTTGACACAAAAATGAACTTTGAACATTCTTACTCCACAAAATCAAGTTTTAAAGCGATCAAATTTAGCTAGGAGCAAAGTGTAGTATCTGTTCTAATGCTAAATTTCATCTTTTCTGTCCTCTATCAGTGAAGGAAAAATCCTTAGAAACTTTTTTGTTCCAATCCATAATGCCTTTTTTGGGGGAACAAGATTTTGGCCACATTAAAAACCAAACTTGGGTCTAACTTAGCCCTCGTGGGGAGATAAGTAAATAGGTATGTAAAGACAACCGGATGTCTAAATAAAAAGTGTTTAAAAATGTTCTGTGTGACTCAGGTGGCTCAACACAGAATTTTCTTGTAAAGTACAAAAATGTTTACTTTTGAACAAAATCAAGTGTCTCTGCTTAAATAGAAAGTTTTATGTTTCATGAGCCCCTAAGATTTTATCAAGATTATAAAAAAGCAACAAAATTCCAGAGTTTGTTCCAAAATTCACGGGATCTTACTTCAAAACCCTTGTTTCACATAACCACCCACTCATCTCACCAATCTATGCGTCTCTCTTCAAAGAACACTTAAGTATCTTTTTCCTCTTCCCTTCTGATCACACCTTATGTTGAACTTTTCTCAGAGTGACGACTATTATGCTTTTCACACTTACATGCTATTGTCACTCTTATGTCTGACCATAGACAGGTGCACCTGCATATCACATCCACTATAACAAAAATTAACAACCAAATTATCATCGCAAAGATTTCCCTCGAGAAAATGTTCCTACTTTCTTCTAAGTTTATATATGAATGTTATATATTACTCAATAATTGAATAAATACAATAGTAAAAAAAAACATTATAGAATAAAACTTCTAATTTATAGCCGTTAAAAAGCTAAGTAAAATCTTATTTCAGGACAAGAAATATAATTTAAGACCAGCAATCAATTTTATCCAAAATCTGGGTGAAAACATAGTGAAATAGGTGAGATATTCTAATTAGCCCTGATACTGTTGCTTACCTTCGAGTATATAAACCATTATACCCCTGTATGCCAAATTGACAACGCACGCGGCTGGTCTGTCCGTGGTGGTGGTTGCTATCACCATCATCATCGCTGTAAGCCCAACTGCTGACAAAACCACGCGGACGCCTGTTGTTGGGGTTTTAACAGTTTTATTCAGCATAAAACAAAAGACAGAATTTAACTGTATTGTAGAGAGAAGAAAGGAATTTCTTGGAGACAGATTTACCATAGCATCAGTCAGGCCATTTTGAGCCTTCTCCCTCGGTCCCGCACATACTGCGGACTGACGCTTTTCACGCCTGCTTCTGTTGGTGAGTCAGAAACAAGAGATAAAAAAAATCCCCAAACGGACGTGATGTTATTTCCGTCTTCACTCCTCCCACCTCTTAGATCGTCCTCCCACCTTTGGCACCCCCACTATTAAACAATACTACCATTAAATTTACCTATGTCTGTATCTGCCTCTTTGCTTTTCTTTCTCTCACATTATTGTTTTATAAATAATTGGACTTGTTTTGGTTTGTCTTCACAATGGCAGCCATGATTGTTTATTTATTGTTGGTTTGAAATTGTATTTCTTGTCCTGGAATAAGATTTGAATAATAAATTTAAGTTCATAAATAAAAAAATAAAAAAATTAAACCGTTAATATTAAAAAAATAAAATATTGAAAAGTCTGTTTATTCCCCTTTTAATAAACACATTTCTGTGCATGACGTCAACTTTTATTTTATTTTTTAAAGACATTTAAGATGAAAAGATTTGTTAACATCAGCTCAATTTCTTAATATAGAAATTCAAGTTCTACTAGACCGCCTACTAAAGTAATATGAAAATTTACATCGGTTTATTCATGCAAAACTGAAACATGATCTTATTGAAAATCTAGTATAACAGGTTTGTTTTTTACAAATAAAGAAACTATGAAAACAATGAAAATGGAATTTATTATCAAATTTGTTTTAATGTAATATTTGTTTGTATTAAAATTTAGTAGTGATTGTGTGTGAGCGGACCATGGAGAAATGACTGCAGCGGAGGGGGACAGAGAACAAACCACCTACGATAAATCGTAATCGTAATCGGGAATTTGAAAAAATCGGATTTTTTTCGGTATTGGAATCGATATCGGAAGCGGAAAAATTTGAACCTAATTTCTGATTCGAAAAACAATTCTTTAAAACAAAATTTTAACTTAATTTTCCATTGCTAGTACTAATGATAAAATGATGAATATTTATTGTTTTTAAACTACCAATAAAATTACAATCTATACATCATAATAATACCAAAAATATGATGTAAATTTTTGTAAAAAAACAAAACAAAAAAGAAAAGAAAGGTGGGTTTCTGTTCGATGGGCTTTTGTCCAGTCCTTCAACATTGGCAAACCTGACAAGAGGTGGCTAAAAAGTTTGAAAAAAACAAACAAAAAAAATCAAACTTAAAACATTTTAAAGGCTTGGAATTAGGTATAAATGAATTAGTGAATTTAAAGATTTTCACGGCTTTACACGACACCACACTTCGGCGTCAGTTCTTTTTAGATTTTGGGTTTCCGTGTCTGCTAACTGGTTGTAAAAAAAATTATTAATATATAAAAGGGTTGGAGATAGAAGGGAATTAAATCAAATACTAGTAATAAGAATTATTCTTGGTTATTAATATTATCGAAACCGATTGGCAGTTCAGTTCATTTTTCTTCCATTGACACGACAAAAATATGCTATTTTCAGACTACATGAAAAACAATGAAAATCAACATAAAAAATGTAAGTGCGTATTTTAAATAAACTATTTTAAAGGAATTTAAACAAATTTAAAATGTGTTTTATAAATTAAAAAAATAATTACTAACATGTTTTTATTAGTTTTATTTTCATATTTAAACTTATATTTTAATGTAATGTGAAAGTTTGAATTGTTTTCTTTGTAGAAGTTGAGCAGATTTTTTAAAATATAAGAACTTATTATTATTATTATTATTATTATTATTATTATTATTATTATTATTATTATTATTATTATTATTGTAGATGAAAATCATCAGCTAATTCTCCCTACCCTAAACAAAAATGAGATTCTACTTTTTTAAGCGATTAAATGTGAACACCCTAGAAAAGGTTGGCAGAAGAAACAACAAAACAAAAAAATAATTCTTTTAAAATTCAGAGTGGGGGATCAGTTTCACATGTAAATTTAACGTAAAATGAGCTCCCTTTTCTGGGTCACTCTAGCGTTTTAGGGCAGTTAATAAAAAATGCTATGGGAGATAAATTCTGTGCGTTTTTTAAAGAGATTACGTGTGGTTTTATGACATTTCCAGTCGGACGTAGAGTTAGTGGTAACAAAAATTTAATGAACCGCCCTAAAAATTTAGAATGGCCCGGAAACAAGGATCATTTTACTTTAAATTTATATACAGAACTGATCCACCACTCTAAACTCTAAAATAATTCTCTTTTTCTTCTTTCTGACAAGCATTCTGAAAGTCCGTCTGCCATAAGTCAACTGCGAATAGACAGAAATTTAGAGTCAAGAAACAATTGTAAGGCAGTGATAGGTGAAGCAAAAAGAAGACACACAGAGATAACCCCGAAAATGTATTCAGTCACAGAAAGTAGGTACTCGCGAATTTTAGAAAATCTACAATAGTGTGGTGAACAATGGACAATCAACGATTCCCCCGCTATCAAACCACAATAAAGATCGTTTGCATGGCAAATGACAAGGCTGAACAACTTGCCCAGCGTTTTGCCTTAAACTCACCTTTGGACTCAGCAAACCAACCCCTTCCAAAATTCCCATGGCGGACCGAAGCCACACTTGAAAACCTGGTCATCACCCCATCCCAGGTCAGAGACATCATAAAAAACCTCGACACCTCCAAAACTTCTGGGCCTGATCTTATACCTGTAATATTAATAAAGATATGCTCTGCAGAACTGTTCTCTCACAACTCTAAAATCTTGCTTCTCTGATAGCTGGAAAATCGCCTCTGTGGTACCAGTCTTCAAGAATTCTGGGGATAGAACTGATCCTCAGAACTACTGCCCAATCAGTCTACTCCTGATCATTGCTAAAATCTTTGAATCCTTAATCAATCTAGCGATAGTCCGGCACCTAGTTAATGCTAAACTTCTTTCTGACCACCAGTATGGATTTAGACAAGCACAATCTACTGCGAATATCCTAACGGTCATCTCTGAACGCATACATCATACACTGGACAAGGCAGGTGAAGCTAGGACAGTAGCGCTTGATATATCCAAAGGGCTTCTCCTAAAAATTCGCTCATATGGTATTACTGGGCAAATTTTGAATATAATTAGATCCTTCCTAATCAAAAGAAAGATTCAGGTTGTCTGCGATGGCCGTTCATTTAAACAACATGACATAAATGCTGGTGTACCCCAGGGATCCATCCTTGGACCTTTATTGTTCCTGATCTTCATAAATGACCTCCCTGATGACATAGAGTCTGGGATTGGTATATTTGCTGATGACACCATGCTTTACTCTCATCATGTGTGCAAAACGGATGCGTACATATCCGAGGCAATGGCTGAATCCTTAGAAAATGACCTCCACGCTGTAGTGGATTGGGGTCATAAATGGTTGGTAACTTTTAATGCCACAAAGACAAAGCTCCTTTCCTTCAATAACTACAAAAAACCTCTCCAACCATCGATTGTCATGGCAAATAACACCCTACCAGAGAGTTCAACATTTAAACTCCTCGGCCTAACATTCACAGATAACATGAATTGGAACAAATACGTTGAAGTCATTGCCAAGGCTGCTGTAAAGAAGATGGGCTCCCTCTACAGTGCTAGTAAACCTTTCACACCTGACATTATCCTGTATCTCTACAAAGCCACCATCAGCCCATGCATGGAGTATTGTTGTCACATCTAGGCTGATGCATCATCCACTAGTCTCTCCCTCCTTGACAAGGTCCAGAAAAGAGTTGCTAACTTAATAGGTCCGTCACTATCCACTAAGCTCCATCCCCTGTTCCATCGCCGCAATGTTGCTTCCTTGTGCCTATTTTACAAATACTTTAATGGATTTGTTCTGGTGAATTGGCTGCTCTGATGCCAACAGTCTTTGTTTTACGGCTGTTATGCACATCTGAGCACGGCGTGCAAATTTGTCAACTCTGACACAGTCATATCTTGGTACTGCCTTGATTTGAGCTTCAGTTAATTAAATATCGTTTTGATAGACATTATCTTTTAAATACCCCCATAGATAACAAAATACTTGGCGTTTAAGATCCGGTGAATGTGTAGCTTAGGATCACACTTCTTACTAATGAGACAATCACCAAAGTGTCTCCGCATATCATTGAACAACGATAAAAACAGACTGTTGGACATTCATGACTGAAACTTGGTGGAGAAGTCAGGCATAGACTGAACTTTATTTGTACCGAATATGGTTGGATTGTAGAAACGATTGTGAATTGTATTAACGATTCCATGGGTATGTCGCAATTTGTGTGTGTGTGGAGGGGTCACCCTGAATTCAAATGAGTTTTATAATGAATGACGATGAGTAGTCGCAATAGTTCATTTTTTGGGGAGGAATCTTGAAGTATGAAGTATGTTGTTGTTTTTCTGTTGTATTGGACAATTGAAAATGTTTTTGTCATCTCTGTCCGGAGACAGTAATGATTACGTAGGCGCTATAGTTTATTCTATGTTTGCGTTTGTGGAAAACGTATTGCTTTTAAAATGGATTTACATTAACAGTAGCAGTATTACAATTTATTTTAACATCACGATAACAAAACTCGTAAAGTATATTTCACACATTTTACATTTTATGTTAACCACACAAATAAATAATGAGACGTTTTGTTCGTTTATTTAAAAACGTGTATTATTAACATAACATAATGTTATGTTAATAATACACGTTTTAGAGGAAAACGTAATTTATTTCCGTGTGAATTTCGACAACTAATATTAAAAATAAATATCAAATTAGGTAAAATACTTGTTCTTATGTTTTATTGTTTATATATATATATATATATATATATATATATATATATATATATATATATATATATATATATATCTCCTTATTTTATATTTTGATATATAGACAATCCTGACTATCTGTCCCCCAAAGAAAAAAAAAACGATATTCATATTGTTAGAATTTACACTCATATATCTACTTAGTGTACGCGCTTTGGTTTTCCGCGTATTCATAGAAGACAGCGATATAAACGGCCGTGATGTATATGTGTTAGGGATAACTAACGAAACGATTTATTTCCCTTACATCATTCGGTAAGGTTAAGAGTTATCGCCCTTGTCGATAGAGTCTTGCCTGGGAGAAAAGATAAACAGACCGACGTCTTGAAACTGTATATTTCATCTCGCGTTACAGCGGCAATTAACTCATTATTTTATATTGTGTTCAGTTGTAATAAATTTGTTAAAAGTTTCTGCTGATATTTCATCCATTTTTCTTTATCAAATATTATTGAGTAAACCTAAATTACGAGGTTTACAAAAGTGGCGACGAAGGATTCTTTTTTTTTCAAAAAAAAAAGAAAAAAAAAAGAATGGATTGCAGTATTCAAGAATTATTACAACAACAATTACGGTTAATGGAATTATTTTCAGAGAGATTTTCCACAGCTTGGGACGTCGGAACATGATCGGAATGTTAATTACATATTACCAAAACGTTCTCGTGACTTAAATTTTGACATCATAGTCCAAACCCTTACTCAGATTTACGGTGAGCATATTTCATTATTCAATATGCGGTTCAATTGCCTTAGCATAACGAAATCCTCGACCGATTTTTCAACGTATGCAGGCCTTGTAAACAAAGAATGTGAACGTTTTAAAATCTCCTCCATCACAGACGCTCAGTTCAAATGTTTGATTTTTGTGTGTGGTTTGAAAGCAGCAGAGGAAGCAGATATTCGCACACGGATTTTGTCAAAAATAGAACAAAATCCAGACATAACATTGCAAAAAGTTGCCGTGGAATGCCAGCGTCTAGTGAATCTAAAACATGATTCAACTATGGTACAACAAGCATCCGCATCCGCATCCATGGTAAACAAAGTCCAAAAACAACGTCGGCCCACCTCACCGACTTCAAAATCAGTCCAGCCCCAACAGCTTGTTGGAATTGTGGCAACTAGCATTTTGTGCACCTTTCAAGACACACCGCTGTTGCAGCTGCAATTGACTCGGACATAAAGAGGGATTTTACACCCCTCCAGGACGAAAACCAACCCATAATAGGCAAACCTCACATACACACAACAGGCAACGACATCAACACAGTTAAAAAACAAACAGTTTTCCAAAAACAAACAGTCTGATAGCAACTTTTCTCTCAAACCAAACATCCAAACGAAAATATGTTGCAGTACAATTGAATGACCATCCTATTCAACTGCAAATCGATACAGCATCAGATATAACTATTATATCACAAAAACCATGGGAAGCCATAGGCCAGCCTTCATTGACACCAACAAGTCAGGTAGCACAGAGTGATTCTGGAGATTGTGTCACATCACGGGTCAATTACCCGCTACCATCAAAATAAAAGAAAAAACGGTGTCAGGTACCGTATACATAGCAAATTCATGCCATAATGTGCTAGGACTTGATTTTTATCGAGTTACTAGGTCTTCTCGACATTCCACTCAACCAAATATGTGACGTGGTGTTCACATCGTCACCTCAGAGCAGTAAAGATGACTTCAGCAAGAAGAAACAGCAACGGCGGCGGCGGAACACTCGACCAACCACCAACCTTTCGTTTGGACCAACCTTTGGCTCCACTTCAACAGGAACTCCCACAATAATATCAACACCAATGATTACCACAGGGAATCCTAAAATCACCACAACATCAGGACCTACTTCAACAACATCAGTTCGATGTGAGTCTACTAAGGGTATGACTGATAAAACCCTCATACCTGATGACTACATTAGTGGAACACCAAACACACCAAACTCTCCAGTAAGTGATGGCAGACTTGATGGACCTGGATGGATTGTACCAGCGCCGACTACATCTAGTGACCCCAAACCTAGCATCACCGTTAAACTGACTGATGACCCTCAAGGGGTAGAGCTGCTCAAGGTTGATGTGACCGGTAATGCTGAGAAAATCACAATTCTTGTACAACGTCCAGGATCAGAAGATTTTGTAGAAATTTTTGATGGCACTAAAATCACTGGTCCATTCATCTCAACCACATTTGACAAAATTATGGCAATCAAGGTGATTTTGGAAAAAAAGGCAGTTGATCAGAATCCAGACTACAAAGTATGGCTGAATATTGAAGCATGTTTCCATTCGCCAACATCTCCAATAACATCATCTACAGAGAAAATTACCACAGTAGGATCTCGACCAACCACCTCCTACATGTAGCAAGCACCAATTCACCACCGAGTCAATTACCCACCAGAGATGTACCAGCCAGAGCCCTACCTCAATTGGTATGGACCGCCACAGCCTCAACAACAGGCTCCCTACTTCTCTACACAGCATCTCCCGCCTGGTGGTCCAGCAGCAGCAGCAGCAGCAGCAGCAGCAAGATTCGGGTCCTCGCAATACAACAGTCCTAAGCAGAAATTGCGCACAATGTTGCGTGCTTGTCACCCATCAAACCAGGGTTACATTCAGCATAACACACGTTCGGTCGTCACCGAACCATCCTCAATCCAACGGACAAGCCGAAAGATTTGTAGACACATTCATAAGGGCACTACTAAAAGCAAGAAGGGAGGGAACAACAGAGGAGATGCTACATGCTTCCCTCTTTTCATATAGAATCACATCAAATGGAACTGCGAAGAATGGTCTATCACCAGCAGAGGCACCCATGGGACGAAAACTCCGTACCACACTGGACGCTTTACGTCCCAAGCCACAAAGGCAACAACTAAGCCCTAACAAAACAAAAGCATTTTCAGTTGGCACACCAGTGCTTGCTCGGAATTACAGACCTGGTCGGTCAAACTGGGTACCAGACATCATCCGCAAAATAAATGGACAATTTCTGTATGATGTTCAAGTCGGAAATCAATTCTGGGCACGGCACAAAAACCAGTTGCGTCTCAGATACTCTGTAGGCAACTTAGTAGACAACAGAACAACCATTCCGTTTGATTTGTCAATGGACACATTTGAACTGCCATCTCCACCACCTCTCATGCAGACAAATTCAGATGAGAATTATCAAAGACCTCCCAGGACTTTGCCAAAGCGCAGTCGCACTAGAGTCAAGCACCTCCAAGTTGACCCCAGGTGCGCTCGATACAGTTAAATACTAAAACGGGGAGATGTTAGGGATAACTAACGAAACGATTTATCTCCCTTGCATCATTCGGTAAGGTTAAGAGTTATCGCCCTTGTCGATAGAGTCTTGCCTGGGAGAAAAGATAAACAGACCGACGTCTTGAAACTGTATATTTCATCTCGCGTTAAAGCGGCAATTAACTCATTATTTTATATTGTGTTCAGTTGTAATAAATTTGTTAAAAGTTTCTGCTGATATTTCATCCATTTTTCTTTATCAAATATTATTGAGTAAACCTAAATTACGAGGTTTACAAAAATATGACATAAGTAGTAAGTAAATATATGTGTTTATTTATGTGTTAATCGTGAGGGAAACATGCAGCAACAATATTAGCGTCATATTGTGACCATAGACGGTATGTATACGTATTTATACATGCGTGCTGGGTAATATTTAGTTCTATTGTTTATATTGTTTATTTTTCTTTCTTTCTTATTAGTTCCCAGTAATAAATTCGTACGTTCTACGCGTGTTTTAACCCTCGTCCCTTCACTTAATTTAAATACTATATTTGCGTCTACACTAGTTATTTCAATATGAATAACTTTACAGCCACTGGGGCAAGCAACATTTCCAGTACTTTTGTTGCATTGCCTCTCTGCTTGGGCCGCGGCAGTACTCGTTTTGTACACTCGTCCCGGAACAGCCGTGGCAGTTCTCGTTTTATCACTCGTCATTTTTAACACCATAAATCATATAGTTTGCATACCTTTAAATTTCTCCCTCACCGCGTAGAGGGTGTGTCGTCTAGTGGTTGAATTCTTTCTTCTTTCTTTCTTTCTGCCGTGAACCACGCCGCTGCAACACAAAAGCTCCATGACCGACTCGGAAGACAAACAATCTTTTAAATTTAATTCCTGTTTTATTTCAAGCGTTAGTTATCCGTCAGCTGGGAGATATTCACTAACGTCGAGAGAGAGAGAGAGAGAGAGAGAGAGAGAGAGAGAGAGAGAGAGAGAGAGAGAGAGAGAGAGAGCAAATTACTGCTTTCGTAATTACTTATCAATTAAGTCCTTAACCATTCGTGGAGGGGGAGAAAGAGACCTTTCGCCTGTATTTTCCTTGGGAATTTATCCCCCTAATTATGTAGCAGACTACATCATAAAATCACGTCTGATAGGTTCGCCTCCAAAACCCAGACTGACTAAAACTCTGCTTCCCACGCAAAGGCCCGTGACGTCACAGAGCCTCTATCGCAGGTGCATTCGTCACAGCCTGACTCCTTTGAACCCCTGACCTAAAAGGTCTCATCAGAATGGTGGCCTGTCATGGTGTGAGCTCCAACCGTAAGAACAGCCCTATTCCGCACTAAATCGCGCAAGTCAAACCAACGATTTCCAAGATGCGTCCGTTCCCATTGGGCCATTATCCAACACTTTAACATATTTATCCTTAATTTTTAAGTGAATATTTCTGACACGTGTTCACAGTTATATTCTATTTATTTACAAGTAAATTATAAATTAATTTTATCACAGATTGAAAGAATTTTGTTTAATTGTCGATTAAAATAAATCTCAATAAAAAAATTAAAGTATTTATTTTCTCTCTTTAATTTATTACATTCATAAAATTGCAATATCTAATTTAATCTACCCATAAAAGTAGAATATTTGATATTCTAATTTTTACCTTTTATTAACGAGGTACGTGTTGAAATCGCTTCTCCAACACGAGTGCCGCCATGTTGTGTTATTGTGGATAGCACGAGGTCTGAATATAAATGAAAAGGACACTAAGAAAGAAACTAACAATAAATGGACGATTGAATTATATATATATATATATATATATATATATACTAGCAAAACCTACCCGCCCTCCGGGCAGCAATTAATTGGGATGGGAGGCCGTTAATTAAAAAAAAAATTACTTAGAGAATTCCAAAATTTTAACGACAAACTTTGGTAAATGTGTAGATTAACACACTCAGCTAAATTACACCCCTAAAAATTAGATTCTTCTTTTTACGGTAATTCTAAATTATTAGGGCAGTTAACTAATATATTTTAACACTAATCCTAAGTTCGACTGGCAAGGTCGTAAAATCACACGCAATCGCCTCAAAACAATAACGTACAGAATTCATCTCCGATGGCAAAAAATGGTTAACTGCCATAAAACCCTAGTATGTCTCGAAAATAAAGGATCATTTTACGTTAAATTAATTTGCGAAACTAATCCTTCAGTCTAAATTCTAAAATATATTTTGTTGTTTCTCTTTCCGCCAGTTTTATAGGGTATTCACACGTAATCAACTAAAAAAGTAGAATCTCATTTTATAAGGAGATGAGTGTTCATCTACAATAATATCCAAACTTTTAATATTTTTTTTATTTATACCATAAAAATAAGGTATTCAATTTTCACGGGAAAAGTAAACACAACTAAAATCAATTGCTTAAAATCAAAATTAAAAAGGGACGTATAATTTTAAAAAATGTATAAGATTTAAAAAAATTAAATATGGTTAAATTCGCAGATTAATACCCTCTGATATCTCCCCACCGAAAAAAATTGAGTTTTCTATGCGAACCGTTCCAAATCTGCAAATAGTTTGAGCTGAATAGCTTATAATTTAAATAGAACTTTTATAGAATTATAGATGGATAGATATAATACCAGGTACGTGCAAAATGAATGGCCGATCCCCAAAATGTAAAAACATTTTGACCCCTCCCTTCACTTAAAAATTCACCAAAATTCAGGAAATCAACCAATTTTTATGAAATTTTCAGTATTTATTAATCAATGATCACGAAATATGATGAACGCATCATTCTTTCAATCTTAGTGAAAATGTATTATTTTGTGAAAACAAAATACACCTTTACTAAAGTTACATTTTAATTACTAATAAAAAAACGCATGAATTAAAATCTTTTAAATGAAAATAAAGCACTGTAGATGTTAACAATTAAATTGATTTTAAAATATTTCTCATATATTACGAAAAAAGCCCCTAAATTCCGTGTTAATAAAATCAATATAACTCGAAAAAATTAATTTCTCGAATTAACGATATTATCATTGAATGAAGCATTGTTTAATCGATATTTTCACCAAAAAAATAATATAATTGCAAAAGATATTTTATGTGAAAATATCTGGGAAGATTTAAAACGCAATATTATTATATTTCCACTTCGCGCATAAACATGTAATCATCAGCGTAAGAATTTATTTTTATTATCTTGAAAATAAAATAAAAAATGAAATAATGGAGAAACTGGACCGTTCCAAAATTTTTTTTATTAAAAATGGGATAATTTCTACTGACTATTAACTTGAAGATGTACTTAATGTATTGCAATAAACAGACGGGATTCGCCGTCATAAAAACAAAGGAAAAGAGCGTGTGTTTATATGACAAAGAAATGTAAACAACCTCCTTTTCATTTTGTCTATTTTGTTCAAATTTTAGATAAAATTGATTGTTGGTCTTAATTGTATTTCTTATCCTCAATTAAAATTCTAATTTACTATTTAAAATTTTGAGACTCAAATTTTAATTTTATGTTTTAATCGCTGGCGGTCATATTGCTTTTCCATGCACCAAAAATGTTTTTACGACGTAAAAAGTTTTATTACATACAAAAAAACAACAAAGTTTTGGATACAAAATAAACTTTAAACATTTTTATATAAAAGAAACTCGTTTAAAACAAATTAAAAAGGTTAAAACTGAAATATATTGGTTGATATTTAAAGAATTTTAATATCAAATAAGGAAATGAAATCTCAATATGAAATATAAATGCCATTAATAAGTAAAAAATAAAGAAAATATGGTATAATAATTTTCATAATCTATTGCAAAACCATATCTTCTTTATAAAAGTTAAAATAAGAAAATGATATATTATAGCGATTATGAGCTCCCATATAATCTCTAAACGTCGCTAACAATCTTGTTTACATTTCATCGCTTGCTGTCGCTTACAGATTTTATAATTTTTGGATAATTATACAATTTGTTAGTAAAAAGTATGTACATTTTTTAAATTCAGTATTTTAAGACTTTAATTTACTCATTATCTATGAAATACTTTCAGAACATTGATATTTATCTTCCAAAGAGATTTCTTAAAGTTTCAATTTCACTGATTTTTTGTATTTTTTAGCCAACGTGAGAACAGTTTTCATATAAAAATTATTTTCACGCGTAAAATTACATTTTTTAGCGATTAACTTTAGGCGCTTATCTTTCAAACACAATCAAAATTTAAATAGAAAATAATTAAAATAATTATGATAAGCCTCTTTTAATACCCATAGTCCGTATAAGTCATGGCCATTTTGGCACGCACCTGTCTAATACATATGTAAACGATATTTAAATTTAGTTCCAAAAAGAATAAATGGTACACGATATATATATATATATATATATATATATATATATATATATATATATATATATATATGTGTGTGTGTGTGTGTGTTTCTGAGAGTTCGTTATGCAAGTTATAAATTACAGCTCCAATTAAATATTTTACTGAAGAAAACTTTCCAATTAATTTGAGCTGTAATTTGTAATCTGAATACAAGCATTCCCAGAAACATATGTATAGCAATATGTCCTACACAGTTCGTTCTTTCTGCCTGGAACTATATTTAAATATCCTTTAAATATGTATTAAATGTATCCATCTATAATCCTATCTATCTATCTATCTATCTATCTATCTATCTATCTATCTATCTATCTATCTATCTATCTATCTATCTATCTATCTATCTATCTATCTATCTATCTATCTATCTATCTATTTATCTATCTATCCATCCATCCATCCATCCATCCATCCGTCTGTCTGTCTATCTATCTATCTATCTATCTATCTATCTATCTATCTATCTATCTATCTATCTATCTATCTATCTATCTATATATCTATCTATCTATCTGTCTGTCTGTCTATCTATCTATCTATCTATCTATCTATCTATCTATCTATCTATCTATCTATCTGTCTTTCTATCTATCTATCTATCTATCTATCTATCTATCTATCTGTCTGTCTGTCTGTCTGTCTGTCTATCTATCTATCTATCTATCTATCTATCTATCTATCTATCTATCTATCTATCTATCTATCTATCACAACTAATATTTGGCCAAAGACAAATGTAAGAGGTACGTAATAAAACCTGGTATATAAAAGGGAGTAAAACTAACAGACATAGTTACTAACGAAAGATTCCACGTTAACCCATTTCATGTATTATCTTTTGCAGACATTCTGACCTTACTTGTTCTTGGAGCACGCGTCTTCAAGTTGAGCTGACATCGGAAAAGACCCGTAACGACTAATAATGGAAGCAACACGTATTCCTCGATGTCCCTGACTATCACACACGCACGCACGCGCGCACGAACGCACGCACGCACACACACGCACACACACACACAAATATATAATTGGTCAAATCAAAATTTAGAATAATTCATGATAACTTTTCTATTTGTTGTTGAACAACAGTATGCATGAAAGGGTTAATAGTCCCTAAACACAACCGAAATAAAATAAATTGCTATGGCAAAAACATTTAAAGAGATATGCATTGACATTGTAAACGTAAATAAGACCTACTTTGATATTATCTGGGAACTACTATTCCGAAAACATATCCTACGGTCAGTAGAAAAGGGCTATGCTAAGATTGCTAGCTGTCTGGGAGCCTCGTCTAAACTGCGTCCAGAAACGAGATTTGACCAAACGGCGTCAGAGGTGAGAAGAACATGAACAAATTTAGAGTTAGGCGGCACACGTCCGCCTAGTTTACAGCCCACGGCTAGAAAGAGGAGAAGCCTCGTTTTCAATCTCGCACATGCGTGAAGAGAATAACTTTTATACTTCCGAATAGAAGACTTTATTCTATTGTTGCTAAGGGAACTAATTCTTGAATATACGAAGCCGGCATTCCTGTTTTAACGTGTACCAACATGTAACATTCCTACTTTACGATCTAATATCGATTTTTCACAAAATAGTAATATAAATGAAAAGTAAATATCGATTAAATTATTTTCATTTAATGATATTTTACATATCCCAACTCATAGAGTGAATGAGGTATTATAATGATTGAACGGTGAATGGTATTGTTAGCGTATATCTGTATAATTAAGATTAAGACTGTAGCAGCCATCATGCAGGTCCAGAAGGAAAAAGAGTGAGGGTTGCACCGTGCATTGCCCATCTGGGGTTGAACCCAAAGTGTTCTAGTCACCAAATAGAAACGTGTGCTTTTTGTCACGCAGCGAGACTTCACATATGCAAATGAGCCTTGTTTTGCATGGGCTAATTCTCGTCGTAATAAAAAGCTTAGACACTTTGCTCGGTGGGGGGCGAGCGAGAAAGGTTGACGTTGTGACTACGTCGAGTGCAAAGAGAAAAAGAAAGAAGAAAAAGAAAAGAAAAAAAAGGAATCAAATTCTGGACGAAAAGTTTGATTGTAAACGTCGCGTCGTTCTCGTGCGTGTTTGGACTGTTGGTAGTGAAAAGACCAAAAAAAGACAATTCGGCGTCTCGTTTGAACTCAGTCTTTATTTTATTACAAAGGTTACAAAGACAGTCAGAGTAAGCTCAATAACCCCATCCTTTCTCAATATATAACTCTCTACTTAATTGTATCTCATTGACAGTACTGCTTTTATATTTTCATAGAAAGAGATGTTGTTACCTTGACAGCCTAAACTATTATAAAAAATACGCACGTGCACAGGAACTTCTACACACAGATTGACCAATCCCGAACAAACCCAACTAGCAGCAAAATCACACCCCTTCATTGTAGAGGTTGCCAGATGCCGGAAAACTTTCTACTCTAATAGCTTCTTTTTTTCGGGCCGCTTGCCTTTGGAATTCCCTCCATGCTCCCTGTTTCTCCGACTGTACTAAAATTCAGAAATTTAAATGTGATGTGAAAATAAACCTTGCTGCACAACTTCCCACTATAAACCTGCCTCTTAATTATAGTAACCACTTACATCTCGGTGGCAATATGCATTGTTTGGGGTGAATAAAAGTTAAAAAAAAAACATAGTTCCAGAATATTCGATAGATTTTTCTCTATACAAACCGAATACTTAAACAGTGAAAAACCGATCGACACAAATAAAAGACACCATCGCACGAACCCACGCCAAAAATGAACTGGAGATTTCGCGCCAAAAAGCATCTCCTAAAAACAACCAGCTCAAAAATGTAACAACCGTTAAAATCAGATTCAAATTTATACTGCACATGTAGAGAACAAAAACAAAACTAATTTACGTCATCACGACAAACGACTCCAACAATTCAGTTGTTTAACTATCAGTCAACGACTAGTAAAGGGAGACAATCAACTTCCTTTGCGTATTCTATTGTTGTGGCCGCCACTCCTGCTTAATAACAAAATCGGATGTTTTTGGACGAATGGAAGTTACACTTTTATTTCTGGCCGATCCCTTTTTTCATGTTGTGAACAAAGAGATTAACTTAACCGAAAAATTGTACAACACCATAGCATATTAAATATCTTAGATAATTTATCGGAGGTATAATACCTTCCTACGTCTGAATATTGACTTCCTGCCGGTACAGTCGTCGAGCCCAGCAGTAACAGCTACTGACGTGCCCTCGTTTAAGCATCTGCCCCACTTAAGACAAACTTGCTCTTTTCAGATAACTTACTTTCTACTTATTACAATTTAATACAAACTAACTGTCCTTTTCAGAACAACTAACTTTCTACTCACGAGGATTTAAATGCGAACAAAACTTCCCTTTACAGGGCAACTCACTAACTACACTTGCATTCTGTCCTTTCCAAGACCACTTGCCTTTCAGCCTGACTCGTAGTCCACAAGCTTCAATAACGTCCATGTTCGACTAGCTGAATGACCAGACCTACCGGGGCGTCCCCCTACCCCAGAGACGGCAATGTTCGACCAACCGATTGACTAGACCTACTAAGCCGTCTTTCCAACATCGGGGACGTTCATGTTCAACGAGCAACGTTGGAGAACTAACCCGTCCTTGTCAATCCTTCCCGTCACGCCGGCTGCGCAAGTGGGCCTCTTTCATTTCATGTACCCTTACTGTTATTTTTTATCTACAAATTCAACTCCTGCATTTGTCATCTTTCTTTGCCACTGCCTTATTTTTGCATTGTGTCTCTAAATAGTTGTTAGACTGATCACCATTATCGCCCCATGCAACATTACATAGACGCAGAATCAACGAGAGACACTTACTCATTGCAACCACAAAGCTAAATCTTAATATTCTGTGGCAGTCACATGTTTTGATGAACTATTTTCTCTTGATGTAAAAAGACAAAGTTTTGCACTGAGTAATTGGCCCATCGGCCAATAAAATGGCTTGGTGCATGAATACAGTTTGTTGGACTAGTTCTTTGAAGCGCGCCCATGCAAGTGTTTTTACCCACTTTCAATGAGTCAGGCTGCACAAGGAAACAGACGTGCTAATGCTGGTCCCGTCAAACACGCCAGCCTAGAATTGGAATCTGCCAGAATGCATGACGCCTCGCCTTTTGTAAGAATTACGATTTAATGTTTTTAGTTCTTATCCATTTCTGCCAAAATAAATGGTATTTTCTGTTAATCAAAAGCTCCTGTTCTGTTCTTTCTTTTGTGAATCAAAGGAAAAATTTACCTAGCTGTTTCGAACATGGAATCAGAGGGACCGTCGACCGCAATTAGAACTGTAATTATAATGATTATGGATACCCAGTCTCTTCAACCTCACCGATTTAACCTCCCAGTATAATTCTTTCTGTAGAAGAATAGCAAGAAAAGCTGGCTATACTAGAGGACGTCACTGCGAACTGGATAGCAGGACAAATCAGAATGACGTCATCACTGGAAACTGGATAGCAAGATGACGTCACTGGATTCTCGATAGCAGATACAGGTAGGATGACATCATACGGAGATTTATGCGGACGTTCTTGAGGTCATGGGGAATTGGAAAAGGCAGGACGTCAGCGAGAACTGAAAGGTCAGGACGTCGACGACGAACTGGAAAAGACACTGGAAGATGTTAGCAGGTGCTGGAAAGACAGAATGACGTCGCGAGGAACAGGAGGAGTCAGAAGCCGAAAATGTAGGAGGAGGTCTCTTGACCCGGAGATGCAGGAGCTGTAGCGGCAGGCAGGAATCAGGAGGGCATTTCAGGAAGCATCAAACGGTGAAGGTTAAACGCATTGTAGTTTGTAGAAAAAGTTTCTCCGAAAAGGGCAGTTGTTCAGATTTATGTAGTTTGTAGAAAGATTGAAAGGGCAGTTTATTTGCTAATGCCGCTTCTTCTGCTGCTTCCGGGCTCGGCAACTGAACGCTGAGGCTGGTTCAGTATTTGCATATTTGCCACATAAGTATGATGTGACACAAGGTCAGAAGGTGGGGAGAGAAAGCCAGCGCCCCAAAGAACGGGAACTCTGAGCTCTTAAAAATAGCCTGGGCAACCCAGTTGGCCTTAACTGGGCGGGGCGCCTCAGGCCGTTAGCAACACACTAAAGAGGGTAGGTAAAGCCTGTCACGGTGGGCTACCTAGTACTAATACCTCAGCCTGACAGAAAAATGGCCGCTGAGTGGACTTAGTCTCTGTCGGACTGTTTGTTGAGAACAAATCCTTGACTGGTCAGCAAGTTGCGTTCGTTGCTTGACCCGGTATTTACTTCATTTCTACTGCAGGAAGATGTGGCACAAAGCCGGAAGTTGGGGAGAACAAGCCAGCGCTCCAGAATTGGGGCACTCTTAAAAATTGCTGGCAGCCTTGTCGGCATTTCACAGTAGGGGAGACTCAGGCACTTAACAATTAACTAACTCCTTCCCAAAGAGGGAAGGCAAGGCCTGGGAGGGTGGACCTCCTGTGACTGTCGAGAACGGATCCTTTACTAGTATGTACCGGCTGATACTGATTCTTTAGGGCTCGAAAACTGAAAAGAACTTTCCTTTATTCCTTCATGTGCAAAACGTCAAGCGGAATTTCCATGAACAGAGTTTATTTCCATGAAATTCCTATCTATGAAACATATTATCACAAGACTACAACAGGGTCTTATGTTTCGAAATCTTTTTAGATGAGTATTGATAATATGTATTATTTTGATTATTCGGACTACTGCGCTCATCTTGGATGTTATTCTAACAATGTTTCGGCCGATGCAACCTCCGACCTTCTTCAGGTGCGTCTTGTTGAACTCGGGAATCTTTATGTCGAACTCAGTGATCTGAACGGAATTTCTAATTGAATCCTTTATTTAATCCACGAGGTAGACTGCTCTCGTTCCGTCAATCTTAAGTCATTCTAAATGATATTCTTAGTATCTTAGGATTGCACCTTTAACCCTCAGAAAACTATCACTCATAACTGATTATAACTTAGCACTGTATCCGTTACGCCACGAGTCTAAACAATACAAAATAACACATGGTCCCCTTCAAATACAATGTTATAAACCGTCATAAACCGTCATAAACCGTCCTCCTAAGTAATCAAATTTTGTTCACGCCATTCATCATTTTCAATCCTCTCATAATATTCTTCATCATTCCACCTTTATTTGTATACTTTTATGTCGTTAATATTGAAACATTACAAGGGCCGCGACATAATAATAACACATTTCCGAATAGACCGACTAATTTCGATCACAATAAGCGATTAATAAGATTAACCACGATTATTATAAGCGAATACCATTGAATTTTGCATCTCTTAAAAATCACCGTTTTTTTATTAACGAACGGACGAGCGATAGAAAGCGACATGGATGATAAGAAATGGATAGGGCGGAAGGGAGGAGAGAGAAGGGGAGAGAAAGGGAAGTGAGGGAGAGAAAAAGAAGGTGAGAGAGAGGGGCAACGAAAGAGAGAGAGTGGCAAGGAGAAAGAGAGAGAGAGACATGGATGATAAGAAATGGATAGGGGCGGAAGAGAGGAGAGAGAAGGGGAGAGAAAGGGAAGTGAGGGAGAGAAAAAGAGGGTGAGAGAGAGGGGCAAGGAGAAAGAGAGAGAGAGAGAGAGAGAGAGAGAGAGAGGGAGAGAAAGAGACATGGATGATAAGAAATGGAGAGGGGCGGAGGGGAGGAGAGAGAAGGAAAGAGAGAGGAAAGTGAGGGAGAGAAAAAGAGGGTGAGAGAGAGGCAAGGAGAGAGAGAGAGAGAGAGAAAGAGAGAGAGAGACATAGATGATAAGAAATGGATAGGGGCGGAAGGGAGGAGAGAGAACGGGAGAGAGAGGGAAGTGAGGGAGAGAAAAAGAGGGTGAGAGAGAGAGGGGCAAGAAAAAAGAAAGAGGGAAGTGTGTGTGTGTGTGTGTGTGAGAGAGAGAGAGAAAAAAAAGAGAAGAGAAGAGAAGAGAGAGAGAGATAGATAGATTGATAGAGAGATAGAGAGAGAGAGAGAGAGAGAGAGAGAGAGAGAGAGAGAGAGAGAGAGTACATTTTCTTTTAAAATGTTCAGTATTTTCCCATGCGTGAATTTATTTTCCAAGGGATGAAATGACTTCCTTGTTTTTGTTGCATATTTCAATGAGTATGAAACACAAATACAAACGATTGGCTGAATCTCTCCAATAATTATAATTCATTCTTAACACCTTTTCTTTTTAGGGTTGTAACTTTTACAACTCAAGTGTTATCTCCGTATGCGGCTCACCGTGTTGCAATGATACTAAATTTGCAGGACGACTTACCAGCGGTTTCAGACGGTTTCTTTTTTTCTTTTTGTTTTGGCTGACAGAGGAAACAGATCTAGGTAAAAGCAACGCAAGTGAAACAACAGGTAAGTCGGACATTTTACTCATATTAACAAAAATACAAAACAAACAGAAAACCAAACAAAAATAAACAAAACAATAATAAACAAAAGAATACGATAATTCTTGACTTTTTGGCTAGGAACAAAGTGTAGTATCTGTTCTAATGCTTCACTTAGTCTATTCTGTCCTCGGTCAGTCCAGAAGGAAGTCCTTCGAGACTGAGGCAATTTTGATTTGTGTTCCAATCCAGAGTGCCTCTTTTTTGGGGAACTTGATTTCCCCACCTTTGTGTCTAATTTTGCCTTCGTGAAGAGGCAAGTAAATAGAAACATTGCATTTGATTCGCTAGACTAGGCCCAAATCTGGTACAAGGACACTTATTTTAGTGCGTGTGAAAAAGTAGCACACATTAACAGATAGTGTATTTCTAATCGCCTGAGGCGCTCCTACCGGCGAATGCTGACGGGACTGCCCAGGCATTTTTTAAAGGTCAGAGTGCACTTCGCCTAAGGCGCTGACTTTTCAAAACCTCACTGACTCATCTAACCTCACCGACTCATCTAACCTCCTGCAGATGGGGGTAAATAACACTTTTAATAAAATTCAATAATGCCTGATGTGATAATGGCAGAAAAAAGACGGCAAGACTGACTGTGCACCCAGCGGAAGCATCACATGTGTTAACGTTTATTTATTCATTTTTTTTTTCGATTCTAGAAAATTTTAATAGTAGAGAAAAAGTAATATTAACTCGCGTCCCACTGCAGCAAAGTTACATATGGTGTCAGTTTATAGTTGTGAATCCAGTTCCCCCCAAAAGGAGGCCACTCTGGATGGGTGCAAAATTTGTCGTGATCGAGGCCGTCGGCATTCCTCTGTAAGGACGCCTTTGGCGATCGGTGATAAACCAACCCTCTTTCCCAAAGGAGGAGGTAATGTCTGGAAGGATAGAAGGGCGAGCGCCCCTAGAGAAAAAAGTATTCTGAATGATAATCAACAAAATTTAGTCGCTAGTTTTTCTGTATTTGTATGTTTTTTAGGTTTTGTTGTTTCCCGTCATCAGACAACCACCTTCATCAACCACACACCGACGTATCCGAAGGCTACCCACCTTAACCGCGGTAGACATACACATTAAGTACACGAATAAGTTGGGCGACCAGTGACGTGCAGAAGTCTGGTGATGACCTGGTGATGCCCGTGACTAACTCCTTGGTTGTATGCCCCAAAACTCAAGTATAAGTCCTAGTACTGAGAAATATTATGCACGCCACCATGGTCGACCCACTCGGGTTGTGGGTATAAAGGTCACACTGTGACGGAAAGTAAATGATTGTATTGACATTCTATTTATGTTATAAATAGGACCGCCTTCCTCTAAAATCATGGCAAATAACTATTTGTTGATTCTACCAAATTTCATTAGTAGAGGAAGGTCTTATGAATGTTTCTGGTCAGTCTTATGAAGCGTCCATGCAATTGTTTTTCTTCACACTTTTCTTTCGTTGTCGTTTTGTTTCTGGTTTCGATGCTACCGAGTTGTTTGTTGAAACGGTGTCTTTTGCTGTGGTGATTAGCCTTTCCGTGTTCTGGGTTATGTATTTCTCCAGCTCTTTTTTGTGTCTTCCACATAGTCATAGTTACCAGTCCTCTTCCCCCTTAGTTTCTTTTCATGTAGATTCTATCCGTATCGTGTTTTGGATGTAGTGCGTTGTGCATGGTCATTAATTTTCTAGTCCTCTGGTCAAGGTCCCTGAGTTCTTTCTCAGTCCAGCCTATGAATAGTCCAGAGTATCTTATTGGTGATACTGCCCAGGTGTTTATTCTTTTAACTAGATTTCTGCTATATAATTTCGTTTCTAAGAGTTTTCTTGCTCTTCGCAAATATCCTTTTCTAATCTTCTCTTTCATTTCTATAGATTTGATGGTGTCTGTTTGCAGAACTCCCAAATATTTTTAGCTCTCCTGTTCGCCTAGCGCCCTCATCTCCTTTTGGTTGAGCAGTTCCATGCCATCTGTCGTCTCCAGTTTTCCTTTTTTCATCTCAAGCAGTGCACACTTTTTCATTCTGAATTCCATTTAGATGTCCTGGATGAAGATTCTGGTCGTATTTATCAGCTTTTTCTATTTCATTTTTGCTTTTTGCAAATAGTTTCAGGTCGTCCATGTACATGAGGTGGTATATTCTTTGTTCTGTATCTGTAAACATGTATTCGGCATCACATTTGCTGCGTATGTACATCATTTACATCATGTCTATAATAAACAGTAGTGATAGGGAGTCTCCTTGGAAAATGCTTCCGTATATTTTTTTTTATCTCAGTCAGGTGTGGTCCACCAGCTGTCTGTTCTAGTCTCCATGCCCCCATTGCTTTCTTAAAAAGATTAATAATCCTTTCGGGTATCTTGTATATTTTTAAGCATTCAATTATCTATACTTGAAGGATTCTTTCGTAGGCTTTCTTGTAGTCAATCCATGCTATGAATATGTTCTTTTTTCTGCTTTTTACCTCTTTCAGGATCTTTTGATCCATGCATAGAAAACCATGCGCCCCTCTTTTCCCTTTCCGGCATCCTTTTTGTTTCTCGGGGAGCAGTCCACGATTGTTCAAGCAGTGGTAGATTTGTTCTCAGTTGTGCCGTTAAGAGTTTTCCACATTGTTGATAAACAGGTTATTGACATGTAGATGCTTGGGATCGTTCCCTTTTTGGCATCTTGTTGTATTAGCGTTTTCTTTCCTTTGGTCATGCACTCTGGTACGTTTGTTTTGTGGATACTACTACTACTACTACTACTACTACTACTACTACTACATCATCATCATCATCATCATCATCACTATCATCATCATCATCATCATCATCATCATCATCATCATCATCATCATCATCATCATCATCATCATCACATGTTGTTGTTAGCTACCGTCGTTGGCAACCATGTAAATGAATAAGTCGACATCAAAGGAAGTAGAAGACGCTACGTGACTCATTTTCTCTTCATTATTTCATTGATTTAAATTATTTTCCCAGCAGAATCTACCATGGCGCGAATGTTTACACAAATTAAAAACAGTAATTTAAAAAAAAAAACGAATCTAGAAGCTAGAAAAGAAACATGTTTTTGTGCCTGACAATAAAAAATAAAAGTCATTTATTTCACTGTGGAGATAATCGACAAAAGCATTTGTAAGGGTGATTACATAACGTTGAATAAAAGAAGAAATAATTGTTATATTATTACAATATTTAAGAATTCAATAAAATAATATTTTACAGTTGTAAAATGCAAAATTAATTTTGATATTACTTTACTGCGGAGTGAATCAACAAAAACGGTGAATTAAAAAAATTGTCTCTTACTAAATTGATTTTCATGAGTGGCTGAGATGAACTTAGATTGTAAAAGGATCAACCTCCCCATACCTGCTTTATCCATAATCAAAAATTTCGATACGATTAAATATAAAAATATTAAAATCGATTGGAAATACAGTTTTTTAAATGCAGAGTCGAAACCGAATTAAATATTCATGTAAAGAAGTAAGCTAGTATCACAGAAAACCAAGCAACAGGTTGGTTTATAAGTATACATTTTTTAAATCTACATACGTATACGTTTCATACTTCCGGAATCGTCAGTGTGTGTATATATATATATATATATATATATATATATATATATATATATATATATATATATATATATATATATATATATATATATATATCCCTTTTCTGTTTCATTTTACTTCACGCGAAGTTCTCAGAAATCAAAGGGCCTTTATCATGGCGCTAACACTATATGAGATACATAGATATTCAAATATTCCATTAAAGTGTTCCTTTACATGTCAAACGTTGAGTTAGTAAAGAAGTTAAGAACATTAATTTTCATCCCCCAAATTGACCAGCTAACTATGTTATAATATATCTTTCTTGTGGTCTCTTGGTCTTACCGGATTCCAAGACAATAATTAATATAGTCTGATAGAGTATCTAGCTAAGTGTTGTTACTTCAGGTAACACCCCTAGCAGGAGGTGCACTATTTATCGTATAAGCCAGTGTATAGCTATACCGAAAAGCTGTTATATGTGCTACGAATACTATGTTATTTTGAATATTTGGCCAGGGTTTACTTGTAGGCTGAAATATCTTTATGACAGGTTGTCCTGAAAAACCTTGTACAGAGAGACCGAATACACTCGAGGGTAATGTCCAATAGGTAATTCAATGTCCCTTATATATATATATATATATATATATATATATATATATATATATATATATATATATATATAATGTGTGTGTGTGTTAAAGAAAGTCAATTGTTTTAACTTTAGTTGTTGGAATTCTCTAAAACATGAAATGATATTTTATTCATTATTATGAACACTAATTTGTATTTTAAGGTTGATAATTTTTTACTGTTTAGATTACTAATATTATTCAGAAAACATTTTGCATTGTTTATTGGGAATAATATTTGATAGAACTAATTACACACAGTAAATATATACGTATTTTAAATTACTAATCTACCCTTTTTTTAAATATGAACATTTGACTCTGAAATCCAATTATTATAACTAGCAACAAAAAGTATAGAATAAGAAAATATTGTTTCTGGATGTTGATAAGTATTTTTGTTTCATGTGTTTGTAATTATTTAACAACTCCATTTTATACCTGGTCCCGTAACAAAGTTTTAGTTTTTTTTGTATGTTATTTTGGGCTGAAGAAGTGATTTTTATTAAAAGGATATTAACATTTCTGAAACATATGTACACATAATGATATGTTTATGTTAAATTTGTGTGTGTGTGTGTGTGAAAAAAGACAACTTTAAATGCTGGAAAAATCATCAAGAAACGAGAGATTTTTACGGCTTCATTCGGATAAACGAACATTTTCACTGCAATGTTGAAAACCGGTAGGTGGAATATGGGATGAACAAAAATGAATGACAGGAGACAGTATAGGTGTATAAAAACCCTTATTTAATCTTTCCACAAACACATCTTATGATGTGGCAACACACAACGCATTATCCATGTTCGTATACTGGTCTCAGTTAGAAATATCGGCAACTTAAGAACATCTGAAGCACTTCTGATCTTTAAACACAGACCCTCTATTAATAACAGAGCCGAACTTTGTCCGCCGCTTCATTCTTTAACCACTCAAAACCCAACTCCTCCACTCACCTTGGACCATGCTTATACTCTTTGCTCCTCTGTTTCTGCTCTATCCCAATGATCACAAGCATATATCTGCCTAACCCCACATGATCTCGCCTCTCCACGCTTTTATTTTCCTTATTTCCCTTATGCCCTTTCACTTAAGCTGCCTTTTCGCCCCTTAAGCCACGCCCATCTTCCCCTACGTATATTTCCTTATGCACCTTTCTTGTTGATACACTTCCCCACAACCTCTACAACTTCCTATACACAAACTAAGCCATCCACACTAAGAGCATGGTTTCCATATATTATACGCACACTTAATTAGTTTCTTTAACTATGCAATTATATGTTAAGTAACCTTGAAATTAAATGTTGTTTTTAATTATATATAGATTTTCTCTTCCTTTCTCCTTTTTACAAGTTTCCTTTCCCACACTCCAGGTCTTTAAATGAAACGGAATAAGATGAAGGAAATGGACAGACTAATTCCATCTGACCCTGCATTTATTAACTTCTACATAATCATCCCCATTTGACCGTCACTAACTCCAGCCATCTTCGAGCTGATCTCTTAACTATACTGATTATCTCCCTTTAATCATTATTTTTAATTCGCTTTTTCCATCCCGATCATCTTTTGATTTGAACCTATATTTACAATATCAACACTTAAAACTAAATATTAAATAAAAAAAGAATCTAAGTACTACAATTTTAAAGATTAACTAAATTAAATTAATCTTGATAATTAATAGCATAACATACTGATTGCATTTCATCTTCCTTTTTATTATCCCCGCCACACAATTGTCTGTGAGCCTTCTCTTTCTGTCTGCGAAGCTCATGTTTTGAATAGCGGCTTCCATCTTAGTTTTCCTCACCCGACCCTACAGTCGAAATTTTGTTTTCTTTTTGAAAAAGGGAGGTTGTTATTCTCAAAATGATTAACGTTTCTACCATAGCGGACCTTTAAATATTTAGCAGTAAGTCCCCCATTTTACAATTTACTGTCTTTATATTTAAAATTTTGTGAAATATAAATAAATTGATCCGAGATTTATACACTTATACTGTTTCCTGTCATTTATTTTTGTTTATCCCATATTCCACCTTCCGGTTTTCAACATTGCATTGCTGTTGCCTCGGAATTCTCACCTTCATACGTTGTACGTCATACGTAATTTAGCTGAGTGTGTTAATCTACACATTTACCAAAGTTTGTTGTTAAAATTTTGGAATTCTCTGAGTATTCTTTTTTTAATTAACGGCCTCCCATCCCTATTAATTGCTGCCCGGAGGACGGGCAGGTTTTGCTAGTATGTATATATATATATATATATATATATATATATATATAGGATCAAATATAAACCAAAAGTAAAACTTTTAGTAGATGGAACCTATTGTGAAGAGGTTTAGCTCAATATACGAGATAGAGCAATTGTAGAGATAGAAGAAAAAAGAGCGATAAATATGCGACGATTGTCCAAATTTATTTCAAATTTCAATTGTTCAATGCAAGGTGTATTCAGTAATAAACTAGTGTTTATTATTCTTTCCTTAAGCCAAGGCTTTTCAAAAGTCGAGATCTTCGAAAGCCCACTTATCTATCTGTATTTCTCCTCTGATGATAAGATCTCGATCTTTGAAAACCCTTGGCTTAAGGAAAGAATAATAAACACTAGTTTATTACTGAATACACCTTGCATTGAACAATTGAAATTTGAAATAAATTTGGACAATCGTCGCATATCTATCACTCTTTTTTTCTTCTCTCTCTCTCTCTCTCTCTCTCTCTCTCTCTCTCTCTCTCTCTCTCTATATATATATATATATATATATATATATATATATATATATATATATATATATATATTCAATCCGGTCACGAAAAAATTAGCAAGTAAAACACGTGCCTTTTTTATTCCTCAGACGAAACCGCTTCAAGTGATGAGAGGAAGCGAGAAAGTAAATAGCAAATCAGACAGCCACTTCAGACTTACTTCGCCGCCTGAAATTAATTCGGAAAAAAATCCTCCAATCTATAATAAAAAGTCAACGATGCTTGTTCTCTAGGTCATTAAAATAATATTGATAATTTATATATGAAAATTAAATTGCTGACGTAATTCTATGATTTATTATGAATATTTTTAGTAATATATCTAGATAAATAGCGAGTGCGGACACTGGCAAAGCATATGTTTTCCGTCATTTTTGACAGAGGTTATAAACTAGTATATATATATATATATATATATATATATATATATATATATATATATATATATATATATATATATATATATATTAAAATAAATATTTAATTATTATCTATTGACGTTTCATACTTATGCAATCTTCAGTGTAGGAGAGTGTTAATTCTTGCTGGTCGGAGGGCACAAACCCGGTTTCCAAGCCACCACTAACTCGTAGTCCGGTATTCTAAACTTCGGCCACCACCAACGAAGAGAAATAAAACTTTAAATACGCCAAATCAGCGAACGTACATAGTAATCAGTCGAACAATTTTCAATAACAAAGTGTTAGAACATCGCATATATATATATATATATATATATATATATATATATATATATATATATATATATATATATATATATATATATATATAAGCTTCCACCACGACTTAAATGTAAAAAAATCAACCCCAAACCGACCAAATACAACAGACGTCTCCCAACCGGAATCCAATCTACCTCTGAATTCATATAGAGAACATAAAAATAGGAAGAATAGCCACTGCTCAATATGGCTTTAAAACCATATCCTTCCCTAAACAGAATGACTATTTAGATTGATTCGAAGATGCCTTATTCAATCTCGCGAGGAAAATTAAATTTAAAACGTAAACATGTCTCAAACCCGATTGTGAAGAAAATCAACAATTTTGCTAAGAAAGTAAAAACAAAGCCTAATATAATAGTTCCAGCGGATAAAACAAAAAACTAATATAAACTAGATTACAACTCTTACAGTAACTTGATTTATAAAGAACTTAATAAATCTTATAAAATCACACCACCAGGAACTCTGAACAATATAAACAAAGAGGCTAAACCCTACTAACATCCTTGAAAATTACTAAGCACGCTGAAATAGTTACCCCAGCCGCCACAAGATTCGCTCTTCAAGACCACAAAAGTAATTTCTATGACAATCATTCAATTAGGTTAATTTGCCCTTCTAAATCGGACATAGGAATTATTAGTTATAGACGGAATTATACCAGGAATTAACGAAAAAATGTTTTTCTCGCTATGGCAATCTTCTGACACTGTAATTAATTGGTTTCTTAACCTTAAGGATAAATCTAGATTAAATTTCATGACGTTCGATATAAATAACTACTACCAATCGATATCTCCAATCCGCCTTAATAAAGCACTAATTTTAGCAAAAAATAATTCTGACCTCACTGATATAGAAATCAACTTAATATTACTTACTAGAAGATCCATACATAGATTTGACAATAAATATTGGACAAGGAAAGATATCCCTAACAACTACGACGTTGTTATGGGGTATTCTGACTCTGTCCAAGTTACAAATCTAGTTGGCCTTTTCCTCCTGCATGAACTCAGACATAAATTAAAAAATATCCAGGGGGCTTGTACAGAGATGATGCCTTTTTTGTTTCCAAAGAAAGACCCAGAATTTATAACAAAACTATTGACCAATTACACACCTTCGATAATTTCGGTCTCTCAATAACTACTGACCCAAGGAAGAAAACATCCAATTTCCTTGACGTTGCATTAAACCTTAACTCTGGATCCTACTTCCCCTACCACAAACCCAACCTGACGCTATTCTATGTGCATAAATATTCCAACCACCCAAAATCTATCATAAAATCAATAGTCGCATCCGTCTCATATAGAATTTCTAAGCTATCAGCAAACAAATTAGCATTTGACCAAAACTCTAACTTTTATAATAATGCCCTGCTGAACTCAGTTTTCTCTGATAAGATAACATATAAACAGGAACACTATACACATAAAAAAACGACCCCTCAATATCATTACACACAATATGACGCAAAAGCATAGAAATTCCAGAAATAGAACTAATACCAATACCACTAATACGAATAATATAAATAATACAAATAACACCCAACATAACGAACCCAGTACTTCTAGAGAAGTGGGCACACTTGTTAAACCTCAAATTAAAAATCAACGTAAACGTTTAAGGAGGAAGAAAATCATTTGGTTTAATCCTCCATACAACAATAATGTTAAAACTAATATCCCTAAGGAATTCTTCAAAATAATTGAAAACTCATTTAAATACCCACACAGATATAATACTATCCCAAATAAAAACACATTAAGATCTCGTACTCCACAATGCCAAACTTAGCCCAAACTATAATAACTACTTACAATGAGAAAACAAACATAGTCAAATATTTTAAATAAAAAATCAAGATCTTACACCCCAGGCGTAAAAATTGCCATCGTTGCACTTTTATGCCGACTCAATAGTAATTGCATAATAAAGATGTGGTCTATGCATGCACTGTAACCAAATTATCCCAACAAACCTTTGATCTCAACAATACCACTGAATCTCCACCACCCCAACCAATGCTACCTTATAACACCAGAACATACACCAAAACAATCCCCACAACATCCCAACACCTACCGACAAAAACAACTTAATTACTGATAGAACAACAACATACATAGCTCCACCTCCCAATCAATAAAGAGTCGCATCTCATCTGACATGTATTTATGCAACAATAACACCAATAACTAACCCTCCCTAACAAACACAGTCAAATATTTTAAATAAAAAAATAAAAATCTTACACCCCAGGCATAAAATTGCCATCTTTTCACTTTGGAAGCACAAATGATAATCACCACTGCAAGAGAGAAGAACATCGTTAACTCAAGAAATTAAATAATTTCATACTGTCGCCATAATTGAAAATTTAAATACACCCAATTAATAACCCCAGTAGACACACCCACTACAAAGCTCATAGTTCGACCCATTCTGATAATATAGGCCTTCCGTGATGTATAGTCCAAAACATATCTTTTACCCCCATGTAATCACAAAAAAACGAGATTTGTAGAATCTTTTTATTCCAAATTATTCAACCTTTAACTTTACTCTTAACCTATCTTAAACTATTACATAATCCCATTACCCCCCTGTGTGTATCTGTGTGTATG
>OY744521.1:85923384-85980884 GCA_963556195.1 Sepiola atlantica | reverse complement strand
TAATTGACTTTTGAAGCTAAATTTTTCAGGAAAAAGGGACAAAAAAGGCCAAACTGAAAACTAAAGCCACACTTTTAGATGAAAGAAAGCCTGCCCCCTCCAAAATGCCAAATTGAGAATACTCTTCATTAATGAAAAAAAAAGAAGAAAAATTAGCTATATTGAAAATATTTACTCTTGGGTATGTTGAAGATGTTAACCCCCAAATATTTGTATCTTTTTTTTTATTAGGTGCGTATTGTTTTCTTAGCGATTAATACAAAGATGTTCCCTATGAAATTGAAACTGTGGGCTTTTTATATAGCTTTTTGTGAAAAATGAAAATAAAATATTTATATAATTATTGCGCTAAATAAATAATACTTTCTCCAGTATACATATTAATGTTTATATCGTACTGGAAGACTTTAAAGAATATTTGAACATGTTATATTTCAATAATTGTTGATAAATTTGTAGAGAGATACCCTCAGCCCCAACTCTCCTAAACACAAATAAGATTATCATTTTTTTTAGGCGATTACGTGTTAGGAAAGAAAAACAATTATTTCAGAATTTAGAGTTTTGCATATAAATTTAACGTAAAATTATCACCCATTTCTGGCCGATCGCGATCGGGATAGCGTTTTAAGCGCATATAACCATATTTTTTCAAGTTAAATTACATTTTTACGATATCTTTTGTTTATTAAATTATTAGGTGAAAGTACATAATTGTTAGCAAAGCTCCCCTTTCCATTTTAAGAATGGCTTTCTAAATATTATTTCAACCCGGTCCGTAAACTACACAAGTACCATCTTTTCCAATTATTATATTAATAAAAAAAGTAGTAAATTAAAATCCTATTATGAGATAAATCCATCATAATGCATTTCGGTTTCTTCGTAAATAAGTTAGCCATTTTAAAATTTTGTTAAAAGTTGAAATAATAAATCCATTACTTCGTGTTAGACATTTGAAAAGAATTTGGAAGTATTTAAAATGTCGAATAGAAAATCATTTAAACTCTCTTAAAAATTCTTAGCAAATCTTTTATGAATTTTGAGGGGAATATAGTACAAAGGGGGTACCCCCCAAAAAGATAAATAAATATTTTAAAATATTTATGGTTGCTTAATATTAGAGCGACACGCGCGAAAATGATTTTGTTGATTTTTGGACACCACGTGCTACACGATGTCGTTTAATATTTAAGTTGAAATCTTTTTTTAATAAGTTCAAAATGATAATTGACTTGTTGTTGACGCATGAATATATACTCAGCAGCGTAAGAAATTCATTTTTTTAAATCTTGAAAACAAAAAAAAAAATTGGAAAAATTGAAAAACAGAAACATTCCGAAAAATATTTTAAAAAGTGGTCTAAATTTTGCTAACAATTAATTTCAAATGTATGGTAGGGCAAAAGTATAATAAACAATTAAACACACAGGATGTTCACTGCTACACACTATCAACTATGCGACGTTCGCAAAGTTTTACTTACAATAATTCAGTTTCCAATTTCACTTTGGAAAAATAAAATGTTCTTTTCACAATTAAAGTTTATATCCTTTAAAATTAAAACAACATAGAAAGGTTACAACTAAACATATTCGTCGATATTTAAAGAATTTTAATATTATTTTCAAATCAGATAGGGAAATAACATCTTATTGAGACCAATTAAAATTGTAAAAGTAACTTTTTAATAAAAATAGATTAACTGTTTACATTCATTCTAATAAAACTATAAATAAATTAGTGAACATTATTAGAAAACGATCCGACAGATGTTTTTCAAATAATGTTCTATTACAAATCCATACCTTCTATATAAAATTAAAAATACTAGATGAAATTGATAAAATGAAATATTATAGCGATTATGATATTCCATACATAATTTTCTGTCGGCAAACTAATTGTTCCTATTTTGATCGCTAGGACATTTTTGATCGCACAATCATTTTTGGGATAATTATTAAATTTTTAGTAAAATGTAAGTAATTTTTAAATTCAGTGTCTTAAGATCTTTGAAATAGTTTCAGAAAAGTGATATTTATATTTCAAAAATTAGCAAAATAAGATTTCTTGACATTTCAAATGTTATTGAATTTAGCAATAGTGAGAATATTTTTATTCTAATAGTTTTTTGACACGTAGAAATATTTTTAGATTAACTTTAGGCTTTTATTTTTCGAACATAATCAACTTTTATCTAAAAAAATTAAATAGATATAATGAAAATGAGTTTAAAATTAATTGAATTATGATATTTTAATTCATTCTGAATTTATGATTATTATTATTCTGAAACTTATTCGTAAAATCAGCTTTTCTAAATTAATTAATATTTGAATTTTAAATATTCAACAAATAACTTAATTTGATTTGGAATATTGAATTAGTATTTTAAAATAGAAAACTCCCGAAATTATTAACTATAACTAATAAGTAAAATTGTATTTTATTATTTAAAAATATGATGTTTAAATAGAAGTAATATTATTATTTTTGATAATTCTTAACTTATTAATAATTGAATCTCTAATAATTTAAAAGAAAAAGTATAAATTTTATTACCCCCTCCCCCCAAAAAACACAAAAAGAAGAATTAAATAATAATAAAAAGATTTGGGTGGATTTGAGAGGGTTAAAAGTATAAGTTCTAAGCAACCCCCTTATTTATTTTGCTTGTTAACTTATTTTTAATAAATTCACTTATTTAAGTAATTTGTGACTTTGTCTCTGTAGGCAGTACTGAATCATGTAGTAGCGTTGTCCAGAAAAGATTGATGTCTTTTTTGATAATATTCTAAAAATATATTTTTAATAAATTACATCAGTAAATATATTTTTTTATTGTTTTTCTATTCATTATTTCCAAGTAACTTCCCCTTAAAACCTTATATCTACATTTATTAATTAGTTGTGGTTTTGTCGCTATGGGCAGTACTGAATCATGTAGTAGGGCTGTACAGAAAAGGAACATGTTTTAATTGACTATATTGTACTTTTACTTTTTATAAATTATAAAAGTGAAGTTATTTTTAATTGCCAGCTTCATTAAGAAATTTATAATAACTTCATTTGTAAAATTAAAACTTTTGATAATTTATATATAGTCATTTGTGCTTTGTCTTTATAAATCATGTAGTAGGGCTGTCCAGAAAAGGCAAATGTTTCATTTGAAATATTCTATTAATAATATTTTTGTTTCAAAATATACACGTGAAGTTATTATTGTTACTAACTTCATGTTTAAAGTTAAATTAAATTTATTAAAATATAATTTGTTGTGATTTTGTGTCTATGGGCAGTACTGAATAATGTAGTAAGGCTGTCAAAAGAAGATACATTTTTAAAAAGAATTATACTAAATATACTCATGTTTTTTCTAAATTATGATAATGAAGTTAGTTAGAATTTCTTATTATTGCTTTTATGCAGATTACGAAGGAAAGTTTGAATTAATTATTTTTTCAGCGGATAAGAAGTAATAAATCCAAGGCTAGTTCACTAACGAATTAGATGATTTCATTATTGTGATGTCATAATGATTATTGGTTAAACCTAATTAGCAATTGTTATTTCCACCAACTCAAAGTATAAGTGACTTAAGGGGAACCTGGTCACTGATGCTTCGGGGTCTTGTTATTTGTTCCTTTTTAAAATTATAACAAAAACACATTGTACATTCTCAAACGACAATGCCGTAAAATAGTGGACTAGATTGAAAAATGCTGACGCATGTGTAGCAATATTCTTAAATATAAACATGTGGAATTAACTCTTAAAATATTGAAGCTGGAATTGAGATTTGAAGAATTAAATGTAGAATAAAATATGCAATATGAAGAGAATAAAAAACAATAATGAATCAGGTGATTCCTTAAATAAAATATAATTTGCTCAAAATGTGAAGAATCAATGAGCAGTTGCTCTATATCATATTATCTCGAGTGGAGTGTATTCTGTGGCTGACCCTTTTCAGCTATAGAATCTGCCTGTATTTAACAATGTAGCCATACTGCACAGGTCAATAAATTTGGACTTCTTTTGTGTTACATGCAAAGCACATATGTGTTTTTTATTTTAATATAATAAAAAATTAAACCAAACTTTGACATAATTGACTTACACTCAACTCTTCCTAATAGTAAACTCTCTCTAATTGTCAGCACAATTTTGTTTCAACTTCTATTTTTTAGCTTTTCCTAAATGTAGTAATGTTTTGCATTTCTTTCAAGTGACAAATAGATTTTCTTTTAATTTCTAAATTAAAAAAAATATTCCCAACTTTATTTCAAAAAGAAAATTTAAAAAATAGTTATAAAGTGATCAAGTTATAAAATTTAGTGATTAAGTCACTAAATCTTTGAGTCACTAAATCAAGTCACAAATCAATTAGCCTAACTTTTTAATTTGCCAAATCATCACCTTTTCTGTTTACTTGAGGTGACTATTTAGATGAAATCTAGTATTACAGATGCATCCGAATTTTTCAGTCTAGTATATATATATATATATATATATATATATATATATATATATATATATACAATAATAAATGTAGTTTCGAGGAACAATCGTAAGACGTATAACGTGTTTATCCAGTTGAATACACATTGAAAGTAGCCCAAGCGGATTTATTAAACTACCACGTATATGGTTTAAATAAAAAATAATAAATGTTTCATTTATTAAAAATACTCTCACATCGTTAATCTTGTTTTAAATCTGATAACATAATTTTCACTTGTCGATGCTTTTCAAGTAGCTAGGTCTAGCTACACTGATGTGCCGAAACAACTGTCTGTGGATGACTACTAATATATATATATATATATATATATATATATATATATATATATATATATATATATATATATATATATATATATATATAAATCCATGTAAAGTAAACATCCACAAGATACGCCAATGTCATAGAATTTGTACATGTCTCTCTCTCCATCTATCTCTCTTTCTCTCTCTGTCTGTCTGTCTCTCTCTCTCTGTCTCTCTCTGTCTCTCTGTCTCTTTCTCCCCCTCTCTCTCTCTCTCTCTCTCTATATATATATATATATATATATATATTACTAGGTTACCCGTCCCAAAATGGGTAAAATTAATTCCCCTAACAGAACAGTTGGAACCCATTTTATGTCCTTTTAAGAAGATAAAAATCAAAATATAAAGATTCTAAACGTTGTGTTTAGAATCCTTTGTTACATTGTGTAGTTTCTTAATACTCTGTAAATTCTTGTAACTCTTGTAAATTCTTGTAATCGGCGTAGAACTCTCGCTGTTGATTCGAAACGGACGACATCGCTACTAGTGCGTTTCTAATCGCAGGGAAACTATTTGCACTGACCTTTTTCTTTCTTCTCTCTCTCTCTCTCTTGTTGTCGATCGCTAGCCTGCTTGTCGCGACTGCTATCACTCTTTCTGCTTGTGTCGGTGCCGTATAAACTACTGGCACTTCTGTGAATCTTCTGCTCTCGGGCTGCTATCTTCGCGAGCTGAAAATTAAACCTTCACTTCAATAAACTCACAAAGTCTCTTGCTGTTAATTAGAGCCATCTTTATTTAAGTAACTAATTAGTCGACTTTGAGATTCGTTGGAGAAGAGAGACAGTTAATATTCTTACGTTAGTCTGTAATCACTTAATTACTTGCAGAGGAAGGAATATGAAAGATTATACTAAGGCTCTTATATTTTGGGACTGTTAATCCCTTCTTGTAACAGCTACATGATAGTGACTTGTTCTCGTCGTTTCCAAGTGAGAACTGATTAAATCTTACTTTAACTTTCCCACGCGGGAAAAACTCGCCACCAAATCTCGTGATCAACACGCAGGTGTGATTCAACCCTTGACCTTCGGTGAACTTATAGGTTGCGTCAATGTCTCCGCGCACCCGTGGGAAGACATCGAACCGAATTGCCGGAATGACTCCGCTACAAATCGCGTAAGTCAAACCCGTCTCAAATAGATGCGTCCAACTCTCACAGGGCCATTATCTAACACCTTGTTAAAACTTTTTATAAAATCCATTACATGATTTTGATACTAGAACATGTCCAAAATTTAAGATTTAAGCTTAAGGAGTGTTAAAAAGAAATTGAAAATCAGGGAATCTTGCTTAATTGATTTTTAATGACTTTGTATCAAATTTAATGCAAATCTGAAATATTTGAATTTCTAAATGAGAGGTAATAATTGAATTATGCCCACTAAAACCCTTTAAAATACTCCAAAGAAACTGAAAATTTGTGAATCTTTATTAATTGACGTCTAATACTTATTGTTTAGATTTCACAAAAACCAGTGGTATCTGAATTTTCACGAAGGGCTTCCACCCCTTTTTGCCCCCGTTGCATCAAAAGTAATCAAACTAAATATAGCCCAGATTACTCACACTTACTCCTAGCTGCTGTGTTTTAAAATTTATAATGATAGATTCATCAGTTTAGGAATGAACACATACAAATATATAAACATGTGGACATATCAATTTTATATAAATAGATATAATGTGTTTCTCAGCTAAAAATGAAAAGTTTTTGTACATTTGAAAATGAAAAATAAAATTATGTTATATAAAAAATTTATTGAATAATGAAACTTTTATTAAAACTGGAAAATTTCAACTTAGTACAACACTAATTTTAGATATCATTTCTTGTCATATATACGTATAAATAAAAAAGAGAGAACTAACCTCTCAAATTGGAGCAGAACCGAATTAAGACAGCAGATTTTGGACAAATTTTCTGATAATCTAGTACGATAGAGATACATCAATAATAAATAATTGTTGAAGTTAGTTTTTACATATACTAGCAGTCCTTACCGGCGTTGCCTGAGAATCTTTAACTTTATTTATTTTGAATAAGATTTTCAAAGTGAAATTTAAATGCTTCCAAATTCCGTAAAAAATTTCAAGGGTCACGAAGTAATTTATTATTTTTGTTAACTCTTAAGTAAATATTAAAATTGTTTACGTGTTTACGGATGAGACGAAATGCATTCTGGAGGATTTAATTTTTCTCAACATTTCATTTTATTTTACACTATTGTAATTTTACTTGAAAACAAAACAAACAAACGAAATGATTAATTGTAAAAAATAATGTTTAAGTCACGTAAATGTATATCTATGTATATTCATAGAAATGCAAATTGGTGGATTTCCTAACACAATAATTGTTTTAAATAACGGGTAACAGTCAGAGGACTTGTGTGTGTGTGTGTGAGAGAGAGAGAGAGAGAGAGAGACAAACAGAGAGAGAGAGAGAGAAAGAATCATTTATCTCGACTCCCTCTATGACATCATTAATAAAAACAGAAACTGTTGATCGGATCAAATATAAAAAGTTAGAAATCGATTGGAAAAATCTTTTTAGAACATGAACCAATATTTATCCTATCTTACTATCAGATTTTTATTACCTGTATTTTTGTTAGAAAGCTATTACGATCAACAATATACAAGGTAAAATTTGACTCTACTTTCGAGATAAAAAACTTACAGGTGTTTCTGGAGAAAAATCCTCAGCATACTTGAACAAATTCCAAGTTATCATATGAAAACACTCGTCTTCAGAGATAAAAGCTCACAAAATCCAGGTAAAAATTACTTTCAGATATATCAGAATCGTTTCCATCCATATAGAGACAATACATTGAAATATGTTTCTCAATTAAAGATTATGAATTTCGTCACATTTGAAAAATAAAACCATGTAAATTATAGGTTTTCATATCTTTTTAATATTTTTGACAGTCCTCTTTATTTTTGTTTTAAAACTTTATTTTCTGATAAAAATTGAATGAATATCACACTTTTCTGACAAAACTTGAAATTTTCAACTTTGAATAACGCTTATTTCAACTGTCCTTTTATGACACTCCTGTGACTAAACGCTTTTGTCGGATCATATATTGATTATGTTATAGTTGAAGTTAAGCCATAAGCCTAGACTGGCCAGATACTTGAATGTGAATACCCCATTGCTGGAGAAACGTTTATGTTTAATTCTTAAAAAGAAAGCATCAGGTTAAATGAATGGATAATTCTATGATAATTTTTATCGCCAAACAATGTTCACTTTAACCTCCAACCAAGACGATCCATAATACAGGTCTGGCAAACATGCGACTGTGGTCCACGACTGAGGACGGACATGTGAGGACCAAAATATCTACTAGATAATAATTACTGAGAAAAGTTTTAGTAAGAAATTTCTTAGTAATATCCAGTAATTAGCAACTATACATATTATTCCATGAAAAATGCCAGTATACTGAAATCATATGCCCTTAATAGGGTTAAAATGAAAATTCATATACACTAAATGTACAAAAGCAAAGAAATTCCCAATTTTTTACACTTTTATTGTCATTAAGGGTATGACAACATATCAACCAAACCATTTCATTATCACATCACTACAGTATAAATATCTATGCATGTGTGGATAAAGTGTGTGAGGTGCGCTGAAGAAAAATTCCTACAAGAAAAATACATAGCCCTGTTGTGCTCGCATACCCTTAATAACAATAACAGTGTAAACATTTGGAAATTTCCTTGCTTTTGTACATTTAGTGTATATGAATTTTCATCTTAACCCTATTAAGGGCATATGATTTCAGTATACTGGCATTTATCATGGAATGTCACTACTTTTGTAAAGGCTATGCCTCAATACTATGGTCATTTTAAAGGTTTTTTGGAATTTTCTGGAAAACTAAGGTATATGGTAAACTGAAATTAAAATGCCATAAACTAGACCCTAGAACCTCTATCTCTGCCAAAAATCAGCTGAATCCATCAAATAGTTGATGAGATACAGGGTGGCACATACGTACGTACGTACACACGGATAACACAAAAGAATGCCTAACCTTTCTGGATCTCTGGGTTGCCTTGACTAATGATGCTGAAATTCTACACACTTATAGAACCTATCAAAAAAATTTTGTGCAAAGTTTTAACTAATTTGGTTTATTGGTTTTTGAGTTATGATTGATCAAAGAAATGAGATTTCTAGCATAGGCCGTTTTTGAAGTCTATTAAGGGGTAGAGCGCTCTCACACCTCCCTTGATTAGGAAGCAGCTTAGGAAGTCGCATGTTTGCCAGATCTGTATTATGGATCGCCTTGCCTCCAACCAATTCGACCCCTTGACCTTATTGCCTCCATTTCCACCATATTTCACATTCGTCTCTATTAGCCAATGAATTTACTTCTCTTTCTTTAAACAGATTTGGGAACTCTTCACTTATAAGTGGACTGAACAAACAGAATGCGACCGTTGCTACCATGGGCCAGCTGTACTGACTCATCAACGCAACCATATGATCTATTTGTTAACTATAGCCATATTTTGTCCTTACTTTACGCAATGATATTTGAGATTCAAGTTTGTAGCTATTTTACTCATACGATGTAATAAATCACATCCTTAAACATTAATATTTTTAGTTTCTCGTTCAAACATAATCTAAACGCATCGTATAAAATATATATATATACCGTCCGCTATCCTTTAGTTCCCTCAAACCGGTTAGATAGTGATGTCGTATGTGTTTTTGTGGTTATAATGTTTTGTTTTTGGTAAAAGTCTATTTTTTCAATTTCAGTTTTCAGTAGTATATATTGACGCTTGGTAGATTGTTCTTCTTGCTAAACAGTTATTTTCTAGAGGGCAATTCATCCTTATTTTAAAATTACATTAAAGTTACATTAAAGTTACATTTTCTCTAATTTTTATCTTTCTTATTTCTATTCTAATTATTACTACTTCTATCAGAAACATTATTATTATTATTTTTTTTTCTTCTTCTTCTTGTCATTTTTGTTTTTATTATTATTATTATTATTATTATTATTATTATTATTATTATTATTATTATTATTATTATTATTATTATTATTATTATTATTATTATTATTATTATTATTATTATTATTATTATTATTATTTCTTTTTTCTCTTCTTCTTGTCATTTTTGTTTTTATTATTATTATTATTATTATTATTATTATTATTATTATTATTATTATTATTATTATTATTATTATTATTATTATCCAACATTATATTCGTCGCCTTTTCCTCATTATTTTTTTCTTTACGACTATCATTTAATTGTGAGCCTTAATCATTGTCTCTAAATTCGCACAATAGTAACTCAGTTTGAAATATTTTTTTATCATCTAACATTATACATTGTGATACATAACAGCAAGTTTGTTTTTTACCAATGTGTCACCACAACCGACAGATGAGGAACAAGTTGCAATAATTTCTTTTTTTTTTTAAATATTTGTTGTTTTATCTCTATTAATTTTAATTAGAAAAAGAACGAGAGAGATATTGAATTATATTTCTATGTATAATCTCTGCATAAATATAAAAGGTTCCTCAAATAATCAACATAATATTTTTATTATTCCTTTCTTTAACTGAAGGTTAATTTGCGCAGTCGGTCTTCAGAGATGCGTTTGTCATGCTTGCAGCAGCTTTTCCTACTTTTAACTTTCATCGGAGGATGCTTTTGCAGAAACGTTTATGTCATCGGCGTTATGACAAGCGTGCGCACAGAACCCGACTGCAAGACAATAAATCCTGACCGGGTTAAAATTCTGGAAGCAGCTTATTGGCTAATTGATAAGCTCAATAATAATTCTGAACAGAGTATTTCATTTGGTAAGTAAATTACCTTTTTACTGAAACATTTCTAATAGGGGTGGGACGTAATGGGTGAAAATTTCAGATTCATGCGAGTAGTATTTTTTGTGTTCATTTATACATAAATAACACTAAACAATCAAACATTTTGAAAATTTTGCAAAATTCAGAAGGTGCAGGCCAAAAATAGCCGTTAGGACTCCACGGGACTAAAAATCCATCATTTTTCGGTGAAAAAGTGGTTTCATGCGACATTGCAGGTCCTAAAACATCCTCAAAAGCTATGAATGGATATAGATGGTTAAATCTGATATAGTACTTTAATTTAGGACCATTTTCAGGCTGTTAAAGGGTTTTCATGAATGTAAAATAGCCAAAAACTAGTGGCCTGCACCTTCTGAATTTTGCAAAATTTTCAAAATGTTTGATTGTTTAAAAGAAACTTTATTCATAGAAGTTTCGTTTGGTTTTAGGTACACAGAGAGAGAGAGAGAGAGAGAGAGAGAGAGAGAGAGAGAGAGAGAGAGAGAGGAAAGTTCCTTACTGTTGTAGTAACTAGACGAGTTCTTGCTGTGAATCTTTTACTGGGAAGGGGCAAAGATTGGAGCTCAGTCGAGCAGTAACCATGAAAATAACGATAAAGTATAAAAAAATTAGCGAGTTCAATGGTATTTTGTTCCAGAACAATGGAAGTTATAGGAAAAGAAACTTTATTCGGTTGAAAGTACACACACACACACACACACAAACACAGAGAGAGAGAGAGAGAGAGAGAGAGAGAGAGAGAGAGAGAGAGAGAGAGAGAGAGAACGAGGGGGGAAATTTTCCATTCTGTGGTTGTAGATTGACGAGTTTTGCTATGAATGTTTTACAGGAGGGACCAAATCTGGAGCTAAGTCGAGCACCTGTAATGAAAACAACGATAGAGTAGTGAGAGACTATTAAAAAGACGCTGTAGGGAAAAGAAGAGTAAAATATCGAATGAATTTGTGTCAGACTCGGCTGATCCGAAGCCTGGTGTGTTGAGGGGTGAACAGTTGATTCTAGGACGTGTAACACATCAGTAGATACCACCCCGGATCTATACTAGTATGAGTAACATATGAGAAGATACACAGAATCATGTTAGGCATAGGCGTGCCTTTGTTTATAAGCAATGAATTACAGGTTACATTTTTTCCACCACAGATTGAAATTCTGGTACTTTATCGTGAACATTCACAGAATTTAATAATTGTGTCAGGTGCTTCAGAGAAAATGGGTAATATATTCCAGGAATATATTATAACCTGCATTTCAGCACATTTCCTTCAACAGTCCGAGTACAGCCTTTCCACCCTGTGTTTGTTCTGCCATGTTGCACGGCAGTCAGACATGGACTTCAAGTACTTCTGATCTGAAAAATTGGAAGAAAAAATCCCATCAATTGTGTTTTATCATAAACTTGTTATCGGTGAGATATGCTTTTGGCATCTCAGGCGGTTCGGCCATGTACAGCGTGCCACGTCTTGCAGCATCGACTCCATAACGCGTTGGGATATCCTGTGGAAAGAGAGCTAGGTAGATAGTGGAAGACGTGATTCGAGTGCGTAAGAAATGATATAACTGCATGCAAACTTTTACCTGATTGCATGGATAGCAGGCGTGAAACGTTGCCTAGTGTTGTTCACCCCGGAGTCCAGGACATTCACAACATACTGAATATCAAAACTGGATGGCAAAGAAAAAGATATGGAAACAAATTTAAGTGAAGAAAAAAGTATTCTGATTTTTTGGGTCAGTGCAGATTTTTACTTTAACTGTGTACATCATTTGTCAGCATCGCCATAACATTGTGACAACGTTAGGAAAGAGCGGTCAGTTAGGCTCATGTTTTATTTATTGTAACGGAACAACATCACACGTTGGCCTTTAGGCTAGGAGCAAAATGTAGCATCTGTTCTGATACTACAGTGTATATTTTCTGTCTTCAGTCAGTGACGAAAAAATCCTTCAAGACCGAGGCATTTTTTTCTCAGAATGCCGCTGTTTTGGGGAGCCGGGGTTTCCCCACATTAAAAACCGACCTTGTGTCTAACTCTACCTTCGCGGGGAAGCAAGTAAATTGGAGCAACGTCACATATTTTCAAAGTGACCACTTACAAAGGCTAAAAGCCACTCGATGATAATGGTTAATGATATCGTCAGTTGAATGATGAACAATACTATGAGAGAAATGGGAACGATCGGTTGAATTGGCAGAATTTTTTTTATTGCAAAACAGGGCGGCTGGAAAGTATTTGTTGGCATTAGATTTCAAAACGACCGTGTTGTAATCAGTAGGGAAGCAGTCCCGTGGTATTTGTTCTACAGATGGGAGGTTATTGGAAAGGAACTCTGTTCATAGAAGTTCTGTTTGGTTTTAGGTAGACAGAGAAAGAACGGAAAGTTCTTTGCAGTGGTGTTGCTAGAAGAGTTCTTGTTGTGAATGTTTTATAATAGAGGACCATAGATCGGAGCTCAGTCGAGCACTTGTCAAGTATCAGATTGTTTTTCTTATTTTGTTTCTTGCCATTTTCACAACATGGGCTTCTTCAGGTGCATTTTGTCGTAATCAGTAACCTTTTTTTGAATTCGAACAACTATTTATTCAATACATTGGCGCAGATTGTCTTCATTCACCAGCGATAGAACTCGCAACATCTACGTAAAATTCACTCTCTATGATCTCTTAACAAACGCCTTTATCTAGTTTGCCATGTGTCCAGTAGACCGAAACAGCAAACAACATGAAGAAAATTGACCGAAAGATGTAAATAATTTAAATAACGATCAACAGGCTCCAACGAAAGTGTAGTATCTGTTGCTCACATTTGGTCCCATTTCTTCTGATATTTCTCAAAATGAAGTTGATTGGCACACTCAACAAACTGGATGCTTTTAAAAATGACCCTGACTGTCGCTTGGTCACTCACATTAAAATGGCCTTGTGTCAAATTCTACTTAGGGGTAAGGATGATAAATATCAACACCACCTCATCTCAGAAATGGCGCCAAAAGCATTTCTGTTATTTATGATTTTAGACAAGCCTTGAACACAAAAGTAGATACGTGTTGCAGTAGTTGCATAAAATATCTATTTTGTTTGTATGTATTACGTTATGTTGAGTTGTGATTAGGATAGCACATGCACATGCACGATGTATGGACTTATATAATGAGGACACCCCTACGCAGGTTCAACTCCAATTTCCTGTCTGGACTCTTCCCAATGCCAGTTCATAGACACATACGAACCCCACTCGGAACATTCAATACTGCTGACGATTCGACCACATCCACATGGACCCTGATCAGCAAAGCCTACCCAGAATATTTATCCCTATTCAATAGATGGAACATTTTTCCCTTTTCAACAATAGACAACTTTTTCCCTTTTCAATAAAAGAACATTTTTCTCTTTTCCGCAAGGGAGCATTTTTCACTTTTCAGCAAAAAGACATTTTTCACTTTTCAGCAAACGAACATTTTTCACTTTGCAACAAAACAAATACATTTTGATCACACTGAACAGTTGCTTACTATATTGTTGAAATTGTCATGTTAATTCAAGTTTATTCTCATGTGCTGCTACAATCAGTAAAGTATGTTTTGTTTTTAACAAAGCCTAAGCAGGGAGTAATGTAGCAGTTGCATAAAAGATCTATTTTGTTTATATGTACGCACAATATCTTGCGTTATGTTGAGTTGTGATTAGGCTTGGCACATGCGCAGTGATGTCTGGACTTATATAACAGTGTAGACCTGAGGAAACCCCTGCGCAGGCGCAACTATCCCGTTGTCGCCCTTTGCTAGAAGCAGTCAGGCGAGATGGACCTCCAGGATACAACATTTTGTCATTGACAAAGGTCAGCCTATCAAACAACTATCAGTGTTCCATTTGAATGAAGTTGATTCATATTTACGTCGAGATATTGGTGTTTTCTTTAAAGATGGTGACCCCTTTCTTATTCAACATTCAATACTTCCAGACACAACTAACTCTACCAAGTGACTTTCTTCATTCTTCATCCTGACGTTTTTCCAACCAATCATCTCATCATTAACTGTAAAAAATGTTCTTAACGCTAGTATTTTAAAAAGGAATTTACTTCCATTCACAGAAATCCAGACAATGGATATTTGTCGACACCTTTCTGCAGTGCCCGCCACACTGTCTTTGATAAACCAATATCGCAACGGACCGAAAAAATTGATTGGTAAGTAGACTGTTTTTTAATATAGGTTTAAATAAATTTCATTCATGAATTGAAGAAAAACAACCTAAAAAACAAAACAAATTGTCTTTACGATTTAGAAACGTTACTGGGATGGCCACGAGGCATATTTGATAAATATACTTATCTGTCAATGAATAGTAAGGTGTGTTATTCTTGAAATAAGATCCAACGTAACTATTGTGGATTGGATTAAAGGTCCAGACTTTTAGGTGAAACAAAGGCTGTCATTGTCCGTCCAATTATAGGAGAGCAGAAAATAGGATTTGTGATTGGTGAGGGAATCACAAAACTAGTCTCAAATGAAAGTTATGAATAAAAGAACTGACGATTAGTTATCCCAATAGAAGACAGCTGGCCAGCCCGGGAAACCGAAAGAGACTGAGCGGCCAGGACCAACATCGGCGACCGATCAAAAACAAAAATTAAAAAGACTGAGAACAATTTTTTCAAAATTTGACCTGATCTAAAGGGACAAAACGCATCAAGTAAATTTCAAAGTCTCCTAACCAAGACTCAGCATCAGTTAAATTCCTCAACTTGTCTTTTCTCTCCAACAAGAGCAACATAACTTTTCGTTTTTATTATTGTTATGAAGAATATATATATATATATATATATATATATATATATATATATATATATGTAAAAGGTACAAGACTATGTTTGCTAAAAAACTTCTTACTTTTAAATTCTAATGTTTGTATTTTCGATCGGCAATATTATTAATTTTGGGCAATGTTGGTTTTTGACGATTTTAACCCTAAGTCCGGTTTGCGTCTCTGAATGACGTGGATTCGATGGACGAGTAAATTGGAATCTTCGAGCGTCTGTTACACGTTCCTTATATTGATAATTAGGTGTGTTGAGACTTGGCATGACTTCGCCCCTCCTCCAACAGAATTCAATTTAACAACAAAATATATATTCTCATTATCGTTACCTTCCATATTAGTAATTTCCAATTCACTCTTCTAACCCAGGAATGGCCAAGTGTATGTTTAATCCGCCCCTAGTCTTCTTCTTCATCTGTTTCCATATCCCTCTGTTACCTCAGCAGAGTGAGAAGATTCATGCCCTTCACCGAATCTTGTTCATAGAAGAGAAAAATATATTTTCATTAACCTGCAAACACAGGGAATGTTATTCAGCAGACATTTCACCTCTCCCATCACACCACACGACCGCACCAGGCCGGCGATGTAGGGGGTCCCCGCAAAACAATTTAATTCTTATCTCTATGCAAAATGTGTGCTCATTCCTGGACGCGTGTTATCATAACCTATATCCATTCAATGCTGAGAATGTCAACAACTCGATGTCTGCTTCTGTGACACATGGTGTATTTCCTATTTAAATTCTCTTCGGCAGAGACAATAATAAAATTCCAAGAAACACCCTTCAATTCTTTTGGCATTAACGATTTAAGAAATTATTTTGTTCTTATGTTATCTCCGTCGAGCCGATTATATCTTCCCAAGTCGCCACTTGACCACCCAATTTGTACGGCATATGAAGGCCAGGTGGCCCAGTAGCTGTTTTCATTGCATTATTGGGGACTTGTGATCTTCTCAAAATATCAACAAGAGAAGACCCATCTGACAGTGATAGATGATATCCTCTTGTATCTCTACCATCAGTTATTTCTCACCTATCAACCCCCAAGAAAGAGAACAATTGTTTTCTATTTTATAGAAGATAGGTTTTTCCTCCAGTTAATAACAAAGAAAAATAGTTTGGGATTCCCCAAAAGCAAAACAAGGTCCCAAGTTCGAATCAAACCGACGGCCGATCGACAATATTGCTACACAGTTATAACTAGTTTGTCTTAACAAACTATAACAACGCATAAAGGAGACATACAAGGCAAGTTGTACATATAATTAATGCAAGTCTTAAATACAATTGAATGCATATTGTTGTAATAAAGTCGTGCCAACCAAACAAGCAAAACTTACATTAACCATTAAAGGGCAATCCGAACGCAGCATGCCTGTTCAGTCCAGCGATAAGCTAGGAACTACTGAAAGGATCTGAGACTCGATTTCGGGTCTACATGATCTCACGAGAGTGGCGACGAGGTCTTGTATTCTCAAAAGATTTGGGGACTCGCTATATAACGAAAGTGGTACAACTTTGGTCTAAAAACTCAACCCCCCACAAAAGAGATAATTTGGAGGGAGAACTTTGTCGTACTTAGAATTCCAAAAATATGTGTTATGATTTACGACGAGTTTTTCTTTTTTTTGAGTTGTCGACAGAATAGGTCACTTACCCAAGTTCTCGACTAAGTTGCGTAAACACCCAAAATGCCACCCGTGAATTCGTTAATAGAATGCATAGTATTTATTGCAATCCAATAGTATTTAGTTAAAATAAACTATGCCTGACTTGCCCACCAAGTTTCAGTCATGAAAGTCCAACAGTCTTTGTTTTATCGCCGTTCAATATCAGTTCTGATCAACACTGAGCCCTACCTAGTGGCCGTTAAGAAATTTTGGACAGCCGAAGAATAACTCATTGGAATAGATGGGAAGACATCATCAGTAGGAGTAGTAATTCTTCACACTTACCGGACCCTAACCCCCAGATTTGTATATCTAGGTTTATCTCAAAGATAATGTCTACCAAAACAATCTCCAAATTATTCTTGACAGGACGGAAACGATTGTGAATTTGATCAATGTTTTCACGGGTAGCATTTTTCTTGGGTCACCCTGTATTAATGAACCTGTGAACCTAATATATCCGACTGAATTTCAAGATGGTTTGCTAATGTTGGATATAGAGTGAAAGTACTACTCGAACTCAATATTATGGAAATAAACTGGTATTCTTTTTACCATCGTTTAACCTATCTTTGTTGGTCTGTGCCTGGACCAAAACGAGACCAAGAAAGGGTTCGGATTTTGTCGTTCGATCTGCTTCGTGGTCGGAAAGAAAAAAGACCGATTTAAAGATTTTGCCCTCTTCATTTTTTCCCGTGTGTAAATCAACTGTTTCACTTGACATTTAAATCCGTTCATTTTTTTTTCGCTCGTGTATTCTGTGACATGTTTGTTTATATCTTGTTTTAAAGGTCGATATTTTGTTTTATTTTTAATGCGCATCTGCACCAGTCTCGCACAAAGATGTCGACCCTGGCCGCTGTCTTCAGTTTATGCATTACATAACACAAGTCCTTAAAATAGATTTAAATGTTTGATGATATTTTGTCTTATTTACCGTTTCTGTTTAGGAATCGTTACCCATTCGACGAGTGCCGACGTAATGATGATATCGCAGACGATCAACTCGTTACCGGAAGAATACCGCATCATCCAAGTGGGAGTGACAGCGACAGCAATCGAACTGAACAATCGATTACAACATCCAAATTTATTCCGTTTTTTACCAGACGACAGGACGCAAATGAAGGTAATTGTATTTACAAATCATTAATTTAAATTGTGCTGAATTTAATCCAATATCTTTGGGTACAAGAATTGAAGGACAATATGCAAAGAGTGGCTAGATGCAATTGGATGCAAAAAGTACCCGATTAACCTGTTTTCTTCTAATTCGGTAAGACATTTTGCTTCTTTGATGAGACAGTGGTGGTGAGAAATATAACGCAGAAATTAACAATACTAATTGACATTTGCATTTAAAATTTAATTTAGACTAGGAATCATATTTTATTTTGAAGCCATTTGTATATTTATTTATTTAGGTATTACAGAAGTTCAGAACAATATCGGTACCGTCGGTTTTAAATCCAACAATGAGAGAACGGCACGTGGCCGCTGTTTATTGACTCTCCTCAGCCTCAGCAGTGTTTGTTGCCTTGGAAAATGGTGATTCGGTACAGATGTTGTACTGATCGTCTGTAATACATATATAAATAAATATTACGCTATTATTTTTGAATTTTTCTCAATAATCGAGCACTCTACTGAGGTTATTTTCACTAATATTACACACACACACATATATATATATATATATATATATATATATATATATATATATATATATATATATATATATATATGGAGTAAAGTGCACGATAAGTCATTAAAATGAAATGCCGTGGTAGACAAAATGTGTGAAAAAAGACAAATGGAAAACAGGTTAACATGCAGGAGAAAAACAATAACAAGAGATTTGACCGGTTTCGTTCGTATAAGACGTTCGTCTATATCAACGAAACCGATCAAATCTCTTGTTTTTGTTTTTCTCCTTCATTTTCACCGGTTTTCCGTTAATCTTTTTCACACATACATATATATATATATATATATATATATATATATATATATATATATATATATATATATATATATATATATATATATATATATATATAAGGTTAATACAACAAAAGATATAAGCGGCAACTAATATCTTTAATTAGTGAACATCCGGATAAAAATTAAGCTCAATATACTGGATAGAACATTAATAGCACTAGATAAAGTGAAAGAATAAAATAAGGTGCGAATCAAATTTAAAGTACTTTGCCTGAACATTGAATTCTAATAAAAATTCCATGAAAAATGCCAGTATACTGAAATCATATGCCCTTAATAGAGTTAAGATGAAAATTCATATACACTAAACACTAAATGTACAAAAGCAAAGAAATTCCCAAATGTTTACACTTTTATTGTCATTAAGTGTATGCGAGCACAACAGGGCTATGTATTTTACTGGTAGGAATTTTTCTTATAAAAAATATAAACATTGTTACTATTTTAGCACTGTTAATATAAACATTGCCAATAAACATTTTAACTGGTATTTTACTTACCTTTATAGTATCCTTATCAATCACGCCCGAATGGAACCATTATTCATACGACACAAGCAGCATTGTTATGTATTAAGGAAAATGAAGGTATTCTTGTTGTATATAAGTCAATTTTATGTTTCACACTTTAATTTATTAGAATAAACAACTTTCACCATTTTTTAAAAATATATAAACGATTTTTTACTGTATTTTTTCAACAATACAATATATTTTTTTACAATTCCGATTGAAGATCCTCAAACAAGAATTTTAAATCTTATAAATAAAAAAATGTGAACTGTAAACTTTGGTATTTTTCATTTCTTATGGAATTTTCGTTTTCTCTGTTATAGAAGATCAAATCCAAACAACATGATAGCATCGGTTTCAATTCACGCGCAGTCTCAGCAAACGGTACATAATGGTTCATTGGGGTTGCTTATAACGTAAACCGGCTATAATCAACCATGTTTGAAAGTTGAGGAAGTCACGTATTAATCTGGCGAAAATTTTACACCATTATTAAAAAAAAAAAATTATTATCTTTTTTTATAGCTAATTAAATTGGTAGGTTTTATTTAGAAAAAATTAAAAATAAACGAACAGGGAGATATTCTTTCTGAGAGGATGCGGGTAGTGGAAATGAAATTAAAAGACGCCTAATTTGTGTGAGTTCAAATTATATTTTGTTCACTCGGCGGGGATTATAATGTATGTTAATATATTTTTAAAACAATAATTCTCTCGTTTGCAACGCTAATTTATTCTCGGTTTATCGGAAAGAAACTATGGTTTTCTCACTGTCCCCTTTTTCTGATTTTCTCAGGTTTTATTCATTAACTTTTCAGAAATAATAATGATTATGGTAAAAATAAGGGAATTCCTTTTAAATACCGTAAAATATTTTCATTTGTTTTTGCACCAAATTAACCAAAAGTTATATATATATATATATATATATATATATATATATATATATATATATATATATATATTACTATTTCATGTATCCACACAACATTTTATAAGGAGATAACATTTTTTATGTATAAATTTTCAGTATTTACTTCTACTGTGCTCGATACGTAAGTAGAGCTAAGTAGTAAGCTATGAAAATATATTTATGGCAATTAAGCTACACAGAGGCTCCCGCATTTTAGCCTGAAGATTTCCCCTAGGATGAAACGCGGGAGCCTCTGTGTAGCTTAATTGCCATAAATATATTTTCATAGCTTACTATATATATATATATATATATATATATATATATATATATGTATATATATATATATATATATATATATATATATATATATAAATTCGGATTTATAAAATATTAAAAAAAATGATTAAATAAATTTTCATTTATTGATATAAATTCACGCGTCTGTTAACTGGTTTCTCAAATATTTTCAAATATATCTTCTAACGACGCTTTCAAAACTGTAGTAACACTTAAATTATTCATCTCAAGCCTGCCATAGCATTCACTACAAACATCGGACATATAAACAAACTCTCCAATAATATTCGGAGGAGATCGCCAATTTTCGGCCACGCCGACAGATTTTCACCATGAAAAATAAAAAAATAAAAAAGTACAATGTCTGTTTACCATGATTGTGGTTTTTTAAACCAAAAATTCGGATTTATAAAATATATATAAAAAAATGATTAAATAAATTTTCATTTATTGATATAAATTCACGCGTCTGTTAACTCGTTTCTCAAAAAATGTTCAAATATATATGCATATATATATATATATATATATATATATATATATATATATGTATATATATGTATATATATGTATATATGTATATATATGTATATATATGTATATATATATTTATATATGTATATATATAAATATATATATACATATTTATATATATGTATATATATATGTATATATATGTATATATATATATATATATATATATATATATATATATATATATATATATATATATATATATATGGGAAGAGAAGGATGAAGGTAATCCGACGTGATTTTCCCATATATATATATATATATATATATATATATATATATATATATATATATATATATATATATATATATATATATATATATATATATGTAGTCATCCACAGACTGACTGTTTCTCTGTATCACAACTCTTCAGTGCAGTGCAGCTAGACTAGCATCACTCTAAAGCCAGGGATCGAACAATCAACCATCTTGTTGGTAGTCGGCAGATCTTACTAATAGGCTACTGGAGAAGCGCTTGTAATGATATCTAAAATGTCTCTTGATGTAAACAATGATAGGCGCCTTACGGTGTTTACTTGTTTATTTACAAAGAGCTTTGCACTTTGCTAGAAAGCAGCAGGAGACATTACTTAACGACAGTGCTAAACCCGAAAAAGGGGGCTTATGTAGTCATCAACAGACAGACTGTTTCGCCGTATAACAGTTCTTCAATTCGGCTAGACTAGCACCACTCTTGAGTTAGGTATGTGTACTACAAGATATGTCAACACCTGCGAATGACAAATATGAGAAACTTGTTATTGCTCACAAAGAAGCCGCAGAAACACACTTTTCATTGAAACCAAAAAGGGAAATGAAGTGTCTATTGGGAAACAGTTGTAGTTTCAGAAAAGGGAGAGTCCTAAAGCAAGCCTGCAAACTGCAAGTAACTAATTTGAATTTTCAAAAGCTCTAAAAAGACCTCACTACCACTTATCAAAAGGAGCATATGTCTAAAGGCAAATACATCTGACCCGGTCAACACTGGAAACTAGGCAATCGTGAGTGGCAAGGAAACTTGTGAATAAAGTAAACCAAGGAAAAAGCTCTGACATTGTAAAAAACACTTCAGCAATCCAGATAGGCCGTCGTAAGTAATGCGTCACTTAGCTGTTGAAATATAGCTGGCGCAACCTTCCCCCAAACGGTAGTCTTTCAAATTTGTATAACCGTTTATGTGTATTTATACACAGTAACTGCGAGCATTCTTCGTTCCCCGGTATCTGCAAATATGCGTTGCTTAAGTCAACTTTGGAAAAAAGATTTCCTTCGTTTAGCTTCGCGAATATTTCTTCTGGATGGACTAGGCAGAGGATAAAGATACTCTTTCAGTGCTTGGTTCCAACCCGTGCAAAAATCTGTGCACACACGAATCTCTTTACTCTTTTTCTCCATGAAAACTGTAGGCGAAGCCCATTCGCTGTATTCAACCCTTGACAACACTCCCATTTTCTCGAGTCTATCTAGTTCCATGTCAATTTTATCTGCTGATGCGAATGGAACATTTCGCTTCTTTATGAAGACCAGTTCTATCTTCTGTTTCAACTCAAATTTTGCAGTTACTTTTTTGGCTCTACCCAGCCAACCAGAAAAAAATTTCTGTAAAACTTTCTTTCAATTCTTTCTTTAACTTTTCTGTTGCAGCATCTAATGTTGTATATTTTGGCAGAAGCAATTTATAAGTAAATCTTACAGTTGGAACTTTTTCATCCAATCTGTGCAAAGATGGTTACTTGAAGTGTTCATCACAAACATTTTAAATTTTAAAGTTTTTCCTTGTAGTGTAACTGTAGTTATTAGTTCGCCCTCAAATTTGATTTGTTCTCCAGTGGCGCCTTTGTCTACCTGTTTAGTCCTCAATAAAGTCGGTATTCAAATTTTATTCCATGCCTAAAAATGTTTAATTGTCAAATCTGAGCCTGAGTTAATTTGCACCTTAATACTTCTATTCAATATTCTTACTCGAACAAACTTTCTAATATTTTTCACTTCGTCACATTTAGCGATTCAAATAAAAATTTTATTTCATTTTTTTTACTCTGCAGTGTGTACTTTTGTGTCCCACGCGATCGCACTTAAAGCACTTTTTCGTTTTATACGAATGCAGCTGTCCGCAACCGAAAAACGGTTATGGAGCAGATTACTTTTCATTCGATTATCAAATTTAGCTGGTGAAGTACTTTTGTTTATGTTTCATAATTTTTCTAGCCTCTTAAAAACAATAACATAATTTCATCTAACCTTCTTTGTAACTGTAATGACAGAAATATATGCCCGTTAAATGGTTCCTGTTAACATGAGATTTTAGTTTACAAATGCACGGTAATACAAAACAATATTCAGAACATCAATAATGAGACTAACCCTAATACTAATGAGGCTGGCATTAATAATGATAGTAACATTTTGGACATCAATGAAATAAGTAAAAGTAAAAATGAAATAAGTAATAACAACAGACCCACCACTATTAACTTTCCTACCAAGGAAGCTGTTTACATAGGTTCTACTGCGGGTCGGCTGAAATATAGAATTTCTAGACATATATATATATATATATATATATACTCTATCTAGTTTTCTAATGCAAATAAAATTAATTCTTAGTTTATTTATTTATTGATTAATTTATTTTATTCTTTATTATTGACATTATCTAGACTTTTTTATTTTATTTTATTCCAATATTATTATTATTAATGTTGTTTTATGTTACTTTTTTATAATTTTATTTTTTATTTATTTATTTTATGTAATTTTTTCTCTTATGTATTTTTTTGTCTTATGTAATTTCTTCTTCTCGATTCAACCTATATGGTGAATGCTTTGAATGTTTTAAATGTTTTATTTGTTATTCAATTTGCTGTTATTTTGCTATTTCTGAAGCCCTTTCACTGGTATTGTCTTTTAGTACTGGAATCTGATTGATTTTCTCAAGAGTCTTCTGCATGTTGTTTTATAAAAGGCTCTGACGATACGTTTTGGAATCATCACAAATAATAAAAAATAAAATATTTCCCAAAAGTCTTGGAAACGATCGTACGCCTAATGATGGTTGGTTTTGAATTCTTGGAACAATGTTCAAATTTTGTTGATCTCAACTAACTTTATATATATATATATATATATATATATATATATATATATATATATATATATATATATATATATATATATATATATATATATATATATATATGAGAATCTCCTAAAATAATGAACAGATCATTATACATTTTAGAATATATATTCTAGGCAAACGTTGAGTAACAGGGCACATTATCTTTTGTAAATGTTAACATTTAGGCGGTTCATATATATATATATATATATATATATATATATATATATATATATATATATATATATATATATATATATATATATATATATATATATAAAGTGTTTTGCTTTTTATTTTTTTATGAACCGATAATTATGAATTTTGAAATATATATTCTCGGCAACCCGATAAGTAAGATGGACACATTATCTTTTTGTACACTTTAATATTTATAGGGTGCGTCCACCCAAATTCGCACCTTCCCCATAAACACATTTAAAAGTAGTTAGATACCAACTATTTTATAGAGAAAAGAATAGCTCTTACATCAAATTTTGAGTTATATTAAGTAATCATTTTTAAAAGGACCGTGAGCATTAATAGTATTTATGTTATTGGTAAAATCTTAAACTATTGAACTTATTACGAATTATCGACTATGTATTCTAGTCAACAGGGTACGTTTGCACATTATTTATTTATTTTGCAAACTTTACTAACTAATGTGATATTTAATGATATTTAATGATATTTAATGCTTTTTAATGATATTTAATTATATTTAATGCTTTTTAATGATATTTAATTATATTTAATGCTTTTTAATGATATTTAATTATATTTAATGCTTTTACCCGCCATGGGACGGCTATTCTTCTAGTTTTGTATAAAATCAAATTGTTTCTGTTAATTATTTTTAGTTAGTTTGTTAGATGTTTAGGTTCGGGTTGGGGTTATTAGTTTGAGAAATATCTTACCTGCATTTCTTTTTACCCTTTTGTTATGAACGATTAAACACGGATTAGGGTTAGGGTTATGAACGATTAAACACGGGTTTGCTTTGGTTTATCTGTTAACCGAAACTTGGGTTATTTAATAGCGAAGATCACCACCGATTTATTGTATACAATTAATTTAACACACATCAGTATTTTACACATAAATGAAAGGAAATGGCGGATTCATACCCTTTTCAACACTATTAGTGCGTAAATGACCACCTATCCAATTGTGACGTAGTTTTGGTTAAAGACAGGCAGACGTGAAATATCCATGAGATCAGGTTGGATTTGAACGCAGCATCTACGATTTTATAGTCTACGACTGTATCCATCAGGCCAATATTGTTCCCTTCAATATTTGAGATCGTAGATAAAATAATCGAAAATACGAATATGACGGAATAACTTTTGACGCAGTTTCAATTAAAGAGAGATAGATGTCAAATATTCTTTATAATGTGACTTTGAATTTCAATATTACAATATTGTATATTTCAGATGATTTGCGATGTTTTAGTCCAAATCCAGTGGAACTATATTGCACTTCTATACGAAGGCGATGTCTATGGACGACAAGGCGCGGAACTCTTCAGTAAATGCGCTAAAGAAGCAAACATTCATATTAGAGCTAAGCTTGAGATTAATGAAAAGAACCTCCTTAATTTGAAGTTTGATTTCCAGCAAGTATCCGGGGTGTTTATTATTGCACACACTGCTACCGTGAAGAGATTTTTTGAGAAAGATCGTTTTGGGAGAAAAATGTCTTATATAATATCCGAAGCCACCAGAATGCAGAGCAGTTTATTTTCAGTTCACAGCAATGGCGCCTTTCTCATCGTACAAAGAGCCTTCTTAAAAAATCAGAAATTTGAACAGCACTGGAAAGATCTTTTTAAGCAAAGATCCGGAAACACTACGTTAAAAAACACATTCTTTCAGAAAATGATCGAAGAAGTTTTGCAGTGTTCATTCATGGACGCCAACAATTCGTGTGACATGCAAAACGCACTGAAGATCATTGCTTCAAAAATGCCCGCGTTTTATTCAACAGAAGCCATCGTGACATGCCTGTACGCAATAACCAGCAATTTAGGAACCATACTGGAAACATCCTGTTCATCTGATCCCGCTTGTCCGGGGCTTTTTAAGGAAGGGATTAAGGCTTTTCAAAAGCCGACCAACTATGTGTTTCTGAAAAATGAGCTGGGATATGAAAGAATGAACATTGTGACCGCATTCAACGCAAATGGGACATTTGAAAATCCACTGGACTGGGTTTTGTACCAACTTTACTACAGAAAAAAAGATAAAACTACGGGTAAATTTTCATTCGTGGAAGTAAGTATCACTTTGCACATTTATTTAAACTGTTTGTTTTGTCTGCACATCAGCCGTTTTTGAATTATTTAATGCTAAACTGCAACACACATTTTTAATGATTCATTGTATTAAATTAATTGAACACATACTTTCATTTACACGCAGATGTGATGAAATTGCGGATCCATACCTTTTCTAACTGTAACAATGCACAACCGATTCCAAATGCTGTTTAGGTCAACAACACATGCTGTTTAAACTTGTAATAGCCCCTAAAGAATGTATTTAATAAAATCATACATTTCGAAGTATAGAAGACACTAACAACCTATAATCTTCTACATAGCTGTGCGAAAATTGAAGATTCATACCTTTCCCAACTACTACAGTGCACAACTAACCGATTCCAAATGTAGTATCCATTATGTAATGGCCCTCCAAGAATGTATTGAATAAAATCATACTTTTTGAGATACGCAAAACACTAACAACCATAGGTTGTACGTTTCTACCCCGAAAACTGATTTTGTCTAATGATACTAAATAATTTATCATTATCTGTCATTTGCCAGAAAACATTAAAATTCCAATCGCTTTCATTGTTTACATATTCTGCCTGGACTTATGACTATTTCAGTAATATAAATTTAAAGAGATTCACTGTTTGTTACAAAGGACACATAAAAATGGTGCCTTCATTTCAAGAGAAGGTACTCTCTCTCTCTCTCTCTATATATATATATATATATATATATATATATCTCTCTCTCTCTCTCTATATATATATATATATTTAAATTAATGAAAACATAGCATTCCTATGAAGGGTATTTAAATGGCGGTGAAGTTCAATCTAAAAAACACACACACACAAAAAGATGTCGCTCTCTTCTTGAATACAATTTAAAATAAAACCGTCGCAGATACATCAGTAGAATACGAGGAGGGAGAGTACTCTTTCTTCTACAATTAACGGGCGATAACCCTTTCTTACTTTTTATTACAATAAAATTAAAACTGTTAGCTACACTGTTAAATTCTGTGTATGTGCGTTGTTATAATTAAACGATTACAAATAGTTTCAAAATTTATTAACTTTGAGGATAACAATAGTAATATGTTTTATTCTGAGGTCCTATACATTCATAAATCAAAGGATAAAAAACAAACAAAAAAACGCATCAAACTTGCCGGATGTAGTAGACGTAAATATATTTTATTTTGGTTTCTCTAACTTTTTTGTTTTATATTCCTACCAATAAAAAACCCACAGATATAGTTTATTTACAATTGTGGAAAAGTAAAAATGAAAACGAACAAACAAAAACAAAACAAATACTTTAATTGCACAATTAAATCAAGCAGAATAGATTCAGGATTATTTGTAGACAATTCCGCCATTTTTTTGTTTTTTGTTCTAAATTGAAAAGAAATCGGGAAGATTTTGAATTGTCGATTGTTGGGTTACAAGCCGGTACTCATATTCGCCAGTTAGCCATAAAAGACAGCCGTGGCTGTTGATCTCTGAATGCATAATCGAGAAATATATGTAAGGGAGCCGTGTTTAATATCCATAACATTATAATATTACCAAGGTCTTCAAGCGTCATTACGATCTTCAAGATAGCAAGTATGATAATTACGTACCAACCAATAAATCTCTATTCTAAATCTAAACACTAAACTCTGATTCTATTCTCAATCAACAATAAGGGAGCTAATTTTGATGTTTTAAACTCTACACAAAAATGCATGTAAAACGAATAATACATATTTGCTTTTTATATTACAATTTGCAAATTTACTTTATAATAAAAAACATCTTGATAATAAAAAACATCTAAGCAAAATGAAATCTTATCTTAATAAATAATACAAAACACCTCTGTTACTTTATTTCTCTCTCTCCCCCTATCTCTTTCACCCCCCCACACATATTATTTGCCTTGGAGTCCCTGGAGGACTTTAATAACCTGCCATTAAAGTTCAAGAAAATTTAAGAAATAAATGATTTATATAATAAAAGTGAACACACGTGTGTTCGACCACGGCTATCGTAAACGAAAGAAGGTCTGTCAACTGAGTAAAGTTTTTTCTGGTGATATCATTGATAGTTGGAGTAAGAACCACTATCAATGAAGACCGGAAGTGAGCCGTGGCTTAACGCGCATGCGTCCATCTGTAATCCGAGCAACTAATAAAATAAAGCAGACTCCATAGGATTTGGAAATCATTGTTAACTTGTTCCTACTATTGTGACTGTATTCCCCTCTCAGGAATACGGCTACCCTCCTAAGGATTCACTTGAAAATCATTGTTAACTTGTTCCTTTTTTCAAACGTATTTCCTTTTTTATAGATGTCAAGCGCGAAAGAGAATTAAAAAAATTAAACACGGCGTCCAAAGATTAAGGCATTGCATTAAAGTTCGAATTTCAAGTCTTAAAAAATACAATTTTAGACTAATTAATAAGTGTTATTCAAATCCCCCCTCCAAACAAAAACATGACCGTTTTAATTTATTACAAGTTTTCGCTATATTGTAAATAAACTGTTCGTTTTACAAAAACTAAAACAAACAAAAAACACATTTTAATTTATTTCAATAAATATTCTATTAATTATTTTGAATGATTGATTTTGTGTTACTTTACTGAATTCGTAATCTTTCATGTTGGATTTACTTTTAAGTTAAAAAATCAAGAAACTTCATTTATTTTTTTTGGAAATAGAAAGCAAATTATTAAAAAACAAAACAAAAACACATTTTAATTTATTTCAATAAATACTCTATTAATTAATTATTTTTAATGATTGATTTTGTGTTACTTTACTGGATTCGTAATCTTTCATGTTTAATTAACTTTTAATGTTTGATTTACTTTTAAGTAAAAAAATCAAGAAACATTTATTATTTCGGAAATGAGAGCAACTCTTATAAAATTATTAAAATAAACAAAAAATCAGCTAAAACTAATGATAATAAAATGTTGATATAACGAATAAAACTGCCTAAGAATAGGGATTTGTCTTCTTCTTGTGTTTATAAACCAAGAGATATTTCCATGCAGTATAACTGATACTAGTGTTTTCATTCGATGTAGACAGGAAAGAATGAACTTATTTTAAGAATAAATATTAAATCAGACAAATTATTTTTCAAAGAAAAATTTTCATGTTTTAAAAATTCAAATATTTATGACAACACAATTTTATTATTAAGCATTAATTTAATGTTTGATGTCTAGCCTACGCAAATTACACGAAATAATACATTTGAACTAAGATTTATAATAAAGTAATGGATGAATTATATTCTATGATCGTTAATTAATAAATACTGAAATTTTCATTAACATTTGTTGATTTCCTGAATTTTGATGAATTTTTAAGTGAAGGGAAGGGGTCAAAATGTCCATGGTCTGACTGTTCGACAAATCTCGTTTGCTACTTTATAGCATGACGTCATTTTTCAACGCTCTGGCCTCCTTTACTTACGATGGCCATAGTTCGCCTCGATTCACGGTATGAAGAATGGGATGTTTGAGGAGAGGAAGGAATAAAGGTGCGAAAAGAAAAGGTAGTAGGCAGAGTTGTTGGCTGCTGCTGCTTCGAATACTCATGAATGTCATCCATTAAAATAAAGAGTCAGGGAAAAGATCATTTATAGCGTCATGACGTAATTAAACGGCGATTAATATAGAGGAAGGAGGGAGAAAGCGGAGGGGAAAGAGAAAGATTGCTAGCTAGATAGATAGATAAAGAGTGTGAATGGGAGAGAGAGAGAGAGAGAGAGAGAAAGAGAGAGAGAGAGAGAGAGTGTTTAGCTTTAGCTTAATAGTTTTTACGTTTAGTGAATATGAATTAAGTTGCGAAGCGACAGCGAGCGGGAGAAGCCAGCTAGTTGCGAATTTAATTTTATATATTAAAAAAAGTATCGCAATTTCGGTTACAAACAGACGACAGACGCATAGTCTCCATTATAATAACTAGCAAAAAATATGATCTTTCTGGTCGCATACGTTTGTAAGTATATATGACAAACGAATATATACTCTACTCCTCCAAAGGACGAGGTAATGCCTGTATGGATAGTATTATGACCGCAGAATAAATACTAAACAACCCCCATAAAAAAGGAGGACGTATTGCCTAGGAGAATGGTATCATGACGAATGGACATATACTACACTAGCGTACCCGCAAAGGAGGAGGTAAGGAATAATGCCTGGGAGGATGGTCTCAGGGCAACAAACCAACTACTACACTACGCCGCCAACCAAACACAAAGAGCAGGTCATGCCTGTGAGGATGATATCATGATAACAGAACAGATACTACACTATCCCCTCTGAATTTAGCATTGAAAGTTAGTCATAGTATAGTTTCGGGGTCAGACAGAGAGATAGAAAATTTCCAGTTGTGTTAGATATTTCTATACCTTTTCAGCCTCTTTGTCGCTCTTACTACTATGTCTCACAAGTCGATTGATGTAATCAGATGTCAAATTTATTTCAGAATTCTGAATGTGGTTGATCATTTATACTATTTGGATTATTCGGACACGTGGCGAAACAGATAAACACGTTGATTAACAATCACTGCTAAGCCACAGTCTTCTGGAGGTTGGATTTCCAGTCTTTACTACATACGATAATAACTAAAAATAACTTAATAACTAATAACAAGAACAGTCGACCCCATGTGGATTAAATTAAAGGCTTCAGTTTGAAATTCCGTATAGATTCTCGAGTTCAATATAAAGACTCACAGGTTCGAAAAACTAGCCAGAAGAAGTTAGGAGGTTACATCGGCCGAAACGTTTGGAAAATAACAACTAAGATGAGAATAGTAGTCAGAATTTGGGAGGTTATTTAATGCTGAAACAATACATATAAACGATTCATTGTATATGATTAGTTGAATACAAGTTGCTATTTTACAAATAACTTGAGTGAATTTTGAGTTCATGCCTTTTACTAACAGTATTAGTGCGTAATTGGGCACACTAGATTCGATAGGATTTGAACTCTGCATATCCGGTTTCATTGTCTGCGATTACATACATCGCGCCAATCATAAATACACAACATTTATTATTGTTATGATCTGATCTTAATTACTGCTACATTTGTAGCATAGCTGGGCTTGTTGATCAATCTGAACAGTGCGTCAAATTCATGGGCAGAATAAGCTGATCATATTTCTGTCGTCACAGCCGAAGTTTTCATCTTTCTCTCTCGCCTGTTAGCTATAAATATGTATAACAAACAAGAAAAAGAAAAACAGAGTTGCTCAATGGCTCATGTGCCTTGGTGTTCTATTCATTTATTTTCTTACAACATTGTGAGGTTTCACATTAGCTTCCAATCGTCCCTCACATGCGGGAGATGATTAAACAAAGACAGAATGAAAAAAGAAATGACATTTTTCTTTTATTTTCAGATTGGAAATTATTCGTCACGTGGATTGAAACTGAGTACAACTACTATTCCTGGATACGACATGTACGGCAACAATTTTCCGGTCGAGACGATTACATGTGCGCCGGGCTTTAATTGCAAAGATTATCAGAAAACTCCAGATTATATCTACAAAGAGGGAGACATACTATTCGTTGGTGTTGTACCAATTCATAAGAGACACCCATCACAGCCATATTCTTGTGGTAACATCAGGACGGTGTCTGGGGTTTCTCTGGCGGAGGCTATGCTATTCGCAATTAAAGAACTGAACGAAAGGCGAACTTACAAAAACATTTTTCCGGGGAAGAAGATCGGAATTTTGATTCTTGATACTTGTAGTAGTGATATCATGATTTTACGAAAACTCTTTGCTCTACAAAAAGACGACCCAGTCATTTGTGGCACGCATCTTAATTGTTCAGAGATTCGGAATAAAGCGATTGTGTATATTGGAGCGCTACTCTCTCAGGTCAGTCTCGCCGTGTCTAAAATGATGACCGCTCAGAATCGGGTGCAGATCAGCTTCGGCTCTACAAGCAATAGATTAAGCGACAGGGAAGCGCACCCAAACTTTATGCGAATCTGCACGTCAGATGACGAACAACTGAAAGCCATTATCGATCTGTTAGTGAAATTCAGTTGGAAGTACATATCGATCGTCTACAAAGATGATGTGTACGGCACCTCTTTTAAAGAATCGTTTATCGATGAATCAAAGGAGCACGATATATGCGTGATCCGAGCGATACCGTACACCGAAGGAGGAGATATTGCAGCAATAGTAACCAAGCTCAGACAACGCCCCGAGGCTCAAGTAATCGTTCTTTTTGTCGGATCCAACCAAATAAACACATTTCTTCAAAGTTTCAGCGAGATTATGTTGGATAAAGAGTTTATTTTTATCGGTTCCGAAGCATGGGCTGACAAAATCCAGCTGGATGAGAAAGTGTCTAAAAAAATAGAGGGTTCTATAACTTTGGGTCTGGAAATACAAGAAAGCACGGATTTTATTGAATACGAAAAGGAGAAAATTCTCAAAGAGAACGACATGGACGAATGGCTGCATAATTATATTGAATTGAATTGTTATTTACCGTTAAGCTTGAATAAGATGTCCAAAAGGTCATGCCCTCTTAATCATACACTCTATAAGTTGGAAATGAAGAGCGTGTGGATACCGTTTGTTATTGACGCTATAAACGCAGCGGCTATTGGGCTGAACAAATCTATCTCGCAGACATGCAGCGATGGCCTCGTGTGTCCGAAACTCTTTGACAGAATAGAACAATTGATACAAAATATTAAAAACGTTCAGCTGACAAAGACCGGAGGAAAGTTTAGAGTGTTTAACGACAACGGAGACGGCATATCAAATTATAATTATTATAAAGTAGGACTCAATGACATCTACACCAAGGTAACTATCAGTTTCTATTTATTAATACAATGGTTACTGTTTATGTTCAACTAATGTACATCTCCGTAAAGAATGACGGAAAAATTAGATTAGAGGCTCTTTTTTGAACTTTATCTAAGAGGGATAGACTGCTGGATGGTGCATCAGCCCAAATGTCACAAATAGACCCCATGCATGAACGTATGGTGGCTTTGTAGATATATAGAATACTGGCAGAGGGAACCCACCTTCCTTGCATCAGCCATGGCAATGTATTCATGCATTTGTTCAAATTTATGTTACATGTGAAGGTTAGGCCGAGGAGTTTGAACGTTTGACTCTCAGGTAGGGTGTCATTAGCCATGGTAATCGGTGGTTGAAACGTTTCTTGTAGTTGTTAAAGGAAAGGAGTTTTGGCTTAGTGACATTAAATGTTACCATCCATTTATGCCCCTATTCAGACTGGAGGTCATTTTCTAATGATTCAGCCATTGCCTTGGATGTGTGCACGTCTGCTTTTCCCATATGTCGAGAGTAGAGCGTGGTGTCATCAGCTAATATAGCCATCTTAAACTCAATTTCATCGGATGTTCATGAAAATCAGAAATCAATAAGGTCTAAGGATCGATCCCTAGTGTACACCCGCATTTATGTCATGTTTCTTAGATTAACAGCCATCGAGGACAACATAAATCTTTCTTTTGAATAGAAAGGATCTAATTATATTAAGTATTCGTCCAGAAATACCATACGAATTAATTTTCATGAGAAGACCTTCATGGCAGACCTTTTCAAAGGCGTTTGGATATATTAAGGGCTACTGTCCTAGCTTCTCCTGCCTTGTCAAGTGCATGGTATATACGTTCAGAGATGGCCGTTAGTATATCCGCTGTAGAACGTGCTTGCTTAAATCTATGCTAATGGCCCGAAAGAAGTTTAGCATTAACGAGATGGCGGACTAGTGCTTGATTGATTAAAGATTCAAAGATTTTAGCGAAAAGTGGGAGTAGACTGATCAAGCTATAATTATGAGAGTCAGTTCTATCACTAAAGTTCTTGAAGACTGGTACCACCGAAGTAATTTTTCAGCTATCAGGGAAGCAACATTCGGCAAGGCATTTATTGTAGTTGAGTTTTGAGAGGACAGAAGCGAGCTCAGCAGAGCATTTCTTTATTTCTATTACAGGGATAAGATCAGACCCACATACTTTGGAGGTGTCAAGGTTTTTTTATGTATCCCGAGAATTGAAATGAGCGATGATCAGATCATCAAGTGTGGTTGTAGTTCGCAATTGGAATTTTTTTTTTTGGGGGGGGCCTGCGTAATCCAAATTGGAGTTGATGGTGAACTGTAGTTTCTTGATATTACAAATTTCTGTCTATTTTTAGCTGACTTCGCGGTGAACCATTGGGGAGAGTGGGGCGTGCAATAGAAGTTTCGCGTGGGAATATGCGGTTCAATATCTACTTTGAACAATTCAGTTAGGTCATTTGCGCACTAATCAGCAAAGAGAGAAAAGGTTTCTAACTATGAGGCGTCCCTGATGTGATCTCTGATGGATTCCTAATCAACCTGTTTGAAGTATCTCAGCATTTTGAGTAACGGCTGATCTGCTTTGGTACGAAACTTTAGGGTGATACCAATCATTACCATGAGGTGATCAGCGGTGCCGAGCGAGCTATGTGCATGCGTCACACAAGCCTCGGGCGTTTAGGTCAAGAACAGATCGGGAAGTGAGGCCTGCTGGTCCTCACAATCTGGGAGGCGGATCGGGAAAGTGACAGTCTTAGAGAGGGAGTTTGTAATGGAGAAAGTATACGTGCAGTTTCCAGCTGCGTTCGTACACGTCGAGAATTCAAGCCAATAAAGGTGGTGGACATTAAAATCTCAAAATACATATATTTGAGCGCTAACATCTAGTGAGAATGTTGCATCTATGCTATCTGATACAAAGTTGAGAATAGTAAAGTCCTGGGTGGAACAAGAACGTTATATGAAATATAAACAATTCACGCTTGTGGTTAAGGTTAAGGTTAATATGCAGTACATGTATGCTTGGTCATGTACATGATTCTAGATTATGTTCTCTTGTCAAGAGGAGGGTGTTCTTAATATAAACCATTATCCGTACATATGCTTCTCAGGATTCTACGTCATCGATGTTGGTTCTAAGCCTTCGCATATTTGTAAATACAAGCCTCAAGGGAGGAGTCGAATGTGTGGGCGTCACTTTTAATGTGTTGTTTTTACTTTGTATTGTCATTTTTAGTAATTTGATGGGGTGGGTGTTTGTTTGATGTCAGTAAGCTCACACAAGTAGACTATTAACCGAGCCTTGATCCATGGTGGTTATGGCCCTGGGAAAGCCCACTGCAGATAAGTGCATGGTCCCTTTCCATGGGCGACATGGCACTACAGCTAATCACGATAGTATGCAACTGATGATAGAGCAGCCACTCTTAGTGCTACCTGAGAGTTATGGCCCCTGTACTATCAGTTGGAAACAGCAGCCAGGCAAACTAGTAACCTGTACTCTCAACCTGTTTGAACAACTAGTCATGTGATTAACTAGTCAGGTGAAATTTTTCCCTAAGTTGTCAAGTTTCGCGCTGTCCTCCCACATACAGCGCTTGATATTCCCAAATGGTCACCCATTTGGTACTGGCCAGGCTTAACGTCGCCTACCTTTTGTTATACTAAGGAGAACCGGTGTGTCAATCAGATTATGCCATACTAAAAGCATTCAAATATCGCATTGCCAGTTAGTTACAAACATTTAAAAAAATATAATACACGAGAAACGCTATTTAATATATACGGGTAACGCAAATATATAAGAAAAAAAAATTATTTTTAGTTGCAGTGCGCTATAAAATTCACCCCAATCATCTAAACACATTAATTGGATTGGCAAGTTCTTTTTAAAAATGATTTTCAATATATATATAATTTGTCCTAAATATTATTACTGTTATTTAATACCGTTTTTGTTTCGCCATGCAACAGATTGGTAATTGGTCAAGAAACGACAATATCGTGTTAGACCGTCTTTTCAAGCCACCTTTCGGACCAATTAAATGCCCGAACAGAAAACATTGCTCTGAATGTATTTATGTGAAACAGAAAGAACAAATGTAAGTGAACTTTTATACTCGATTTGTTTCTAATTACATATAATAAGTAACGTCGTGTATCGATCGTAACACACACACATACACACACATATATATATGATACTATAATGATATGAAAACAATTATTTTATACAGTTCAGATCGATCTTTATGAGAATAAACTTCCAGGGCAAAATGTTGTGATTCTTCCAGAAACACGTTTTAGCTTTTCTTTGCTTTGAAACTGACTATAAATCACGGTATGACATAACTTTGATTTGTAAATTTATATATATATATATATATATATATATATATATATATATATATATATATATATATATATATATATATATTACTATTTCATGTATCCACATAAAATTTTATAAAGATATAACATTTTTTATATATCAATTTTCAGTATTTACTTCAACAGTGCTCGATACGTAAGTAGAGCTAAGTAGTATGTTATGAAAATATATTTATGGCAATTAAGTTACACAGAGGCTCCCGCGTTTCATTCCTGGGGGAATCTTCAGACTAAAATACATTATATATATATATATATATATATATATATATATATATATATATATATATATATATAGTAAATTAGTAAAATATATTTATGGTAATTAAGCTACACAGAAGCTACCGCGTTTAATCCCCGGTATTAAAATAAAACAAATTATATAATCATATCATTCCATGATTTAATAACAATTTCGGAACAAATTTGGTTTACACGTGTTTCTAGAAGAGTTGAAGGTAAAACAGGTAATCCAGGCTGCTAACTCCAAACACTTTATCATTAACCTGCCAAAAATCCAGTGTAACAAATTGTTTTTTTTTCGAAATTGTCATTACTTCATATAATAGTATAATTTTTTATATTTGATTTAATACTTTATTCATTCTAAGCTCTATTTGTATATTCTAAATATTGAGCTTCATTTTACATATGGAAACTGATGTCATATTCGAATCGATCTGAACTACATAACATTTATTTTTTATATTGTTACCCTATATATATATATATGGGGTAAGGTACACGATAATTCATGAAAATGAAATGTCGTGATGGACAAAATGTGTGAAAAAATAACAAACGTTTGTCATTTTTTCATATATATATATATACATATATATATATATATATATATATATATATATATATATATATATATATATATATATATATATATATATATACAGTACCGTCCAAACTTAAGGAACAAAAATAAAATATTCCTAATCTCAAATAAATTATATTTTAATATTTGTGAAAATTTCATTACATATGTAAATTATGCATTTTACCGAGATTTTCAGATCAATTAAAATAATATTATTAAAGTTACCCACCATTTTACATATTTCAAGTGTCCAAAGTTAAGGAACATTAAGGAAAAATAATTGTTTGAAGTTTAAAACAGTAGTTTTTTTGTATAAAAGAATGAAAGTAAATATTATAAACTTTAATTATGATCACTGCTGCAAGTCACGCAATATCAATCATGTCAAAAAGAAATAAAACTGATTTAAGCGACAAAGCAAAAATCGTCAAATTAAGAAAGGAAAAGTTGACAATAGAAGAAATCGGAAAACGTGTGAAACGTTCAAAAAGTGTTGTAAGCCGAGTTCTCAAACTCTATAAAGAAACTAGAAGGTTAAGTAACACAAAGAAACCTGGTAGACCAAGAAAGACAACGGCAAAAGAGGACAAAGTTATACAACGCCTAGTCTTAAAAGACCGTTTCCTTACAGCTGGCAACATTTCTAAACAAATGGAAGGTGTCACGAATGTTTCACGACAAACTGTGTCCAGAAGGTGGCACGAAATAGGTCTTTTTGCAAGATCTCCTCGAAAAAAGATGTTAATAAGTAAAAACAACAAAGCAGCTAGATTGGCGTTCGCAAAAAAGCATGTTATATGGTCAGAAGAAAATTGGAAAAAAGTTTATTTCAGTGACGAATCGAAATTTAATGTATTTGGCAGTGATGGAAAACAATTTGTAAGAAGAAGAAAAAGAAAAAGTTTGGATCCTAGCTGTTAAATTTGGTGGAAGTAGCGTGATGGTTTTCGGCATGATATCATGGCAGGGTACATCACCACTTGTACACTAAAATACTACAGTAAATGCCACTGTAACCAAGAATGTTTTAGACCAGTATGTTTTGCCAGTGTTGCACAATTCTGGTATCAAAAAGCCTGTTTTTATGAAGGATGATTCTCCCTGGCATAAAGCAAAGCTGGTCATGAATTATCTGGCTGATCAAGAAGTAGAGGTAATGGACTGGCCTGCTCGGAGTCCTGACACGAACCCTATAGAAAACTTATGTAAGACTCTAGGACAGAATGTTATGGCAAAGAATCCGGAAAAGATCGAAGACTTGTGGCTGAAACTGAAAGATGAATGGGCCAACATAACTGTGGCCCAATGTCAAGATTTAGTGAAATCCTGCAGTCGTAGATGCGCAGCAGTTATTGAAAACAAAGGTGGAAGTACCAAATATTAAATCTCTTTTGCCTTTTTAATGTGATTTAGTTAAAATAATATGTTGTTCCTTAATTTTGGACACTTTAAAAATATTATTTTAATTCATCTGAAAATCTCGGTAAAAGTCCAAATACATAATGTGTATATTCAGTGAAATTTTCACAAAAATTAATATATCCTTTTGTTTAGATTCAGAAGATTTAATTTTTGTTCCTTAATTTTGGACGGTACTATATATATATATATATATATATATATATATATATATATATATATAATGAAGCTGCTATTTGAACTTTAATATCTTTTATGAGATTTTATTAAGACATTTATTAAAATGCATAAATATGTGACTTACAGTTTTTATGATTAGTCTCGGTCCGGCTTTTATTAAACATTTAGAAGCAACCATCTGGACACAAATTCCATTCAGAATTCTTCTCAACTTTTAATTAAACAACGAAACCTCTTACCCCACTTGCTATATTTATTTTCAGGAATTGCAATAAGGTGGGATCAATAGGGGAAACATACACTGAATTAGCGTAAGACTTAACAACCATAAAAACGCGATCAACTCGCCTGATTTTCCGGTCGCACAGCACTACAATTTACCAAACAACATTACATCATTACAATTCTGGTTGAAACGCGTGTACGCATTTTCAACGAAAATACGCATTTTGAACAACAACACGCGTTTGAAATTAAGATGCGACTTTCTACGGGAATCAATAATTACAAGCCAGGCCAGAAATTCTTGACTGAGGAAGGTGATAGGATCGCAGAAAATTTTCAGTCCCTCATTAAAATAAAATAGAATATACATACCCTTATACTAGCTTCTAAATGTCCAACAAAGTGCCGTACCGAAACTAATCAACACACCAGTAAGTTGCATATTTCTGTATTTTATTGTTTATTTTTCTCGCAGGCCAGTTCAACACATACACACACACAAACACACAAACACACACATATTTATTAATGAGTAAAATTCAATATATTCAAAACATATTCAATAAAATTTCAATATTCAAATCAAGTTCCGAAAATAAATATTATAACACGGTCTCTACATGTACGCACGTTTCCAACATTTCAACTTTATTCATTATCAAGTGTTAACTGAAATATTGAGAAAACTTGTGTTACATCGGAACCAGCTGTTGTTGGCAAGTTTCAATTACAAAAAATGAAAATAACATAACAAAATAGAAATGTTACAAAATGTCTCAATTAAAAAAAGGTGAATAAGACATGAAGAGGTAGGTATGTAATAGGGATTTATTTAATACAAAAAATCTTAATCTGAAGTCCGTTAGTTTAATACATGACAGTACATTTTAATTTTTCTTCAATCACACCACAAAATAAATTTCACTAATCAACATCTGAGAAGAAGCTCATGGTGTAATTAGTTGATTATGTGAATAAATAAATATTATTGTCATATAAAAATGTTACCTGTTTTTCTCAGACATTTGTTTTTACTGAAACAGACACTCTAGTATGTATATAAATAAATATGAAAATTATCTATGTCAACTATTTGCCCGTCTCTCTGTATGCATGCGTCTTTCTTCCCGTTTGTTTACATACCTGTTGGATTCTCATGTATTAATATATATATATATATATATATATATATATATATATATAATGAAGTGGCAAAAATGAATCGTGGACGAGTCCATTGTGGGTGGGACGTCGAGAAAAAAAGAAAGCGACTTGATAACTGTTACAAAGGAGAAGGTTCCGCAGTTCAAGCGAGACTTGAAAGGCGGCGGTTTCAGAAACGCGAAGAGCCGGAGTGCTTGGTGATCGGAGTATCGAAGTACCGGAAGAATGGGAATTTACTGATGTTTATGGCACCGAAAAAGCTTTATTGGCTATGGTACCCAAGGTCGTCTTGCTGTTAGGTTTTCGTGTCCGCTGACTAAAAATGCGACTGATAAGCAAGTTGGTACCATGAAGGAACCCCCTGACTTGTATTTCATCAAACAGACAATTGGAAGTGTTTGTGGAACAATTGCTTCAGTTTACGCTCGGATAGACAATGCAGAGCAAATTGCTTTCCAATCGGATGTATATATGAACGAGTTTCTAGCAGAAATCAAGTCAGTGACCTCAGCAAGAAAAGGACTTTCATGGGACAAAAGTATGTCAAAAGATTTTTTTTTTAAATATGTGTGCGTAGCCGGTGTAAACCATCCGGTGATGGGAAATAAAGAAAACCAAAGTTTTTCCATATACGTTCTGTTCTTTGTCATTCTTGTTGGATCTTACCGGGTACCCCGAAAGAACGGGTAATGCAACACACACACACACACACACACACACACACACACACACACACACACACACACACACACACACATATATATATATATATATATATATATATATATATATATATATACAATGTTATGAATTTTAAAACACATCTCTGAGGTGAAAGGGGGTGTAATGTGGGATATAATTACTTAAATTTCGTATCATGCAAAAGGGATAGAATTGGGATGGAATACCAAATACATCCGATTTTTATGAACTTTTAACAATAGGTATTAGACATCTATTAATAAATATTCCCTAATTTCAGTTTCTTTGGAGTATTTTAAAGGCGGGGTAAGGGGGATTTATATGGAAACAAACTCGAAAGATATTTGTCAACTAACATTTATCAGAGCCGGATACATCCCAAGGTTGAGTACTGTTGCTACATCTGGGGAGGCGACGCCCAGAGCACTCTCTCTTGCATTGACAAAGTACAAAATCGACTTCTAAATCTTGTGTTTTTTTTCTTCTCTTCACTACAGCCTCTTTCCAGTAGAAGGGACGTTGCTGGTGTTTCTATATTGTATCGTGATTCTCATGGTACGTGCTCGACTGAACTCAAATCTCTGGTCCCCCTGTATAACATTCACAGCGATATCTCGTCTAGCTACAACCACTGTAAAAAGTTTTCCTTTCTTCCTTTGTATACCTGGAGTTAAACAGAGCTTCTACGAGCAAAGTTTATTTCCAAGAACTTCCACTCTCTGGAACACAATACGAAAGGGCTGCTTTCCAACTGCTTACAACTTTGTCGTTTTCAAGTCCAATTTGAACAAATTTTGTTTGAGCCGTCCTCTTAAATTATCAAATTCTGTCCAGTCCCAAATATCGTCTGAAATCCTCAAGGTGTTTGTCTCACCATTCAGCTGACACAAACACATCAACACTTATCTTCAAGTCGCCTTTGGCCCTTGAACGAAAACAAAAGAGGAATATCGTTATAATGTAATTTGGATATGAAAATAAAATTCTGCATATGATGAAAAACTCCTTAAAAGATAGGATCACCGGAAAAGTAAGAAGTTCGGAAACTTGATCATTAGTTCTCGATAATTTCCGATATAAATCCGTAATCAAAATAGGAAAGTTAGAAAGTATCTGAAAATACTAACATTTCAAGTTTTAAAAAAATATTTAGTTTGTTAGTGCTCATGGGTAAACTACTGGAGATGTTAATCGCTAGAACTTGTTTTTGTTACTGTCCGTTGTTCCGCTATTCCGTTATTCCGTTATTCCGTTATTCAGTTGATCTTATAATTTTCTCAAATTTAATTCATTAATTTTCCACTAAATTTTATATAGAACAAGCCGCGCATGCGTGGTCCCCCTCTGTATGTGACTCGATGTGGCGAGTGTAAAATGCAATAAATTTGGGCAATTTGGGGCATTTTTGACCCCCTGGGGGCGCGAAGCAGAGTTTTCTGAGGTCAAGGATGCCCATGTGATATCCAGAAGAATTGTCTCTACATTTTGGCCAAGTTTCAGAAGAATTGAATGAATGGATCAAACGTTATGGGAGAAAAGGGTCATTTTTTGCCATTTTGGAGGCTTTTGACCCCCTAGGGGCGCGAACCAGATTTTTTCCAAGGTCAGCGATACTTATTTTCTATTAGGAACAATTGCCTCCATATTTTGGCCAAGTTTCAGAGAAATTGAATGGATGGATGAACAGTTATAGGGCAAAAAATGTCATTTTTTGCCATTTCGGGGCCTTTTGACCCCCTAGGGGGCTAACCAGATTTTTTTTCAAAAATCGGAGAATGTCACTTTCTAACTTGACCAAAGTTACAACTTTATGCAAAATTTCAGAGAAATTCAATGGATGATTGCGGAGAAAAATCCGGACGGACGGACGGACGGACGGACGGACGGACGGACAGACAGATGGACGGAAATGCCTCAAAACATAGGTCCCCCGATTTTATAAATTGGAGAACCAATGATGATTATGAACGCATGAAACTGACTCAGCCAGATTTTTCATGATTTTTTCCTTCATTGGTGTCTGCTCAAAATCCAGCAAAAGTTATTATTAAGGATTATTAATCGACATGATACGATTGTTTGACCGGTTGATTCTGATGTTGACATTGCTTTCTCCATTTTTTCCTAGAATTAAGTACTTACAAGAGGGACTATAGTGAAAGTAGTACTATGAAACTGACAGGATTCGAACTTGCAACGGCCAAGTCGCCAGTTCACGTCGGTATCCACTTCACTTCACACTAAAAATATTAGGTTATAAATGATAATCGGTATATCTGTCGGTCTATTCAGATCGACTAGTCCAGGCGTATTCTTTGTTTTATTTACATTTAAAACAATTCTGGTTTTCGACCAAAATCTTTCTTTTCTGGCATTATTCGAAAGATTGTTAAATTGTATGCGTATCTCTATTTACCGCCTATCTACGAGGGTGGAATGTGACACAATGTTGTTTTAAACTCCACAAAAAAGGACACTCTGGATGGGACAAAATTTTAAAAAGGGGCCCAGTTGAGAAGGATTTTTCTTCTTATACTAGACTTTGATTCTGAACCGAAGGCCAAGTTGAAGAATCTCTCTCTCCTTCTCTCTTTCTTTTTATAATATCAAGAATTCACATATGTATACAAAACAATGATTATTTGCATAAGCGAACTATTGTCATCGCACAGATAAAGAAACAAAAAACACTATTCATTCATGTAAGAAGTCTACTCTGGGTTCAATCCCGAGTCTCTCCCTTATTCTTTTTTACGTGGACTTGTAAGATGGCTAATATACAGCTAGTATGAGAAAAATCATGAGAATCCATAGAAAGAGAAGTGACAATATTTCTTATTACTTAACATCTTGGTTAGGGTTGGCATTCACATTAACGAAAACTAACAAGAAAGCTTCTTAATTTCCTACCATTGCGGGAATCCTATTCTATATTAGTACCATCCTTATTTTTAATAAAACTAGACGACCCGTGGAGTGTTGGACCATTAGATAGGTAGATATATGAAAAAGAAAAGTAAAAAGTTAAACAGGTTCAATACTATCAATATTCACAGTAACAGAATCAATAGACAAAACACCCACTTTTCGACATGTCAAATTTTCACAAAATCAAAGGATTTCGGAATACATTGTAGTTTCAGAATAGACCGATTTCTATTCCCCTATTTCTCTCCCCCTTTTACTCTTCCCTCTTTACCTTTTTCCTCCCTCTTTCCCCTTCTCTTTCTTCTTTCTCGGTAAATTTTACATAAGAATACACATTTAGATCTTATGTAGATTATCTAACGTTTGTTCCTATATGAAACGCAAAAACATCACACATAGAAAGCATACATTGAGCTACACCCCCATATATATATATATATGGGGGTGTATATATATATATATATATATATATATATATATATATATATATATATATATTTGTGAGTTTTTATACAAATATATATATATGTAGGTATACACCCCTTAGAAATGGAATATGCAGACGACGTTGATTTCCTGGACGTAGAAAAGAAGCCTCTGGATCAGCTCCAGCCAATAGCGGCAGAGAAATTGAAAACGGACAATCTCTTCATGAACGAGATGAAAACAGAGTTTAGCCATGTATACCTTGCAGAAGCCACAGAATTGGACCCACAAGGCAAGATCCTCCGCGGCAATGAGAGCTGACGCAAGAACAAGACCCTGGGCTCCCTGCTGTGCAGCACTACAGACGTCACAGCCCGCTGTATACATGGCAATGTAGCGTTTCATTCGTTACATAAACTCTAGAGCCGACGAACCAAGATCCCGTTGAAGACTAGACTCCGTCTCTATGACGCGTACTGCGTGTCCATCATGCTCTACAATAGCAACAGCTGAGCAATAACAAAATACATGCTTGACAAGCTGGATGCGTGCCACCGCAGACACCTCCGTTCCATCACAGGTCACTGCTGGCCGAAAAAACTTATCAGCAACAAGGCACTATACGAGCTGTGCAACGAAAAACCCCTCTCCACAAAGGTCGCTGAACAAAGATGGTCTATGTTAGGCCATGTCCTACGAATGGACCCTGACACCTTCGCACAGAGAGCACTAGACTGGCTCGCAGGCCTACCAACCGCGACTAGGACGGCACTGCACAAATCTGCTCGGCACACAACGTGCTGACCTCAAGCAGGCGGGACTAGGACCACTACGTACAGCGAAACAACTTCATTGCCTAAGACAACTTGCGCATGACAAGGCCAGATGGCCTGGGACTAGCATGGAGGACTGATTGCAGCTACGAGATGTCATTTGACTACCGTAGCCGCAGAACACAGTTTTTAATAAATAAAAAAATACACTCCTTATAATCTTCGAAATTGTTTTAAATTTCAAGCTCAATGACGTTGTATTACAAGCTTCAGAACATATATACGTTTTGGTATGACAACCTAAATTTTGCTTAAAGTTTCGAGAGCAACTGTTTTGGGGGGATTCGAGACATATGTCAACTTTTGATGGGAGTCTTTTAATGTCTTTTAATTTGCAATTGTTTTTATCAAGCTCTCTTCTTAGACTTTTATCATCTCCCTTTCTTATGTTTTTGATTGATATGTTTTTTTTTATTACTATTTAATTAACAATTTCTCTGATGATCAGCGATGTAAAATAAAGACTATATATCTGTCTTGACTCAGTTGTGAAACGCGCGTAAGATATGAAAAAAATAAAAAAAATGGAAAAAAATAAATATAAATTTTGTTTGTAAGACGAAAGAAAAAATACAATTCATCAACGTCAGAAAATAAGGAAATTGAGAAACATAAATGAATAAAAATATGGTTATGGACTGTTTTTCTTTTTGTCATTGGAATATAACTAAAAAGTATAGATGTATATATATATATATATATATATATATATATATATATATATATTTATTAATTAATTTTTACGTACATATATACATTTTATATGTACGTAAAAATTAATTATAAATACATATATATATAAAATGTACACGTCCTATTAAAAAGGGCGACTTAATGCAATATTCTTTCCCGCTTAGGAAGTGGAAAATACTAAGAAAACAGCTATGTTTCTATCGCCAATAAAAACAAGAAAAAACCTACGTATATATATATATATATATATATATATATATATATATATATATATATATATATATATATATATATATATATATATATATATATATATGTGTGCTTTTGACACCTGAGGATGATTCGACGAAGAATCGAAAACGTTCGTGAAACTTATAGAACATTTATCACTTTTTTGATTTTAATACAAAAAGTAAAATAAAAATTGTGGGGAGGAGGGAACAATCTTTATTTTACTTTTTCAAATTTTAAATCTTGGCCTTTGCCAACTTATCTATCCCAGCAATTTCCTCTGATGATAAGATTTTGATATTTGAAAAGCCTGGCTTAAGGAAAAAATTAATTGAATAAATTGCTTTTTTGCGGAATATACTTTGCATTGAGCAACTGAATTGAAAAAAAGATCTGCCTCCGTCGCTTTTCTAATTCCTTTTCATCTTTCTACCTATCTATCTGCTCTATCCGGTATATTGAGCTGTATACTTTTCACAATAGGTTTTACCTTTCCTATATCTATCGTAATACGATAATTATATCTTCTTTGGTTTATTTCAGATATAAGGAAGAAGAAGAAAGCTACGTGGCAGGCCTAGTGGTTTTTATTTTACTCTTACTTGTGTTGATTATAGCCATCATTGTTATTGTACGCAGCGCCAGAAAACAACCTCGTAAGTTTTTGCAAAAAAAAAGAACCCAACATTTTTATTACTAATTGTTCCGACGACATAAAAGATTTTAAAAGAAAAATAGTTATGAAATTAGTCTAAAACAAATTTATGGTTTATCTACTCATGTGTGACGTGCGTTAAATAATTTAATATTTAATATTTAATAGAAACTATAAGCATGTAAAGGTACCATTCGGATTGGTAAGAATTTCCCCCCCGAAATAAAAATGGCCGACAGATGACTCATTACTAACATGGAGGCAAACTTAACCAATCCTACTCAATCCTAACGGTGACATAACATGCTTATATTTTCTATTAAATATTATATTTTAGTGTCCACACTTCGTAAAAATTGACGAAAAAACGTATGCTTCGCCAGTGTTCGCACTAATATTAATATAAATTAACGTCTCAATCGGTGAAGTTAAAAAATAAGAAAGAAAGAAAACGTCTCAAACAGTAAAGTTTATTCTTTTTAATATGAATATAAGTGCGAACACGGCGAGGCATATTTCTATCGTCATTTTTTACTGAGAGTGTACACTGGTATAATATATATATATATATATATATATATATATATATATATATATATATATATATATATATATATATATATATATATATATATATATTCACTCCAACAGTGCTCAATATGTGAGTATAGCTTAGTGTAGGAATTAGCCTTACGATTACCTCCGAAAATGAAATATAAACGCTTCTTCGTAGCTTACTTGCGATAAGTATAATTCGTACTCTCTCTCCATCTCTCTCTCTACACACACACACACATGCACGCACACACACATATATCTATCTATCCATATATATATATATATATATATATATATATATATATATATATATATATATATATATATATATATATATATATATATATTCCAATAACCATATTTTAAATTTTAAATTTTAATTTTTTCACATTTCAAAAAAAAAACATTTCTGTGAGATGTATTTTTTACGGTCCGTTTCATTTGTCTTGAGCTAAACAACACTTCCATATCAACATCGTCTCTGCAACACTACAAAATCATCAGAAAAATCCACAAAGAGTATAAAGTATTTGGATTAAAATGCCTTGAAGAAAACCTACACTATATAGTGGGTCATTTTTGGGCGAAAACAAATTAAAAACAAAGAGAAGAGATAACTCACATGTAGGGGAAACTCACTACTACGCCATTTTGAATTTTTTTTTGTTCAGAACTAGTACATCCTAAAAGTTGTGTGGACATTTATACATTTTAATTCAGTAATATTCCTTAAAATAGTTAATAAAGTTTATCATTTATTTATAAAAGTTCGAATTCACTTGAGGGTAATTTTTACTTTCGTAAAGTTACATCAATGGGCCTGCAAATGTCTATTTAGGTCATTTGAATACAAAACTAAGTGCAGAGCTGATCTCTTTTAACTTCATCAGTTGGGAGCTAGCTATATATATTCAGCCATCTATTCAAGCATAACTTCGGTGTTATGGTGGAAGATGTTTAGTATTCATTTATAAACCGTTTAAATTAACACTAAGATAAGCTTAATTGCCCATATTTCTTCACTTAAGTAGTAAGTTTCTATTTAATGCGAAATTAAGGGGAAACTTTGTCTCTTACAACGAAAATAGTTTATAATTACCTAGACATGAATCAAACCTCCTTCTTTCTTCAGACCGCTTGCCTTTGACTGTACAAAGATGTAAAAAATTAAATGTAATGTGAGCAAACATCTTACTTCTCAACTTCGTCAAGTTGCCCCTATAAATATAGCCCCTATCACACTAACCCCTTCCACTTAAGTCGCAATATGCTTTATTTGAGGCGAAAAAAAGTTTGAAAAAAATGAAAAGATTGTCATCTGAAAAATGAGAAACAATCAATGATATGGATTAGATTTGATTACTTATTGTGCGGTTTATGAAAAGTATTTGTTGACATTGGATTCACAGACGACTATGTTGTAATCTGCAGGGAAGTAGTCCCGCGATTATGTGTTCCACGGACGGCAAACCTTTGCAAAGAGGCCTTGTCCATGGAAATTCTGCACGACGCTAGGCACATAAAGGAAGACAAAAAAATGTGGTAATAAGACGAGTTCTGGATGTGAATGTCTTACAAGGAGGAACCAGAGATTGGAGCTCAGTCGATCACCTTACATGGAAATAAGATAGAATGAGAAAGAGGCTGTAGAGAAGAAATCATCCCCACTAGATTTTAAAGTCGATTTTGTATTCTCTCGCATCAAAGAGTGGGCTTAGCGACACCTCTCCAGATAGAACAGCAGTACTCCGTCTTAAGACCTATCCGACTTTTACATAGGTAGAAGATTGCATCAGGAGTGATGTACTTACTGGAGCAGTAGAATGATCCAACCATTTTCCCAGTTACCTTAGAAATAGACTGGATATATTATACTATCTTAAACAGAAACGGACTTTTTAAAACAGTAACCTAATGCATTTTATATAAACATAGTCATAATATTATCATTATTAGAAACATTAAAATGATCACCTAACTTATTTTTTTACCCATAATAACATATGGCAATATCCCTTAGGGATATCTCGATCTTTATAAAGTTACGTATGTTTACATGCAAATGAATTTGTATGTACATGATTAACTCCGAAACTACTTAACTGATTATTATGAGTCTTGGAATATAGCTGAAAAGCCCAAAGGGTTCAAATGTGAACTATATTAAGCTTAATTTAGTTTTATGCCAATTGGGGTAAAAAAGGGCGGAAGCCGTCGGTGAACATCCAGATACATCCGATTTTTATGAAATTTATTCATAAGTATTAAACACCAATTAATAAATATTCCCCAAATTTCAATTTCTTTGGACTATTTTTAAGGATTTTAGGGGGCATAATATAAGCACAACCGCTATTAGAAAATTCAAATGTATCAGATTTGCATTGGATTTGCTCAATAGTCATTAGACACTTAGAAGCTTAAGACAAAATTGGAATTCAGAGAATCCAATTTCGTCTTAAGTTTTACATTTAAGACATTTTATAGAATAGAAATTAGAACAAGGAATTTAGACGTAAGGTTAAGTATCCTTATATCCTGATTTTAAACCTCGCGAGGGGACATAAAAGTGGTGCAAAACGGTTCTGTTCAGGGAATTAAGTTTACACGTAATTTTCCAAAAGTTTTAACATTGTTGATAAAATTGATGACGTATATCCAGTCGGCAGCTAAAGCCACTGGAAAAATGGTTGGATCATTCTACTGCCCAAAAGGTATCTGGCACCACTTATATAAGACTCAGATACATCCAAAAGATTACTGCCACACCCGAGGAGGATCTCCACACAGCACTCTTTCCTGCTTTAACAGAGTACAATATCGACTTCGAAATCTAGTGGGGGACGATATCTTCTCTTCCCTACAACCTTTTTCTAACAGCAGAGACGTTGCTAGTCTCTCTCTCTCTCTACTCTATCGTTATTACCATGTAATGTGCTCGACTGAGTTTCAGTATTTGATTCATCCCTGTAAGACATTCGCAACAAGAACTCATTTCTACCACATCTCCTTCCGCTCTTCGCTAAAATCTTCTAATCATTAATCAATCTAGCGATAGTCACCTACCTCGAAAACAGTATGGATTTAAGCAATCCTGTTTTACTGCAGATATTATAACGGTCATCTCTGAACGCATATACCATACACTGGACAAGGCAGGTGGAACTAGGGAGGTAGCGCTTGACATATCCAAAGTCCCTGACAGTGTCTGGCACAAAGGTCTTCTCATGAAAATTAATTCGTACGGTATTACTAGACAAATATTTAATAAAATCAGATCCTGCTCAGGTTAAAAAAACCCATTGAGGTCGTACTCACTGGCCGTACATCTAAGCAACACCACATTAATGCGGGTGTGCACCAGGGGTCGATACTTACACCTTTATTATTCCTGATCTTCATAAACGACCATCCTGATGCAATCGCGTCTGAGATGGGTATATTTGCTGATAACTCAGCGCTCTATTTTAGACATGCGGGTAAAGCTAACACAAACATATCAAAGGCAATGGCTGGATACTTAAAAATTGACCTCCAGTCTTTAGTAGAATGGATGGCAACATTTAATACTAGCAAGACAAAGCTCCTTTCTTTTAACAACTATAAGAAAACTTTCAAACCACCGATTGCCATGGATAATGGTACCTTCCCAAAGAGTCCAACATTCAAACTCCTTGGCCTAACATTTAACGGAAACATGAATTGGAATAAATACATAACAGATACTGCCAAGCGTGCTGCAAAGAAGGTGGGCTCCCTCTACCGGGCTGGTAAACTTCTCACGTCTGCCAGTATCATATATCTCTATAAAGCCACCATTTGCCTATGCATGGAGTATTGTTTCCACATCTAGACTGGTTCACCAATGAGTAGAGTTCCCCTCTTGGGCAAGGTACAAGAAAGAGTCTCCAACCTAATAGGTCCCGAACTGTCTACCGAGCTCCAGCCGTTGTCACATCACCACAATGTTGCATCTCTGTTCTTGCTTTACAAGTACTTTCACGAAATGTGTTCTGACGAACTTACTGCACTTGTACCCCCTCAACGTAAATACTCCCGACAAACCCAACTAGCAGCAAATTCCTACCCCTTCACTGTTAAGGCCCTTTTTCTACTCTAATATTTTATTTCTTCGGCCCGTTTGCCTTTAGAATTCCCTTCCTGTTCCCTGTTTCCACGACTGTACCAACATGCAGAAATTTAAATGTAATGTGAACAAACATCTTGCTGCCCAACTACCAACTTAGGATGCCCTTATAAATTGGGCCCCTAATCACAGTAGCCTCTTACGTATCAGTGGCCATGTGCCTTCCTTTGAGTGAACAAAAGTAAATAAAAAAAACATAAAAAATGACTTTCCTTTCTCTTTCACTGTGCCTAGCCTGAGGCGGAATTTGTTCCTAGACAAAGCTTATTTGCAAGAATTACCGTCTGTGGAACACGTTACCGCGGGACTGCTTCCCTGCTGATTACAACTTGGTCGTCTTCAAATACAATGTCAACAAATTCTAGTTTAAAATCGCCACATAAGTTATTACTTATCAGTTCATACCATTGATCCATGATAGTACTCCCATAGTTTTACTCATCTTTCAACTGACACTAATTTCAGTCTAATTAACCTTTATCTTGAGTGGCTTGTGGCCTTAATAAGTGGTCACTCATTAGTAAATAAATATCAGGATTCCTTAATTATTAATTTTAATGAATTTTTTGTATTTTTTTTTTGTTTTTGCTAGCACAACCAGTGCGACATCAACCAGAAGGAGGTGGAAACAATGAACTATATCAACATCCAGATGAAATGGATATGGCCGATATAGATCCAGAAATTATACCAAAGAGAATATACGACGGACATTAATACAGCTTTTTGTATTATGTACACGTTGGTCCGAAACTCTTGTCATAAAATGTAAACATGTGTTTGTCTACTTATTCTAGGGTAAATTTATTCAAATATTATACAAAGTGGCTTGGAAGTCGTTTTACCCTGACCATAAGTAAAAGCAATAAGCGAAATACAGCTTTGTAAAATATGCCGTGTGATTTTGTGCCTAGAAAATGATAGTGTTCATAAAGATATCAATATGTGACAGTGCTAATGAAAGTTAATAAACTGAATCCAGGACATATGTTCTGTATTGCTGCGTTACTTGTTTCTCTATTGTTGTTACTTTTTGGTAGGGGGTAATAAGGCTTTCAGATCATTCTGTTCATGATATAATCCCCGAAAAGTACGAAGATAAGAAGCTTCATAGTAAGTTTTTAATAATGTCCGTTATATTACCACTCCCCTAAAAACAACAAGACGAGCAGCAGAGAGTGAAAGGAGAATTGGTTCTGCCGTACACCATGATCAACGGAAATTTAAATCTACCTTTCGATGAGTTTATCATCCCAGTCGCAATCTTCACAGGCATCTGTAAAAGATGTACCACTGTAGCTTTCAGTTCAGTAAAAGAAAGGCAGCATTTTCTGTCCGTGTTTCTGCTTCGCCGAACACCATGCCAGAGGAGGTCGGTCGTGACGATGACTACCATATCAAGGTTTAAAGTAACCTTGGACAAACATTCGGACTGTATGTGGATGTAAATATCTTCTACTCTTCTTTTTACATGGCTTGTTGCACTTTGCTTAATTTTTTTGCCAAATAAATTTGATTTTGATGTCTTGATTTTTAATATCGACCTACATTAATGACTGTGGGGGAAGGATTTCCGTAACAATTCTTTCGGTGCGATGATTGACCAACTTTCTGGTTTCATAGTTTTGAAAACGTTGTCTCTTCTTCATCTAAAAGGACACAGGGAAGAATTATGCACTACATACATAAAGTTGTTTATTCTTTCTTCGGTGTCTATTAAGTATTAGATGAGAGAAAACAAATGCACTTGAACTTCAATAGTTAATGGCGACCCCTCCCCCTAAAATTATTAATTACTAACATGCTTGTGCCATAAAATATAACGGCCTGCCTTTTTAATTGTTTCCCAACTTAGCTACAACTTTTATAATTAAAGTCACTTGCAAAAGAACAGCTGCCATCTTGTTTGCAAATAATACTAATCAATCAGGTTGAGAATTCTTCCCGGATTCCCTTGACTCTTTCCTTTCAGGAACTGTCATTTGAATCTTTCGATGTTTCATGACAGTTCCTTTAAAGAACTGTCATTTGAATCTTTCGATGTTTCATGAAAGTTCCTTTAAAGAATTGTCATTTGAATCTTTCGATGTTTCATGAAAGTTCCTTTAAAGAATTGTCATTTGAATCTTTCGATGTTTCATGAAAGTTCCTTTAAAGAACTGTCATTTGAATCTTTCGATGTTTCATGAAAGTTCCTTTAAAGAATTGTCATTTGAATCTTTCGATGTTTCATGAAAGTTCCTTTAAAGAACTGTCATTTGAATCTTTCGATGTTTCATGAACGTTCCTTTAAAGAATTGTCATTTGAATCTTTCGATGTTTCATGAAAGTTCCTTTAAAGAACTGTCATTTGAATCTTTCGATGTTTCATGACAGTTCCTTTAAAGAATTGTCATTTGAATCTTTCGATGTTTCATGAAAGTTCCTTTAAAGAACTGTCATTTGAATCTTTCGATGTTTCATGACAGTTCCTTTAAAGAACTGTCATTTGAATCTTTCGATGTTTCATGACAGTTCCTTTAAAGAACTGTCATTTGAATCTTTCGATGTTTCATGAAAGTTCCTTTAAAGAATTGTCATTTGAATCTTTCGATGTTTCATGAAAGTTCCTTTAAAGAACTGTCATTTGAATCTTTCGATGTTTCATGACAGTTCCTTTAAAGAACTGTCATTTGAATCTTTCGATGTTTCATGAAAGTTCCTTTAAAGAACTGTCATTTAAATCTTTCAATGTTTCATGACAGTTCCTTTAAAGAACTGTCATTTGAATCTTTCGATGTTTCATGACATCCATGTGTGCTACTACTATATATGTATTACCGTTCTCCACTAACTTGAACAATTCCCATTCCGGTTGTCATGCAGGATAATCTCCCCTGATGTTGCCACGTTCTTTCTGCCGAAGCATCCATTTTTCATTAATATCTAAAGGAACTAAAACTACCCCTAAAGGATAGAGAGATTTCTTTTTATCAGGGTTAGTATCCCCTAGATCCGCCATGTTCTAACCATGGCCATACACATTAACAGGGTTACCTCGTGAAGGGTGGGTTTCATTCACTATAGAGAGGCTGACCATAAAGTGTAACTGCACAAAACTGCTTTGAGGCGCATCACATAGTGCTGGGTGTATGGAACCCCGCCTAATAGACCGGTATTGTCCGGGCCTTTGGGTCTGGATTTACGCCGGTCTATTGGGGGTTGTCGGTCCCGTGCAGTTCTAGGAGGTGCACCCTCCCAGGCTTTGCCTCCCCTCTTTGGGGAGGAGTAAGTTTATTGCTTACTGTCTGAGGCGCCTCTACCGGGGAATGCCGTCGTGGCTGCCCAGGAAATTTTTAAATGGCCGGAGTGCTCACCTCTCGAGCGCTGGCTTATCTAATCCCACTTTCCCGACCTTATGTCACATCTTACCTTGTGGGAGGTAGATAAATAAATAAATTGGGACCAGTCGTGATGCCGTGGAATGCCATCTGGGAAAGGTACTACCACATCTGCACGGACTCTTTACTTCAAGTTAACTTCTACTGATGCTTGGTATGGCGTCACTTGGCAAAGAGATACATAGCAAGATAGATACATATATTGCGACTGAAAATTACACATACTTATCTAAATAGAGAACCTACTCTACTTACGCAAAAAACATATCTTTTTAAAAATTTTATACCAAAACTAATTTCCCGATTCCTTTTTTGTTTCTTTTTGTATCCAGCTTACCTACAATAAAATTGATTTGAAAAAAAAAGTTGTCGTCTTGTTCAGATTACAAATAATACTAATACTTCAGTCAGCTGCTGTGTTTTTAATATTGTTGTTGTTTAACGAATCAGATTTCTGAACAGAGTCCGCGAAGACTGTACCTCGGAATTGTCTGGTCTGCAACGAAGTCCTCCTCGTTGACCGTAGCTATTCGTTAGATCTGCAATATTGCAGGTTCACCCCCGACACCGGTAGAAGCAAGGCTCAGCGACTGCGTACAAAGTCGAGGAAGGTTTTGTCCAGAACACGCCAATACATGGTGGCTGAACATGCGCAGAAGTGATGTTTTCTTACTTGCTTCATGGATTTGCAGTTTCCCGCCGTAAACATATTTGCTTGCAATGCGCAGACGTAAAGATGATCAGAGGACGACGGATCCTGATGTTGATACCGATAGGACTGTCACCAGAGCCCTCTTAGCCGGTTTGCAGTCCTAATACCGTTGAGTGCCAGACATGTCCGCCATGGGTGGCCCTGTCATTTTTCCAGACGTCATAGATCTGACATAACCACGTTTCCATAACCCCTACTACGGCGAGGAAGGGGGGGAGCTGTTGTTGTTTTTGTTAAGCCAATCAGACTTCTGCTCAGCGTTCGAGTGAATTACCTCCCTTAGTATTAAACCGAAAGAGATAACTATATGCACACATAGATATTGAAACAGAAACACAATGCGCATTATTATATTGGAGGTTATTAAAAAAGCAAACAAACATACTAACAAGTAACTAATAACCCTAAAACCAACTAAAATTGCTTTTTCTTTAAAGTAATTCTACATTTTTATAAAAACCATTCTGATATTCTTGTTTGTTTTCTTTTCTTTGTTGTTTTCTTTCCATTTCTCCTTTTGTACTAGTAGTACCCTTGTCGTTTCCCCGGAATCAAAGATGACCCCGGTGAACTCCTGCCCCCTTAACTCTGACTCACATATAACAATTTTTATTCCTACTTTTTTAATTTCGAAAATTAAGTAAAGCGGTGTCTTGGCTGTATATTTCCAGACCCCAACGATATTACGGTAAAAAAACGATACAAAACTAATACTACCATTAGAGTTCTCATACAATTGTACTTAAGAAAGGTTGCGTTTGATCTTTGTATAGGGCTTTATTTTCAATTACATCACCGGAGAGACAGACAGACAGAAAAATTACATTCATATGATAGACAAGCAGACACACAGGGCCGGCGCTGGGGTCTTACTCCAAAAATACTTTCTGCTTGAGACACCTTTAAACATTTAATATGAAAGTTTCCCAACATAGGGGACTAGCCCCCCCCCCCTCCTCCAGGATAATTAAAGGGAAGAGTACTTGGTTTTATAAATAAACAAATGGGAAGAGTACTTGGTTTTATAAATAAACAAATTTTTCTCATTTAACATTAGGATTATTTGAAGATGAGTCTCGTCGTTTATTTTAAAATAAAGATTCGAGCGTTTATTTATCAGCCGATTACACTGATCAACATTTTTTTCTTCGCTGTCTGGATAATGTAGGTGATTCTGGTGAAATTCAAGCCGCCGAATTCAAATATGAAGTCAGTTTTGCCTAATCAACTCAAGGTTTCTTACTTTTGGAATTGAT
>OY744521.1:85893384-85918384 GCA_963556195.1 Sepiola atlantica | reverse complement strand
AAAACTATGGAAAACCATAGGCCATCCAAGTCAAGTAGCACATAGTGCTTCTGAAGATTGTGTTCACATCACGGGTCAATTACCCGCTACCATCAAAATGAAAGAAAAAACGGTGTCAGGTACCGTATACATAGCAAATTCATGCCATACTTTGCTGGGACTTGATTTTATCGAGTTACCAAGTCTTCTCGACATTCCACTGAACCAGATATGTGAGGTGGTGTCCAGATCGTCACCTAAGAGCAGTATTATCGACCAGACCAAAGACATCAGGAAACAATTTTCTCCAGTCTACACAAACAAATTGGGACGTTGCACTCAGGCAGAGGCCACACTGTTCCTGAAACCATTTTCTAAGCCTGTTTTTCGACCTAAACGCCCAGTGCCATACGCTGCATTACCACTGGTTGACATGAAGGTCATCATACCAGTAACATTTCACGGTGGGCAGCACCCATCGTGGTTGTAAAGAAAGCCGATGGTTCAATTCGGTTGTGTGCTGATTTTTCAACGGGGCTCAACGCAGCACTAGAGGAGCATCAATACCCATTGCCAATCCCCGATGGTCTCTTAACCGTACTTAATGGTGGCACCTGTTTTGCAAAATTGAACCTCGCAGAGGCTTATTTGCAAGTCGAAGTGGCAGAAACCTCCAGGGAGCCGCTTACTATAAACACACACCGTGGATTATTCCAATTCACTCGTTTACCTTTTGGGGTAAAACAGCCCCTGCCATATTTCAACATATTATGGACACAATGCTCATTGGCATGGTAGGTACAGCTGCATACTTGGATGACATCATTGTTGTTGGGCAATCCAACCAGGAGTTGACAAAACGGATCAGCAAGGTCCTAACCTGCATCCAAGACTTTGGTCTCCATTTCCGACCTGAAAAGTGCCATTTTTATTTACCGTCTATTAAATACTTGGGATTTATGTTTGATTGTCAGTGTCGTCGTCCAGATCCTGCTAATGTGGCAGCCATTCAACACATGCCACCCCCAACAGACGTTAGCGGTCTACGCGCATTTCTGGGATTGGTGAGCTACTACGGTAGTTTCTTGCCTTCACTTCATCAAATCAAATCACCGCTCAACAAACTGTTGATAAAAGACACAAAATGGTCCTGGCCCGAGGACTGTCAAAAATCATTTGACAAAATCAAAGCACTCATTAACTCGGGCCTACTGCTTACACATTTTTATCCAAATAAGAAAATTGTGGTAGCAGCAGATGCATCAAATCATGACGTTGGAGCTGTAATCTCGCATATATTCGCAGATGGAACTGAGAAAGCAATCATGCATGCAGCCAGATCCCTGACACCCGCTGAACGCAATTACAGTCAAGTGGGAAAAGAAACACTGGCACTGATTTTTGCTGTGAAGAAATTCCATAAGATGTTGTTCGGGCGTCACTTTACGCTTCTCACAGACAAGCCAGTACTGTCAATATTTGGTTCAAAAAGGGTATTCCGGTATACTCAGCCAGCCGATTACAACGGTGGGCAATCATTCTACTGGAGTACGATTTCGCTATACTGTACCGCCGGACAACAGAATTCGGCCAAGCTGATGCCTTGTCACGACCTATTAGTGCACAATCAGTTACAGATGAAGACACTGTCATCGCTGCCATAAAAATCGATTTTCAACGCACGCTCACAGAATGTATGCGGACAATTCCAGTGACAAGGAATGATATGAAGCGAGAATCACAATAAGATCCAACGATACAAAAAGTTTGCAGATTTCTCCACCATACATGGCCTCCTAACCTCATGGGAGACCTCCAACAGTTCAAACGGCACAGTGTCTCTCTTACTGTCATCGATGGTTGTTTGATGATTGCAAATTGTGTTGCTATTCCCACTAAAGTCAGACAAGCAGCCCTTAAGGAACTACATTCGGGCCATCCAGGCATTAACCGAATGAAATCACTAGCCCGCAGCGTGGTCTATTGGCCTAACATAGACACAGATATTGAGCATACTGTTAAATGTTGTATCTAGTGTATGGAAGCACAGAAGAATCCACCTCAGATTGTTGATTCCCGCTGGACATACCCAGAGCGACCATGGTCCAGAATACACATAGACTTTGCTGGCCCTATCAATGGCCTTAGTTTTTTGGTGGTTGTTGATGCCCATTCCAAATGGCCAGATGTTTTTCCAATGTAACAGACTGACACTCAGTCTACAATAACAGTACTTAGACGGCTATTTAGTCAATTCTGGGCACGGCACAAAAACCAGTTGCGTCTCAGATACTCTGTAGACAACTTAGTGGACAACAGAACAAGCATTCCGTTTGATTTGTTAATGGACACATTTGAACTGCCATCTCCATCACCTCCCATGCAGACAAGTACAAGTGAGAATTGTCAAAGACCTCACAGGAGTTGGCCAAAGCGCAGTCGCACTAGAGTCAAGCACCTCCAAGTTGACCCCAGGTGCGCTCGATACAGTTAAAGACTAAAACTGGAAGATGTTAGGACAACTAACGAAAACGAGTTACGCCCCTTTGAACCATTTCGGGAGTTAAGAGTTATCGACCTTGGAAATGGAGTTCTACCCAGGACAAAAGTAAACACAGATCACGTTTTCGGACTGTCAGTATCACAATCGCGTACAGCGTCAAAATAATTCATTATTTCATTCTGTGTTCAGTTTTAATAAATCTGTTAAACTTTTATCTTGATAGTTCATCTATTTTATTTACAAGTTATTATTTATTATAACCTAAATTACGAGGTTATAAAAGTCCCCCTTTTTATAGTCATTTCACTTGACTACTTTCATTAAACGTCGTCGATCTTTTTTACATTTTTCTTTGATAAAAACATCAGTATTATTAATTTCAGTTATGTTTTTATTTTTATGTTTGATGACCTTTTCTCCTCTGCCCCCAGATAACTCTAAAACGAATTTCTCGGTCGTTTCAAGAAGCCTTTTCATTTTGCCGTCTGCTATTTTTAGTTTATTGGGGGTGGGTAATTTGGGGAATCTTTTCAATTTGAGTTCGTTGGGCTGTAAGTCAGGTGGAAAGGTGACAGTATTTCTGAGACCCCTACGTGCCACAGACATATGTGCTGTAGGTAGGTGTGGAGACACCTTAATTCCCTCTATCACGGGTTTCCCTTTTTGGACTGGTGTCTTACGACTAGGTGAATTCTTTTTTGTCTGTTTTTTTCTCAACAGATCTAACAGTGGCGATGCATGGTGGCAACTCCACATTTTCCAGTAAAGATTCGTCGATTTTACAACTGGTATTAATACCAAGTGGTATATTTACCCCCTTAACCTTCAATCGGTTAGAGTGAAAGGTTATTTGGCCTCGGTTTCTTTTCAACCAGTCTGCGCCCAATAAAAACCTTCAATCCAAGTTCGGAGTTATATATAACCTTGACAAAGCCTTTAGCTTCCTCACTTTAATGGGTAAGTGAGTCATATTATCGAGAATCATCTTTTGTCCGTTTGCGAGTGTAACGGTTAGATTCGAATTCTTTAATTCTCGTTTTTCCGATTTTAATTCCTCAAAAACCGATGTTTTGAGGAGCTAGACCTCTGATCCAGTGTCGATCAGTGCCTCTATCGGTCGACCCCTTATTTTCACCATAAACCCATTCCGGGGCCTTGTTGGGGGAGTTTATGTCCCTTGACTCATATACGTCTTCGAGTTTCTTTTCTTGATTTATTATTTCTTCGGTGAGCCTGTTTCGGACCGCTTTTACCACCTCCCTGACATTCATGCCCTCTAGAGTTCATATTTCCCCAGGGACCTTTTTCCTTCGAGGACTTGACATGGTTACATGTTCGGGTAACCGGTGTCTGATCATGTCGGTGGTAATCTGTGCTTTTCGAGGGTACCCTGGTCTTTTTTTCCCCGAGTCGAATTTATATACCTCTCTCTCAGATGACCATGGACAGTCCTGTTCTAGCCTCTTATGGCTAAAATGCCCTCGCCGCGGTCTCCTAGATTTTGCCGAAGCGCATGCACAAGACTTACTCTTTACAGCTTTTGTTGCTTTGCTACAACTGAAGCAACCATAGGTTTTCTCTGACCCGTCCCCGCTGTATAATTCAGTCTTGGGTACCCTAAATATATTAGAATCCCTCCTACGTCCCTGCTACCAGTAAACGCCTTTGAACAAGCTATTATTTAGAATAGGTTGTTCATTTGCGTGGCCACTTCGGATTCTCTTGTAAAGCTTTACACTTTGTCTCGCAGCAGACAAACCCTCCGATAATGTTGTTGGATTGAATCTGGCCACATCCTCCTTAATGAAGGGGTTAATTAACGCATCTATGAAAAATTCAGCTAGGTGCACTTGCACAGCCGAACTTTCCTTCATATCTGCATACCTGTATGCTAGCAAGTCGGTTCATCCGGTTAGCTAATTCTGCGAGAGCTTCACCTCGATTTTGCCTTATTTCAATTAGGGCCCTAGCAGCATCGGCGGTATTTATAACCTCACCATACTGTGCCACTAACTCATCGAGCAGGTCTTTACTGGTTGTATTCGGATGGTCGTCGAGATATTCTTCGATCCATTCCGAAGGTAGACCGTCTGAGAAGTCATACGCCAGGTTTACTAGCTTTGGGTCTGTTAGATTGTAGACCCGCTCTTTCTTTTTCAGAGCAGCTAGCCATGGCTTTAGGTCGGACGATTTCCCAGTAAATATTGGGATCTTCGATCCACCTGTGAGCACTCTATTTAAGGGGGTTGGGTTAGTGTTCGCCATTTTGTCTATTTATTATTTTTATTTTTAAGTAGCAGACGTTAAACAAAAAGCCCTATACACGAATAATTTTTATAAATTATTTACCAACAAATTCACAGAGTAAATGAGAGCAGAAGAAAATGGTCACCTACCTTAGCTTGTGTGGTTTTACGGTGTGTTGTCTTTTTTCTTCTTTTGATGCTGTGATGATCGTTCCGGTTAGAAGTGGCTGGTTTTTGGATTGTGTCCGTGGGTTTTTTTTTTGATTGTTGTTTTCAAATGTTGTGATCGTCGATTTGTTTGTTGTGCCGTGGTATTTTTGGTTGTGTCCGTGGTAACCCTGGGTCGTTATCCTGGTCACGGCACCAATGTGGTAATGTTACTTTCTTTGGCCGAAGGGGTATCTCTTGGTCGCGAAACCAATGTGGCAATATTATTTTGGACGTTGTGTTAATCTTGGCCGTGGAACCAATGTGGCAACATCGTTTGCTTTGGACGGCTGGGCGATCTTTGCCGGACTTTATATGACGACCGGACGATGTGTGACAACGTGTTCACGTATGTGCAATGTCTCGTCTTGTTATGGCCAGTGAGCAATCATCGTCTGACGATAGTCATTGTCGTCTGCTTCTGGGACAGGCTTGCTGGCTGGCTGGCTTGCTGGTTGGGGACACTTGTGCTTTGTCACAAAAGTAGGTTACACAAAACAAGTTATAAAATGGACTGTAAATAATGAGGTTTGATTTAATCTAGAATTCAATATTTATCTATTTGACAGGTCTTGACTGAAGAAAGTTGGAAGATATATAAATAAAACAAACATTGAATTGGAAATAATTAAAAAAAAACATTGCTAAAATAGTTAAATGGTTAAAAATAGAACAATGGAGATGTGTTTTTGATTTCGACAAGAAAGGAGGACGTGTCATTTGCTCGTCTTTCCAGTGGAACTTCGTTGATGAGCCCGCTAGGAATAGATAGATGTGTGCGATAGTAAGATGATGTTTATATCAATAAAAAAAATCAAGGACAAACATCCTCTTTTCTTTCCGAGTCTTCCGTTAGGATTCAATCTGCTGGATCCTCAATACAATTCACCGGCCGACAGAAACCAAGTAAGTGCAGTTTTTTTTCAGTTTTAGGGAAGATAATAACTGTGTGACACATAACCACCAGAAGCACTGTAAGAACTTTAACATTTTGAGTTACGTTACATAAACATATTTGGCCACCTTACAGCATGAACATATTTGGCCACGTTACAACATAAACATTTGACCCTACCACGTAACTCGTCCAGTTGGATGCTCTTAAAAAGATAATGACTACGTTACATAATGTTTATTTGACTGCCGTAATAAGACCAAACTGCAAGAGTGGTTAGAGACATACCTGGTGGGGTCGCCACCCACAGTGTGAAACACCAACAGCCTTCAGTCTGAACCGAACAAAATGAAAAAGAAAAAATTACGGAAAACAAAGTCGGATCATGAGCAGAACAGACCACAGGTGAAAACGAACACAAAGAAAAAGAAAAGAAATGTAAGATGAAAAAGAAAAATATATATGTAAGTAAAAATACGTTTCTCGACTTATAAACACACACAAGATGAAGACAGGTAACAATGAAAAAAAAGAATGTAAACATAGTTATACACTTAACAATTTTTTTTTTTACTTCAATTCGCCCCTAACAAGGCATACTGCGAATAAGACATGTGGGGATACCGTGAATTAAAGTAGAACACCTGGCATCTGTAAACCTCTACAGCGACGGATTGTCCTTTTGCTGCTTATCGGGTATTTACGTCGAGGGGACACAAGTGCAGCATATTCGTCGGAGAATATTCCGTCGAAGTATATGTAAAACAAGCACAGGAATGCGATATTATGACGATGGGGCAGTGGCTGGAGCTTGGTAGACAGTGTGGGACCTATTAGGTTAGAGACTCTCGTTTTGGACTCAGTTCAAGAGGGAGATATTAGCGGTTGATGCACCAGCCCAGATGTAGCAACAGTACTCGATGCATGAGCAAATGGTGGCTTTGTAGAGATATAAGATATTGACAGATGTGATAAGTTTTCTAGCCCAGTAGAGGGAGCCTACCTTCTTTGAAGCAGAGTTGGCAGCATCTTCTATGCATTGATTCCAATTCATGTTGCCTGTGAATGTTAGACATAGGAGTTTAAATGTTGGACTCTCGGGAAATGTAGTATTAGCCATGGCTATCGGTGGTTGGAATTGTTAAAGAAAATATTATTATTATTATTATTATTATTATTATTATTATTATTATTATTATTATTATTATTATTATTATTTGTACCCACTAGGAGTTCTCACACAGATCATCGTCAGTGATTGCTCACCGACAACAACCAGTGGTATTTCCTGGAGTCTTAGTGACAACAAGCCTCCCAAGGTTTCCAGTATTCTTCACCTCTTTTCGATAACGATGCGGTATCGCAACAGCCTCTTACCATTGATTTCACGCTGGTAAGGACAATTGGTCTTCTCTTTTCCAGTGGAGGTCTGGTTTGTGCTGTCCCTCCTCGGTCTTCTCATCCTCCTCGACCCTCTACAAATATTTTGTCTGGTGTCAGCCTAGGCCGGCACCATTTAAGCATTTTTTTTTATTAATTAAAAAAACAAAAAATCTTTTTTAATTTTTAAATCTTTTAAAATGTTTTTATTTTTATAGTGTTTCTTGTAATTTCTGTTCCTTGGTTCGTGTTGTGGTGTTCTTCGTGTGGTTTTGTTTTCTCCCTGTTGTAAATTCCTTGTGACAGGTTACCCTTTGTAGCTTATGCATGTTGGTTTCCGCATTCAAGGATTTTCCTTAAGATTGCTCCTGTTTTGATCATTGCCGTCCTTTATATGGTTTCGATGGTCCCTTTGATTCCAATTTCTCCCAGTCTTTTCTCCAGGTTTTATTATTATTATTATTATTATTATTATTATTATTATTATTATTATTATTATTATTATTATTATTATTATTATTATTATTATTATTATTTACTCACTAGGAGTTATCACACTGGTCATCGTCAGTGGTCACCCACTGCCGACAACCTGTGGTATTCCCTGGAGGCTGAGTGACAACAAGTCTCCTCAGGCCTCCAGTATGCTCAACCTCTTTTCGTTCATCACCGCTGATGACCTTGCGGTAATCGCAACAGCCACCTACCAACGATTTCCCGCTGATAAGGGCCATTGGTCCCCTCTGGGGCCCGAGTGGCAACAAGCCTTCCCAAGGTCCCAGAGCTGTCCGCGCTCTTCCAGTGGAGGTCTGGTTTTGCGCTTTCCCTCCTCGACCCTCTGTCCATAATTTTCGTGGCGTCAGCCTATGCTTGCGCCTCTCTCGTGCGGTTGTATTTTCCCCGGTTCTGTTGTTTTGTGCTTCCATGTGTTTGTTCTCCATTCGTTGCTTATGTGGGTTGGTTTCCGCATTCGAGGACATTTCTCAGGATTGTAGCTGTTTTGATCATTACTGTCCTTTGTATGGTCTCAGTTATCCCTTTGATTCCTATTTCCCCTAGTCTTTTCTCCATGTTTTTGGAGACTGTTCCTAGTGCTCCTATGATTATTGGTGTTATACTGACTTTCTTCATGTTCCATATTCCTTTCAATTCTCTGGCAAGTTCAGTATATTTGCTTCTCTTTTCCGTCTCTTTGATCTTCACTCTGTGGACTGCTGGAACGGCAAAGTCCACGATTTGGCAGGATTTTTCTTTCTTGTTGATTATTATCATATCCGGTCTCCTTGCTGTTATGGGTTTGTCTGTTTGTACATTCATATCCCATATGATTTTGTGTTTTTCGTTTTCTAGTACAGTTTCTGGTTTGTGTTTGTACCGTTTTCTTGCATATTCGAAATTCAGTTGTTTGCACATTTCCCGGTGTACTTCTTTCCCCATGCTGTCATGTCTGTTCTTGTATTCCCTTTGTGCTAGCTTGCTGCATTCACTTATTATATGATTTATCGTTTCGTCTCTTTGTCCACACAATCTGCATTTGCTGTTTTCCTGGGTTTTATCTATCTTTGCTTTAATAAAGTTTGTCCTAATCGCATTGTTCTGTGCGGCCGTCAGCAGAGATTCCGTTTCTCTGTTCAGGTTTCCTTTTCTTAGCCATGCCCAGCTGTTTTCATTGGCTTCATCGCTTGTGAGTCTTATAAAGCGTCCATGTAGTTGTTTTTCTTCCCACTTTTCCTTTCTTGTCTTTTTGTTTCTGGGTTCAGTGCTTCCGGGGTTGTTTGTTGGGCTGGTGTCTCTTGCTGTGGCGATCAGTCTTTCCGTGTTCTGGGTTACATATTTCTCCAGCTCTTTTTTGGTGTCTTCCACACAGTCTTCTATACTTACCAGTCCTCTACCTCCTTCATTTCTTTTCACGTAGAGTCTGTCCGTGTCGTCTTTTGGGTGCAGTGCATTGTGCATAGTCATTAGTTTTCTAGTTCTTTGGTCAAGGTGCCTGAGTTCTTCTTTGGTCCAGCCTATGAATGGTCCAGAGTATCTTATTAGTGATACAGCCCATGTGTTTATCCCTTTTACTAGGTTTCTGCTATATAGTTTAGTTTCTAAGAGTTTCCTTGTTCTTCGTAGATATTCTTTTCCAATCTTCTCTTTCATTTCTGTATATTTGATTGTGTCTGCTTCCAGAACTCCCAGGTATTTATAACTATCTTGTTCTCCTAGCGCCCTCATCTCCTCTTGGTTGGGGAGTTCTATACCTTCTGTCTTTTCCAGTTTTCCTCTTTTGATCTCTAGCAGTGCACATTTTTCTATTCCAAACTCCATTTGGATATCCTGGCTGAATATCCTGGTTGTGTTTATCAGCTTTTCCAGTTCTTTTTTGTTTTTTGCAAACAGTTTAAGGTCATCCATGTACATCAGGTGGTTTATTCTTTGTTCTGTATCCGTAAACCTGTATCCGGCGTCACACTTTCTGAGTATGTAGTTGAGTGGCATCATTATTATTATTATTATTATTATTATTATTATTATTATTATTATTATTACTATTATTATTGTTATTATTATTGTTATTATTATTATTATTTACTCACTAGGAGTTATCACACTGGTCATCGTCAGTGATCGCCCACTGCCAACAACCTGTGGTATTCCCTGGAGTCTGAGTGACAACAAGTCTCCTCAGACTTCCAGTATGCTCCACTTCTTTTCGCTCATCACCGCTGATGACCTTGTGGTATCGCAACAGCCACCTACCATCGATTTCCCACTGATAAGGGCCATTGGTCCCTTCTGGGGCCCGAGTGGCAACAAGCCTCCCTAAGGTCCGTTAGCTGTCTGCGTTCTTCCAGTGGAGGTCTGGTTTGCGCTTTCCCTCCTCGACCCTCTGTCCATAATTTTCGTGGTGTCAGCCTATGCTTGCGCCTCTATCGTACGGTAGTATTTTCTTCGGTTCTGTTTTCTTGTGCTTCCATGTGTTTGTTCTCCATTCGTTGCTTATGTGGGTTGGTTTCCGCATTCGAGGACATTTCTCAGGATTGTAGCTGTTTTGATCATTACTGTCCTTTGTATGGTCTCAGTTATCCCTTTGATTCCTATTACTCCTAGTCTTTTCTCCATGTTTTTGGGGACTGTTCCTAGTGCTCCTATGATTATTGGTGTTATACTGGCTTTCTTCATGTTCTCTGGCAAGTTCAGTATATTTGTTTCTTATTTCCGTCTCTTTGATCTTCACTCTGTGGTCTGCTGGAACGGCAAAGTCTACGATTTTGCAGGATTTTTCTTTCTTGTTGATTATTATCATATCCGGTCTCCTTGCTGTTATGGGTTTGTCTGTTTGTACATTCATATCCCATATGATTTTTTGTTTTTCGTTTTCTAGTACAGTTTCTGGTTTGTGTCTGTACCGTTTTTTTGCATATTCGAAATTCAGTTGTTTGCACATTTCCCGGTGTACTTCTTTCCCCACGCTGTCATCTCTGTTCTTGTATTCCTTTTGGGCTAGCTTGCTGCATTCACTTATTATATGATTTATCGTTTTGTCTCTTTGTCCACATAATCGGCATTTGCTGTTTTCCTGGGTTTTATCTATCTTTGCTTTAATAAAGTTTGTCCTAATCGCATTGTTCTGTGCGGCCGTCAGCAGAGATTCCGTTTCTCTGTTCAAGTGTCCTTTTCTTAGCCATGCCCAGCTGTTTTCATTGGTTTCAACGCTTGTGAGTCTTATAAAGCGTCCATGTAGTTGTTTTTCTTCCCACTTTTCCTTTCTTGTCTTTTTGTTTCTGGTTTCAGTGCTTCCGGAGTTGTTTGTTGGGCTGGTGTCTCTTGCTGTGGTGATCAGTCTTTCCGTGTTCTGGGTTACATATTTCTCCAGCTCTTTTTTGGTGTCTTCCACACAGTCTTCTATACTTACCAGTCCTCTACCTCCTTCGTTTCTTTTCATGTAGAGTCTGTCCGTATCGTCTTTTGGGTGCAATGCATTGTGCATAGTCATTAGTTTTCTAGTCCTCTGGTCAAGGTGCCTGAGTTCTTCTTTGGTCCAGTCTATGAATGGTCCAGCATATCTTATTAGTGAGACAGCCCATGTGTTTATCCCCTTTACTAAGTTTTTGATATATAGTTTTGTTTCTAAGAGTTTCCTTGTTCTTCGTAGATATTCTTTTCCAATCTTCTCTTTCATTTCTGTATATTTGATTGTGTCTGCTTCCAGAACTCCCAGGTATTTATAACTATCTTGTTCTCCTAGCGCCCTCATCTCCTCTTGGTTGGGGAGTTCTATACCTTCTGTTTAAGGTCATCCATGTACATCAGGTGGTTTATTCTTTGTTCTGTATCCGTAAACCTGTATCCGGCATCACACTTTCTGAGTATGTAGTTGAGTTACATCATGGCTATTATATACAATAGTGGTGATAGAGAGTGTCCTTGAAAAATGCCTCTCTGTATTTTTATCTCAGACAGGTGTTGTCCTCCGGCTGTCAGTTTTAGTCTCCATGTTTCCATCGCTTTCAGGATGAGATTCATAATCCTGTCTGGTATCTTGTATATTTTTAAGCATTCAATTATCCACGTTTGGGGGATTCTGTCGTAGGCTTTCTTGTAGTCAATCCATGCCATGGTTATGTTCTTTTGTCTGCTCTTCACCTCCTTCAGGGTCTTTTGATCAATGTATAGTAGATCATGTGCCCCTCTTTGTCCTTTCCGGCATCCTTTTTGTTCCTCGGGGAGAAGTTCACGTTTGTCCAGGGATTTGTAGATTTGTTCTCTCAGTTGTGCTGTGAAAATTTTCCACATTATTGGTAGACATGTTATCGGTCTGTAGTTGCTGGGGGTCGTTCCCTTTTTGGGGTCTTTTTGTATTAATGTTGTTCTTCCTTCCGTCATCCATTCTGGTACGTCTGTTTTGCGGATACATCCACTCAGTTTCTGCGCTAGTCTTTCATGCAGGGTCGTGAATTTTTAAAACCAGTATGCATGTATTCCATCGTGGCCTGGTGCTCTCCAGTTTGCCATTTTTCTTAGGGTTTTCTTGATCGTTTCTTTGTTAATTTCTGTTTCGGTTCCTTGTTCGATTACCTGCAGTTCATCTTTCATGTTTTTCAACCATTGGGCATTCTCGTTGTGCTTTTTTGGTTCTTCCCATATCTTGCTCCAGAATTGTTTTGTTTCTGTTGGGTTCGGTTGCTCTATTGTTATTTTTTCTCCATTTACGTTTTTGTAAAACTGGCTTTCATTGTTTTCAAATGTCCTGTTCTGTTTGCTCTGTTCTGATTTGTACCTGTATCGTCTCAGTCTTCCTTCTATTGCTGCTATCTTTTGTTTTATTTCTTCATGTTTCCCATTTAGTTTTTCCTTGCATTTCTGATTTTTGCTTCTTAATCGTTTCATGTCCTCCTTCATTCTGTTCACGGTTTTAGCTTATTTCCGAAGTTTGGTGATCTGGGTTTCCAGTCTGATTTCCCATCCAGGTTTTGTCGGTCCACTCTTTTGTCCATTCTCTTCGTTTCTTAGTTTCATACTTACCGATTTTGCACCTGCATATATCAGGTTGTTTAAGTCCGTAATAGTTTCTGTTGGGATGTGTGTGAGGAGTCTGTTTACTCTTTCTGTTTCTGCTTTTAACTTCTTCGCTACTTCATTCCTGAGAGATGGGAGTTTTGTTTTGTTTTCTAACATGTATCGTCTAATGTTCTCCACATCACTTGCTTCTTTTTCGTTGAGTTCTATCTCAGCAGGTTCTGTGGTTCCGCAGTCTTCTATCTCATCTGGTTCTGTGATCCTGTAGCCTTCACTCTCTTCAGTTTCAGTGTGTATGTTTTGCCCGTCCTCTTCCTGTGGTTTCTCCTTCGGTAGTGTTTTTTGCTCCGTTTCGCAATTAACCTTCCGTCTGATTTCTGTCAGTTCCATCTCCGAGAACCATCCTCGCTTGACGATCTGTCTTGCTTGATCTGTTATCCTTTGTTCCGTTGTATGGTAGTCACTAGCAGTGTCCCAGAGATGTTTCATTCGTTTTCGGTAGCCTCTTTCTGTAGGGTAGCGGCTTTTATAATAGCACTCCATCACCAGTCTGTTCTCTTTCGTGGTCCATTTCTTTCTATATCTTTTCAGTTTGCTGTTTCGCTCTGGTTTTCCTGTCTTTGGTCTGTGTCCTTGTCATACCTGGAATCAGAGAGGTTACTTACCTGGTTCTTGTCCGTTGTCTTGTTTCTTAAATGAGAAGAGCCAACATTCGCAGGATGCAGACCGGGTTCTCCATGTTGGCTAACGAGGGTACACCTGCCCATCATGACACTCAGGTCTTTCTCCTGAGTCCCACGGCTTGTATTGATATTATTGTGCATTATTCATATTTTTGGTGTGTGTGGCCACACCAGGCCCAGGCTTATTCTGCCTGTGGTCCTGTCACAGGGATAGTGATTGTCTCATTCATTTTAATGAGTGATATTGTGCACTATCACACAAATAAAAAAAAAAAATATATATTGATATATATATATATATATATATATATATATATATGTTATATAAGGATATAGTATAAGTTCATTGTATACGAAAAGGGAACAGAAAGTTGAAGATAGGTTTCCCTCTCGCAAGTAAGCATAAATAATAGAGATAAGAAGGCTAAACTTCAGGCCTGCATATTTATTATTATTATTATTATTATTATTATTATTATTATTATTATTATTATCATCATCATCATCATCATCATCATCATCATCATCATCATCATCATCATCATCATCATCATCATCATTATTATTATTATTATTATTATTATTATTATTATTATTATCATTATTATTATCATGATCATTATTATTATTACTATTATTATTATTTTATCATCATCATCATCATCATCATCATCATCATCATCATCATCATCATCATCATCATCATCATCATCATCATCATCATCATCATCATCATCGTCATCATCATCATCATCATCATCATCGTTGTTGTTATTATTGTTGTTATTATTATTATTATTATTATTATTATTATTATTATTATTATTATTATTATTATTATTATTATTATTATTATTATTATTATTATTAAAGACGTAAAATCCCTACACAATAAATGATCATACACATGAAAACCACCGGAGGTAATTCTGTCGAGGCGTAATATCAATATATTTGACGAGGACAATATGCCGAAGAAAAACGATATAACTACTAATAGCTCCTCATCCCAAAAATGTAGACAATAACACAGGTTTTTATCAAGTATTTTTCTCTATTGATTACGATTTAAATTTTTAATACATTTGTTCAACTCATACAAACATGTCTCGATCGAGGTAACCCTCTGTATAATTTCATTTTGGAATTTTGTATTTTTTATAGTTATTTCGTTTAGGTCCACGAGAGAATTCTGCAAATCAACCAACTCGATTTCCGACTGTTTGATCTGAAGGTCTAAAACAGTCGCCTCTCTCATTAGACTAACGGCCTTGAGAAATTTGCGCCGGTGTTGAATCAACTGTGAGTCGCACTCGAGATGACCATTTCTGCGCAGTTTATAAATGTTCACCGCTTGTTTGATTACATCTGCAGCGGCGTTTTTGTGAGTATTCTCCAAACGCACTCGTCGGATAAAGGAATATATGCATTTCTCGGCTCGCGTCTGTTCCAGCTTGTTGGACAAGACAGCCACCATCAGAGCCACGATCCCTACGCCTGCCAGACCGGTCAATACTGAAATAACGCGGCCACATGTGCTAACCGGAACCAAATCGCCATAGCCGACAGTAAGGAAGGTTATGGCAATAAGCCACATTGATTGAATGGCTGATGAATCGTCACCCTTGGCAAAAGACAATCTCTCACAGGTGTGCATTGACCACGATGTGCATATAAAGATTAAAACTAAGATGGTGGCCAAGATCCAACATGGGTGGGTAGACATGAGGGCTCTGAAAATAAATTGGGCGTTTATCTTCACTTTGCATAGAGCCCCGTAACTGTGGATGGATGCATCAATTAGACGGTCGCTGTGTACCACGGCCATCCGACCGATCAGGTATAGCCTACAGAGCATCATAAGTGAAAGGATGACATTTGTCGGCACTTCGCGGTTATGGTCATGCTCCTTGTTCCATTGGCTTACTGTCGGTTTGAAACTGGCGTTTGCGTGGTTTGTTCCATGTATCTAAAAGAGCAAGGAAAAGAAGAAATAGATAAACATAAGAAATCAATGGAGTAAAGAGTGGCGTAATGGTTAGCGATGATGATTACGGAATCGGCATTCCGAGTTAAAAGATCTCATCAGATTCATCTCGTTCTTAGTTACTTACTTTCTTTTTTAACAATAAATTGTTTACACTATGTTTGTTTTGGTTTGTCTGCTTTGCGGCATATCAACCGTTTCTGTGTCATTTAATGTCCAAACACAATGCCTATTGTCAACGATTAATTATATAATATTACTTGAACACAATTCATTATTTTACTCACAGTCTGCGTAAATTTTCCTAACAATATCAACGCATCACTGAACTCAGTAGATCCTATAGGATTTGAACTCGGCATATCCGATTCGACACTTATCATGTTAAGAATAGGATTTGTTCTTCGGCATTGCGTAACTCAATAAAAGTTGCATATCAACCTGTTTGGACGTATTTACTGGCGAAAAACAATAGACAAAAGATTAGTAAAATCAAATTGTTACTTGAAGCTTAATTTACGTTAACTAAAATTGTCATATTCTTTTAATAGTAAGAAAATTGTGAAATAGAAAAAGTAAGAAAATAAGCCAGTCGCGAGACTGCATACCTCCGCCTGACAACAACATACGAAGTTGAAATTCTGTCAAAATGTCAAACTTGACCGAACTTCTCAAGGTCCATGTCAAGGTCATACAAGATGCGGGACTTTTGATAAGCTACGATATGGGCCAAATACCGTGTCTCTACGATGAACAGAACCGGCATCGCCAAATGTGTGAATTTTACATTTTACATGACCTTGACCTTTATCTAGATATCCTCAAATTAAATCAGTTCTAAGTTAGACCATAGCCATTATTTTGACTAAGTTTGGTGACGATTGGTCAAGCGATGTTGACGTTAGGCTGTACACAAACAAACAAACAGAGTTACAAATTGGACCGAATATACAACGCTCTTTTGTGTAGGTAATGAGAATGTAGGATGAAGAGGGAAAATTAAATTGGCTACTCTGGTGCCCCCTCGACGTAAATTCACTAGACCAACTCTACAATCAACTAAATCCCATCCATTCACTGTGGCGGTCCCCAGATGCTGGAGAGCTTTCTACTCAAATAGCTTCTTTCCTCGTGCTGCTGGCCTCTGGAACTCCCTCCATGCCCCCTGTTTCCCCGACAGTACTGACTTGCAGAAATTTAAAATTAATGTAAACAGACATCTCGCTGCACAGATCCCAGTTTAGGTTGCCCCCAACCTTCTCCCCTCTTCTTTCTTTTCATTAGTCCCTTACGTCTACAGTGGCGGCCTGCCTTGTTTGGGGTGAACTACGTTAAAAAAATATTACTTCTTGCACTACTAAACTTTAAACAAGAAAAGTGATTATTACTAGCTATTTTTTATATATAGTAAGCACATGTTACTTTTAGCTGTATTTATTATTTAAATCATGGAAATTCTTAAATTTAAATCTATATAATAATAATACGCTAAACCAATTTCATGTTCGTAAAATGTTATTACCCCCTCCCCACACTTAACACAAAGATGGTATCAATTAATGTTCGAAGATACAATAAAACAAAAGTAATTTTTAAAATTGAATCTGTTATGTTGAAACTTGAACTAAAATACACTTTCTTAGCCTAGGATAAAGTGTAATATCTGTTCTGTCTAAAGATGGTATAATAATATCGTAGGGTCTGCGTTCGCGTCGGACATCCATAGAATGGAAATATGTAAAAAATTGCTACAAGGATTTTGGAGATGGATCTCTATAATCTGATATATTCTGAAACTACATTAACCAGAGATAAGTATATTTCGGTGTGAACAAAGCTGGTACAATAATATTGTGGGGTCTGCTTTTACGCCATACATCCCTAGAATGAACATATTTTTATGTCAGCAATATACAATAGATGAAGGATGCGACTGTGGAATTTCCACGGGCCCACTAGTGTGTGAATACACAAATAATAAGCATTGTGGATTGGGTGAGTAGATTTAAACATGGTTGGGAATTGATATAATTTATATAAAACAAAAGTTGATTATTTGATATAATAAAAAACATATATTTTTTCGTTTTATATATTTAAATAAGGTATGGAAATTCTATAATTTTATGAAAATTAATAACCAAGTATTAAAGATAATCGTAATAGTAGTTATAAACATTGCATAAGAAAAATAGAGATACAAAAGAAAGCAGATAGTCCGATCCGTACACAAATAAAGCAGAAAAGGGCAACTAGATACAGACAAAGAGAGAGACAAGTGGAAGGACACACAGGTATATAAGAGAATAATGAAGTGAAGGAGACACAATAATAATAAATACAACTACAGACCAATAACCTACCTACCAACTATGTGGAAAATCCTAACAGTACAATTGAGAGAACATATCTACCACACACTGAATAATCGTGAATTATTCCCAGAGGAACAAAAAGGATGCCGGAAAGCGAAAAGAGGGACGTATGACCTGTTATAAGGATCCTAAATGAGGTGAAAAAAGAACCTAGCCATGGCATAGATTGTTTAAAACAAAGTCTACGACAGAATTGCTGGCATGGATTATTGTTTAAAGATGTTCAAGATATCCGACAAAATTATCCATCTTATGAATAAAGCAATGGAAATATGGAGACTGGAACAGACAGCTGGAGGGAAACATCTGGATGAGATAAAAATACAGATAGTCATTTTCAGAGAAACTCTCTATCACCACTACTGTTTATCATAACAACGATAACAACACACTCAGAAAGTGTAATGATAGCTACAAATTCACAGACAGAGAAGAAAGAATAAACTATCTCATGTATATCAATGATCTGAAGCTACTTGCAAGCAACAAACAGGACTTGGCAAAGCAAATAAACACTACCACAATTTTCAGTCAGGATATCCAAATGGAATTTGGAATGGAAAAGTGTGCTCTACTAGAGAAGGAGAAGGCTCAAGACAGAGGAAGGCATGAAACTACATAACTATGACCAGATAAAGGTACTTTGCGAACATCATACGTACCAATATCTGGGAGTTATGGAAGCAGACACCATCAAATCAAGAGAAATGAAAGAGAAGATTAGAACATAATTCTTGAGAAGAACAAGAAAACTTTTGTAAAACCAAATTATTCAGTAGAAACCTGATAAAAGGAATAAACACCTGGGCAGTTTCTCTAGTATCATATTTTCATCCATTCATACGCTTGACAAAAAAAACATCAGGAATCTAGACCAGAAGACTAGAAAACTAATGCGCAAAACCCAAAGGATGATATTGACCAACTACAAAAAAAGAAAAGAAGGGGAAGAGGACTAGTAAGTATACTATGGATGACACAAGACATGAACTGAAGAAATACATAACCTAGAACACAGAAAAGCTTATACTTTGCAACAAGAGACACCGAAAAAATGAACAATGCAAAGAGAAATGAAACCGAAAACCAAAAGACGAGAACAGAAAAATGGGGGGAAAAGTAGCTACTATTGGAATTATTATTAAGCGCAGTGAATTCTAAGTGCCCTGTGATTGGATGCAAATCAGCCAATCACAGATCACTGCTTCAATCTCCGCAGAAAACACAGGAGAGTGCCTTTTTTGAAAATAACGGCCTCTTTGCTTCAGCCTCGCAGCCGTTAACAACGTTCTTCTCTGCCGTGTCTGGTGAGAGCGGGCTCATGCTCTTTTAGCGTATATAATACGCGCGAAGCCCTCTTGATGTTCTCAACTACTCTTCACAGCATCTTGTTACAAGACAACTGGCATTTACAGTGAGTCCGCAAAGGCACTTCTTTTGCAAGCAACATTCTATTCCTTTCTTCTCTTTTTTCATCTATATAAATACTCTTTCTTCATCTACCCAAGTTGTTTGTTATCTCTGTTCTTGTCTAGTCACGTTAATATGCCACCAATGTTTCTTCCAGCGGACTACCGTCTTCGTCCTTCATTTTAACGGGAAAAATCCCAACACTACATAGACGATTCATAAGATGGACCAGAGAAGAGACACACGAAAAAACTCGGACGAAAACTATGCAAACGTCTGCACTTTGAAAATTCAAACATATGGTACAGAAACAAATCGGAAACAGTAATGGAAAAGGAAAGTCACAAAAATCCTCTAGGGACATGGAGGTACAAACAGACAAACTCATCCAAGCAAGGAGCACGGACGTGATAATAGTCAACAAGAAGGAGAAACTCGTTGCCAAATCGTTCCAGCACTTTGCAGTGTGAAGATTAAGGAGACAAAAAACGAAGCAAATAGAATGAGCTTCCCAGAGAACCAAAAGGAATATGGAACATGAAGAAAATCACTATGATACCAATAATTGTAGGAGCATTACGAACAGTCCCGAAAACCCCGGAAAAAAAACTAGGATAAATTGGAATAAAAAAGAAGGTTGAGACCATACAACTGTTGTGGGGTACAAATCACCCCTATTGAAGAACTAATGGAAGCAACCATCTATAATAAATACCATGGTTGCAAAGACTCAAACAGAGGACATTCCTATTCATGTTTTACCGCATGGTAGGAATCCGGTCATCTCCTACCACATTTAGTGGCGTTAATGTATTGCTATGAATAAATACATTGTATATTTTAACCTGTCACAATTTGTGGTTGTTATCTTTGTGACCCCTAGCACGGGTCTACAACAACAACGAACAGCGATGATGAACACATCCGAAATCTTGAATTCAGAAAACAACCGGCATAAGTAAAGAACGCTAACCTGCCATAGATCATTTTCAATAGAAAAAGAACACAGCATAATAGAAAGAAGATCACACGAACCAAAGGGAAGTAGAAACTGACAGAAATTCAATAAATAAACCCCCCCTCTCTCTAAAATGAATTCATGGACATACACACATACATGTAGTGACACCAGACTCGGTTGCTACCACACACAACTATCTTGAAAGATCAAGGAAGATGGAAAGACCGAGGATGGAGAGAACCAACCAGACATCCACTGGAATGGTGTGAGAGTACTGTAACCGTAAGGAAGATTATTGTCACTCAAATTCCAGAGAAGACCAACGAGAAACGCAAAGTGATTTGCAAGTGTTATCGCAAGAGGCGGAGAGGGAGAGTGTTGGAAAGTTGGGGAGGCTCGTTGTCATCCAAATCCCAGAGAAAGCCAATGGCCTTACCAACGAGAAATCAATGGTAAGCGTCTGTTGTGATAACGCACACTCATTTGCAGTAGTTATCGAAAGAGGTGGAGAGCGCTGGAAATCTGGGGATACTTGTCACTCACACTCCTGGTGATTATCAGTGAGCAATCACTGATTACTGTCTGTGTGAGAACTCCTTGTGAGTACATAATAATAATAATAATAATAATAATAATAATAATAATAATAATAATAATAATAATAATAATAAAATTAAAAAAAAAACATTTAAAAATTTGAAAATTAAAAAAAAATTAAAAATTAATTTTTTTTTAATTAAATAAAAAACACTTAAAAAAATGGTGCCGGCCTAGGCTGACACCAGACAAAATATTTGTAGAGGGTCGAGGAGGATGAGAAGACCGAGGAGGGACAGCACAAACCAGACATCTACTGGAAAAGTGCGGAGGATGCTGTGGCCTTGGGGAGGCTTATTGCCACCCAAATCCCAGAGAAGACCAATTGTCCTTACCAGCGTGAAATCAATGGTAAAAGGCTGTTGCGATACCGCATCGTTATCGAAAAGAGGTGAAGAATACTGGAAATCTGGGGAGGCTTGTTGTCACTCAGACTCCAGGAAATACCACTGATTGTTGTCTCGGTGAGCAATTACGGACGATGATCTGTGTGAGAACTCCTAGTGAGTACAAATAATAATAATAATAATAATAATAATAATAATAATAATAATAATAATAATAATAAGCAAAAATCAGAAACGCAAGGAAAAACTAAATGAGAAACATGAAGAAATAAAACAAAGGATAGCAGCAATAGAAGGAAGACTGAGACGATACAGGTACAAATCAGAACAGAGCAAACGGAACAGGACCTTTGAAAACAATGAAAGCCAGTTTTACAAAAACGTAAATGGAGAAAAAACAACGACAGAGCAACCGAACCCAACAGAAACAAAACAATTCTGGAGCAAGATATGGGAAGCACCGAAAAAGCACAACAAGAATGCCCAATGGTTGAAAAACATGAAAGATGAACTGCAAGAAATCGAAGAAGGAACCGAAACAGAAATCAACAAAGAAACGATCAAGAAAACCCTAAGAAAAATGGCAAACTGGAGAGCACCAGGCCACGATGGAATACATGCATACTGGTTTAAAAAATTCACGACCCTGCATGAAAGAATAGCGCAGAAACTGAGCGGATGTATCCGCAAAACAGACATACCAGAATGGATGACGGAAGGAAGAACAACACTAATACAAAAAGACCCCAAAAAGGGAACGACCCCCAGCAACTACAGACCGATAACATGTCTACCAATAATGTGGGAAATTCTCACAGCACAACTGAGAGAACAAATCTACCAATCCCTGGACAAACGTGGACTGCTCCCCGAGGAACAAAAAGGATGCCGGAAAGGACAAAGAGGTGCACATGATCTACTATACATTGATCAAAAGACTCTGAAGGAGGTGAAGAGCAGACAAAAGAACATAACCATGGCATGGATTGACTACAAGAAAGCCTACAACAGAATCCCCCAAACATGGATAATTGAATGCTTAAAAATATACAAGATACCAGACAGGATTATTAATCTCATCCAGAAAGCAATGGAAACATGGAGACTAAAACTGACAGCCGGAGGACAATACCTGTCTGAGATAAAAATACAGAGAGGCATTTTTCAAGGAGACTCTCTATCACCACTACTGTTTATAATAGCCATGATGCCACTCAACTACATACTCAGAAAGTGTGATGCCGGATACAGGTTTACGGATACAGAACAAAGAATAAACCACCTGATGTACATGGATGACCTTAAACTGTTTGCAAAAAACAAAACAGAACTGGAAAAGCTGATAAACACAACCAGGATATTCAGCCAGGATATCCAAATGGAGTTTGGAATAGAAAAATGTGCACTGCTAGAGATCGAAAGAGGAAAACTGGAAAAGACAGAAGGTATAGAACTCCCCAACCAAGAGGAGATGAGGGCGCTAGGAGAACAAGATAGTTATAAATACCTGGGAGTTCTGGAAGCAGACACAATCAAATATACAGAAATGAAAGAGAAGATTGGAAAAGAATATCTACGAAGAACAAGGAAACTCTTAGAAACTAAACTATATAGCAGAAACCTAGTAAAAGGGATAAACACATGGGCTGTATCACTAATAAGATACTCTGGACCATTCATAGGCTGGACCAAAGAAGAACTCAGGCACCTTGACTAAAGAACTAGAAAACTAATGACTATGCACAATGCACTGCACCCAAAAGACGATACGGACAGACTCTACGTGAAAAGAAACGAAGGAGGTAGAGGACTGGTAAGTATAGAAGACTGTGTGGAAGACACCAAAAAAGAGCTGGAGAAATATGTAACCCAGAACACGGAAAGACTGATCACCACAGCAAGAGACACCAGCCCAACAAACAACCCCGGAAGCACTGAACCCAGAAACAAAAAGACAAGAAAGGAAAAGTGGGAAGAAAAACAACTACATGGACGCTTTATAAGACTCACAAGCGATGAAGCCAATGAAAACAGCTGGGCATGGCTAAGAAAATGAAACCTGAACAGAGAAACGGAATCTCTGCTGACGGCCGCACAGAACAATGCGATTAGGACAAACTTTATTAAAGCAAAGATAGATAAAACCCAGGAAAACAGCAAATGCAGATTGTGTGGACAAAGAGACGAAACGATAAATCATATAATAAGTGAATGCAGCAAGCTAGCACAAAGGGAATACAAGAACAGACATGACAGCGTGGGGAAAGAAGTACACCGGGAAATGTGCAAACAACTGAATTTCGAATATGCAAGAAAACGGTACAAACACAAACCAGAAACTGTACTAGAAAACGAAAAACACAAACTCATATGGGATATGAATGTACAAACAGACAAACCCATAACAGCAAGGAGACCGGATATGATAATAATCAACAAGAAAGAAAAATCCTGCAAAATCGTGGACTTTGCCGTTCCAGCAGTCCACAGAGTGAAGATCAAAGAGACGGAAAAGAGAAGCAAATATACTGAACTTGCCAGAGAATTGAAAGGAATATGGAACATGAAGAAAGTCAGTGTAACACCAATAATCATAGGAGCACTAGGAACAGTCCCCAAAAACATGGAGAAAAGACTAGGAGAAATAGGAATCAAAGGGATAACTGAGACCATACAAAGGACAGTAATGATCAAAACAGCTACAATCCTGAGAAATGTCCTCGAATGCGGAAACCAACCCACATAAGCAACGAATGGAGAACAAACACACGGAAGCACAAAACAACAGAACCGGGGGAAATACAACCGCACGAGAGAGGCGCAAGCATAGACTGACGCCACGAAAATTATGGACAGAGGGTCGAGGAGGGAAAGCGCAAAACCAGACCTCCACTGGAAGAGCGCGGACAGCTCTGGGACCTTGGGAAGGCATGTTGCTACTCGGGCCCCAGAGGGGACCAATGGCCCTTATCAGCGGGAAATCGTTGGTAGGTGGCTGTTGCGATTACCGCAAGGTCATCAGCGGTGATGAACGAAAAGAGGTGGAGCATACTGGAGGCCTGAGGAGACTTGTTGTCACTCAGACTCCAGGGAATACCACAGGTTGTCGGCAGTGGGTGACCACATACGATGACCAGTGTGATAACTCCTAGTGAGTAAATAATAATAATACTATCGCGGAAACCAACACACATAACCAACGACGCCAACCAAGAACATGTAAGTTGTAAAATAAATATTAATAGAAATAGGGGGAAAAATATAATTCCAGAACCACTCGCCCCGTAGTGTTATTGTTAGATAATGTAAGAAATGTGTGCGTTATCTGCCTTTCCACTCCGGGCTGAAAAAGGGTTATGCCATATCCGGATATGAGTAAAATGACTTCCATTTTCCGGTTTTCTCTTTTTTATTATCTGGACTTTGTTGGGGGCAAACGCGCCTGACCGCGGCTTGTGTCTGAACTGCTTGTGGAGAAGGGCGTCCCTGGGATACTTCAAACAACTACAGCTCCCTTCTTTTAGTTTTCTGGAGAGCATTAATAAACTAGTGTACTGTATCCATATGGTCTCATTGTTTTGTTTAGAGAGCAGTCGACTAGCGCTTTTCATATAAAAACTAGTGGAGTGAGAGAAGCAGAGTAACTGCTACGATCATTACCATCGCATACATCAGACTAGACGCCTTCTTTTTTTGGCGCCTTCCCACATAGAATGATTTCTAGCATTAATACAGAAGAAGATAGAAAGAAAAATCATATATACACTACGTAAAATTCTATCCACTGGGGAGGAAGCGCGCGCAATCAACAGGCAAGAGAAGCGCGTACGCATATTTTACTGAAGAGAGAAGAGCGAAAACGTATTATCGCTGTTTTATTTAAGAAAAGAAGAATTAGTTATAATAAGAAAATGAAGAAACA
>OY744521.1:85810884-85890884 GCA_963556195.1 Sepiola atlantica | reverse complement strand
CTCTCTATATATATATATATATATATATATATATATATACCTACATACGCCAGCGTTTCAAGCTTTCGCTCTCATCAGTATAGTATTTGAACCCCTGCTACAGAATCAACCTAGACTATGCCAGCAAACGCCATAACCAATCGGCATCGAGGCATTACCACGTCAAGAATGAAAATTTAAGTTCTATTTATGCGAAAGAAGGCACATATAGAAAGACTGACGAGAGATTCAACGAACGTTGTTGGAATATGCTTTATAGCTACATGCCATTCTATTTTTAACTTCCCCGAACTAGACTCAACTTCAATCTTATTAAAGGGACTTATGATAATATTAATTTTAAGTAAATAATATTAAATTATTTTTACCTAAATACGCCAGTGTTTCAAGCTTTCGCTCTCATCAGTGTAGGGAATGATAATCCCAGACGGTCGCAAGGTTCGAACCCCTGCTACAGAATCAACGTAGACTCTGCAAACAAGCGCCATATATATATATATATATATATATATATATATATATATATATATATATATATATGTAAAGAAGATATTTCGTTATAAGTTTTGAAGGAATCGATTTATTGTCTAAATGGAAAATCAGTTCTACAATCGTACCGTATTTTAGTGTTTACTTTGTTACATTAACTTTATTAGCGAATCCTCATGTATTAGAAAAAGTTTTGAGGGTAATTTACACCGTATAATTTTATAGAAACAGATTGAAACACCTTTACCTTATTAAGCAAGATTAGTTTTAGTTTTATAACAATTTTGTTGATTTCATAATTTAATGACCAAACGACACCACACTTATAAAATTCCACTTCTAAAATCCTATTAAAAATAATTTGGTAGAAAACCCAAAAGAGCATAGTTTTACAAAATGTGAAATTAAAATGAAAGTAAAAAGAATGCTGGTTAAGGTAAGGGTTAATTTAATACATAAATTATTGTTAAAAAGTAAAGCTGCGTACAAATGCTGCAAATACCGTAGGGAATTGTGATCTAGCTTCAGACAAAAAGCGGGACAATAGCAGATATATATTATATACTAGAAGAATACCCGTAATGAGACGGGTAAAATAAATTCACCGAATAGAACAATTTGGCACCACTTCTATGTCCCCTTACGAAGATTAAAATCAAGATATAACCACACGAAACTTTATGTGTAGAATCCTTATTCTAAGTTTGTTCAAAATCTATTACATGTTTCCGATTCTAGAAAGTGTCTAACATTTAAGGGTTAAGCTTAAGGGGTTTGAGGAAGAAAGTGAAATTCAGGGAATCTTGCTTCATTTGTGTCTTATTATTATGGATCAAATCCAATGCAAATCTGATATATTTGAATTTTCAAATGAAAGGTTGTGCTCCCTAAACTTTTAGAATACTCCAAAGAAACTGAAATTTAGGGAATATTGATGTCTTATATCTATCGTTAAAATTTCACAAGAATCAGGGCGTCAACACTTTGTTACTACCTTTGCAAGGAAAAAAATAAAACCAAATATATCACACATTCGTACTCTTTATGCCTAACAGTTATATCCAGAAATTCCTAATAACCTGTTTATTAGTTTAGGAGTGTATCCTGTACATCCAAATATATAAACATATAAAGATACCCAACTTTATAAAGATAGACATAATCATATAAGTTTTGATATAAAAATTATTTGGAAAACTTACTCGGATTATAAACTCGGGCACCGGCTGGATTGCACAAACAATGCACTCTGTAATGATTTTGATAACTGTCCAGCTAGAGACGGCGAGCCTCCAGTTTTCCAGGCCGTTATCAAGCATACAAATATTCATACCCGTCCAGTGGTACAATCCCACCATAGCGATTAGAAACACAGTGGTGAGCATGATGATCATTTCCAGAATAAAACGCACCAGGTTCCCGTAATTGATCATGTAGTATATTTCGAGGTAGATGACCATTACGGCAATGCCCGCCATGGCAAACAGAAATTCCAGGTCGACAATCCATTGCCGCTTGCGAAATAGTTCCTTGCGTCTGTGTAAACGTTTGCTCAGGTTTCCTATGTTGATATGACGGCGTATTGGCACATGTTTCTGTCCTGTTGTCATGGCTGTAAACTTGTGGGACATCTCTTTCACAGAGATTGAGGTTTTATGCTCGATCGCAGGCATCTTTTGGTCCGCCATCATCCGGAAGTACTTTTTTGCCTCCAAAAGTCTGAAATTTAAAAAAAAAGTAACACATTAATCTTAGTTAATTGTTTTAATTCTTTTACTCACCAGAAACAATACATATTGCCACTGAAGCGTGAAAGTCTACTGTGGTAGTAAGCCAAATTTACAAGTGGGGGAAAGTGAGTGGAGAGTTGAGCGGCAAAATGTTTGTTCAAATTACAAAAAGTTCTGCATTTTGGTACTGTCGAGGAAACAGGGAGCAGGAAGCGAATTCCAAAGGCAAGCAGTCCGAGGAAATCAGAGTAGAAAATAATTCGGCACCAAGTGGCCTCTACAGTGAAGGTGTAGAACCATGCCTGTGCCTCCGACTGACCGCCGTACTTCAAATGCATGTGCCGTAGCTGTTGTTGTTGATATTGTTGTTGTTGTTGTTCTTCTTCTTCTTCTTGTTCTTGTTTTTGTTTTTCTTCTTTCTTCTTATTATTATTGACCGTAGTGTAGTCGACTGCCGAGGCGAAAAGTGATAGTCCACAGTTTACATACATAATATAAACAACACACATATACAAACATTTTATACAAGTGTCGAACACGTGTGTGTGTGTGTGGCTGGGAAGTTTTCGCTAGTGTCTCGACATCGAATTCTCAGCTAAGACTAACTCCGTCGTTTGTGATACTTCTCCGTCCCTTGCCGTGACCGTTTTTCCCCAAACAGCCGACGTCTCCCGAATATATCTACTTTTCCTAGTAAATCAGAGACATCCATGTTTTTCTCAGATTACTTCCATCAGAAACTACAGACGTCCGTTTTTAAGCCTCTTTCCGAATTTTCTATATTGGCATCCTCGAACTGTTGACGGCTAATTGTCATGTCGTCACTTTGTCTGTGTAGTACAATAGACCCATCGCTGTAATGTCTTCCTTTAATGTTTTTAATTTCATATGAAATCTCTCCCAGTGGTCTTTTTTATACATAGTTCAACCCCCAAAAAGCAAGTTGCACCTGTAGACGTAAGGGGCTACTAAGAATTAGAGTGAAAGTCTTTGGGGTCATCCTAAATTGGGAGCTGTGTAGCGAGATGCTTGTTTATATTATATTTACATTTTTCATGTCGGTACAGTCGGGGAAACAGGGAGCAGGGAGGGACTTCCAGAGGCCGGCAGCACGAGGAAAGAAGCTATTGGAGTATAAGGCTCTCCGACATCTGGGGACCTCCACAGTGAATGGATGGGATTTAGCTAGTTGTTGGGTTGGTCGAGTGTATTTACGTCCAGGGGCAACAGTTCAGCCAGGTCATCGGATAACATTCTATTGAAGTACTTGTAAAACCAGCACAAGGATGCCACACTAGCGACTCGTTTTTGGACCTTGTCGAAGTGGGAGAGATTAGTGGATGGTGCACCCGCCTAGATGTGACAATAATACTTCATGCATGGGCAAATGGTGGATTTGTAGAGATCTATGATACTGTCAGGTGTGAGAAGTGTTCTAGCACGGTAGAGGGAGTCTATTTTCTTTGCAGTAGTCGGGTGGGTCGGGTATTTTTCGTTTAGAGTGTAAAAGTGCAGAATATTTCTCGGATCATATTCCATTGACGTAATTATAAAACAATCACATGGATGAAACTCTACAGCGATGAGACTGTGCGAGATCTATTAGCTTAAGAAAAGTTGAGCCTGCTCAGTATTTAGATGGGTGAGCGTCTTTAAAATACAAGGTGCCGTTAGTTATAAAGTAGACGTGGCTGTAAAGTACATCTTTGTCATAACCCCTGCGTAGCTATGGGTAAATAATAGGTCAGACTAGATTCGCAAGCCGTAAGCCTTTTCTGGAAATTTAATATTGAATTAACTCATTTTTGGTAAATCTTTATGCTTCAAGTATTTAATATTTTCAAATGTTTATTCAAAAATAGCCAATACGACCTGGTTATTATTTGAATTATTCGGACTATTTTTCTCATTTTGGTTGTTATATTCACAACGTTTCGACCGATATAATCTCCGAGCTTCTTCAGGTGCATATTTTCGAACATAACTAGGCAGAAGTGTTAATTTATGTTATTAGTTTTCTCACATGTAGTCAGGATTCAACTGTCAACCCCCAGAATAATGTCACTTAAACTGATTGTTAAGCAATTCTTTGAATCACCACGCCATGTGTCTTGGTTACCATACTATCTAATGGTTAAAATAGTTAATTCAATCCTTACTAAAGGTATTAATAACTAAGAATAACATAAATTAATATTTCTACTCAGTCATTTTTGACAGAATGAGAACAATCTACCCTCGTGGATTAGATAAAGGGTTAAGTTCGAAATTCCGCACAGGTTCCCCAGGTCAACATAAAGATACCGAAGTTCCTTTATTTAGATGATCCGTGACCCTAGATTAAGTATCGTTACCCCTGTCTCTTATTTGATGGATGGCGTCACAATTTATTGACGTCATCAACGGTGTCTGATTATCCCCCTTAATTTTTAATTAATAACGTCATTATTTTGTAGCGTCATCAAAGGTGCACGGGAACAGAAAAGCAAGCAAGAAAATCCACAATTTTAGTAGTATAGAGATTCTAGACAACCAGAATAGTCTAGATGTTCGTCTAGAAATATACCTAAATAACTGTGTTTCTTTCTTATTATCTTGTTTGTATCCGTGCACAGTGGATGACTCCACAAAATAATGACGTAATCCACTCACGAAACGATAACGTCATCGATTAAAACATTTTATGATGTCACAAAAACATGATATCCATTACAATAGAGAATCGGAGAAGAGCACATTCATAGCGTCATGACGTAATTAAACGGCGATTAATGCCACTACATTAATCGAAGGAGGAGAAAAAGGGAGGGGAAAGAGAGAGAGAGATGGCTAGATAGTTAGATAGCTAGCTAGATAGATAAAGAGTGTGAATAAGAGAGAGAGAGAGAGAGAGAGAGAGAGAGAGAAAGAGAGAGAGAGAGAGAGAGAGAGAGAGAGAAAGAGAGGGGAGAGCCAAACAGAAGTGGCTTTTATTTTATCTAATTCGTTAAACAACACCTAGTGATTGGAACCTTTCAGGTTGAATCTAAAAAATGTTGCATCTAGTTCATTTAAAGTTTAACAGAAAATCAGCATCTACTTATATGTATAGGTTTATGGTATCTATTACTAATGAAGATTTAGTATCTGTCTGTCTGAAGCGAAACTATACTATTACTTCTATAATGTATTATTGTACTATCTTTCAAATTCTCAATTGAGATGGTAGTATAGTATCTGTTCTGTGATCATGATACCATCCTTATAAGCATTGCCTCCATTTTTCTTTTGGGGCGGAGATAGCGTACGTCAACATGAAATGGCCACAATCGACTGTCAGTTACATTTTAGCGGAAGATAAGCGCCCACTTATGTGTACAGACTTCTCATATCCATTACTAATGTAGATTTGGTATCTGTCTATCTGAAGCCGAAACTATACTATTACTTCTATTAATGTACTATTGTATTATCTTTCAAGGGGTGTAGTATCTGTTCTTTTGGCATGAGACCATCATCCCAGGCATTATCTCCTACTTTCTTTTGGTGCGGGGTAGCGTACGTCAACATGAAATGGTCACAATCGGCTGTCCATTAGCAAACTCAACACTTGCATTACATATGCTATACAAAATAGGCGACCGGATAGAGCATACTATTGCTTGTGTGAGTAATTTACGCACATTCGTTTTTTTATATCAGTTATTAGAGTACTTCGTCAATGCTAACCGTGGTGAAATACTTTAGTGATGATCGCGTGATTTTCCTTATTAAAGTGCTTCGACCCGATGAATTCACAAATAGTGAAGGTTATTCTATCTCTGCCACGTTTAATGCACAGAATTGGCGAGCAGTTGCCACAGTTAATTCGGAAAGTGATTTTCCAGATTTTCTGGTCTCCACCCCCTCAACAATATAATGAAACACATATTTATTTTAATGTAATTCCGAGCAACGCCAAATTTTTTGCGTTTCTTATCTCCCCTCAACAACATAAGTAAACACATTTTTGTTTTAATGTATGTTCCGCCAACGCCGAGTTTCTTGTCTCCACTATCTCTCCATCAACAATATGATTAAACACATTTTTAATGCATGCCAAAGCAACGCCGAGTTTTTTTGTCCCCCTATTAAATAATATAATGACGCACATATTCTTTTAATGTATTTGCGTGCATCGTAAATCCAATCAGAATGAATGCCGAATCATTCTGTCAATCGTGCCGAAGTCTGTAGTGCGTTCGGAAAATGCTATTTTGCTGATCTATTATTCCGTATATGATTGCGTCAGCTCACGAAAGTCCGAAACTGAGGAGAAAAAAATAAAAAACCTAAATAAATAGTTTCATATGCCCGATTTGAATAACGTGAAATGAAATGAGATGAAAAGAAATGAACAGTTAAAATAATGTAAGTTACTATGTAGTATTGCCACAGAAACGTGCCTCGCGTTCTATAAATGTCAATATTCTATGCCTTTATTTCATCCATCGGGAATGTGAAATAAAGTGTTTAGAATAGCCAATCAAAATTCCCAGAAAAAGAAAGTGTAGTTGAAGAGAGCGCCACGTATTTAGGTTGACTATGTAGAGTAGGCAACAGACAATAAAAAAAGCAAAACGATTTAATACTAACGGTGCTAAGGCAGAATAGTTAACCTAGGAAGAAGAACTCCCGGTATAAGTAGGTAGCAGTGGTAGTAGATTTGAGTATGATAGTGAAAATATCCCCGACTTCCTGTGTAGATTAGAATGTTAATAGAATTTGTCGAGAAGAAAACAATGTACAAATTACTGAAATCTAAAGAAATGAACGCATATTTTCTGAAACCACGCATCAAGAATTGCCCTAAATGATTGCTGAAAGGGATTTTCATATGCAGTTTTTTTTTTACAGAGCTATAGTCGTAAATGAAATCGGGGATGAATTCACTTTACTTTATATATAAAAAACTTTTTAAAAAGTCAGTTAAATTACTCCAACCCCCTCATTTAAAGACCAGAGTATATCGTAATATACCCAAAGTCGAAACTCTGGTGACATTATTTACAAAGAGATAACACCCTGGAGGTGCGAATGAAACAATATTTTTTGAAGCCACATTTTTATTTTTTTGAAATTTAAACTTCAGATATTTTAGTATCATTTTATGTCTTAAATATTTGTAATTCGTACCTTACAGGTGTTATCGCTTTGTAAAGGTGGTCACTGGCTTTCAACTATGGGTATAATAGGACGTATTTCGTCCTTGAAATGAAGCGGGGTAAAGTATTTTAAGTAACCTAAAAATAATATATATATCACGTTAACATTAATTAATTAATTAATTAAAGAAAAATAGATCTACCGTAGCTGAGGGCGACTCGAAAGCTCTCTTTAAATTGGCTACTACACCGAGATGTAAGGGAGAATGTCACTCCTTTCCCTGGATGTCTCCACTAACTCTGGGTTTAGAATGCAAAGTGTTTAGCAAAGAAGGCATCGAATACAACTTTTGAGTCTTTGTTATGACTCGACTGAGGACTGAACCCCGGTCTCCAGGCCCATTATCGAACATAATAAACATTTCTGATCTTTTGCTAGATTTTTTCAATCACAAATTCAATTATCTTTTGATTAAAAATAGAAATACTTTTAATTTCATTGTCCATTCTTATTGTAATCTCTATCTAAAAAAAACATAGGTATGTTTATATATTTGTATGTACAGAATTAAGCCCTACACTGATTAACCGATTATTATGAATTTTGGAATACAGCTACTAGGCATAAGGGGTCAAAATGTGGGCTATATTTAGTTTAATTTAGTTCCCGGCAGAGTAGGTTGGAAGCCCTTAGTGAAAATTCAAATACGTCCGAATTTTTATACAATTTTAACAATTGGTATTAGACATAAATCTTCTACAAATTTCAGTTTCTTTGGAGTATTTTAAAGAGTTTTAGGGGTATAATATGACACAATATACCATACCAAATAAAAAAAATCAGATTTACATTAAATTTGATCCAGAGTCATTAGACACTAATTAAGCATAATTCCCTGAATTTCAATTTCTTCTTAAGACTTTTAAGATTAAGCCTTAAATTATAGACATTTTCTAGAATCACAATTATGTAAATTATTTTGATCAAAATTAGAATAAGGATTCTAGGCATAAGGTTTAGTATCATATAGCTTGATTTTAATCTTCGTAAGGGGAAATAAAACTGATGCAAAACTGTTCCTGCTCTGGGAATTAATTTTATCCGTCCCGGGACGGGTATTCTAGTATCTTCTTAAGACGGATGAACTTTCAAGTTTAGTTCAAGTGCGGCTCCTTAACTGAGATTACTGTCAGTGCTACGAGAATCGATCGGAGTACATTTTTCCATGTGTGCGTCCTAGTGGGATTGAGTTTCCGTAGTATTCCAGTAAGTGTGGTCAATACGTGAACGAATATGATGATGGTTGAGACCAATATGCACGAGTGTAATGTCGTTGGTTTTAGCATTTTTAATAAGTCGCTTCGCAAGCAAAACTGCGGTTCCGAGAATGATAAGGAAATCCACAGAAAAAGAATTTACAATTAGGTCACAGCCACTTCCAGTTTGTTAAGTTCGACCGGAAGTTTATAACAATTCTCACATACCTTAGTAAGTTCTGTTTCCTATTTCTTCGTTTTTATACTAATGAGTCACCAGTTACCAATGTTAAAAGCCACTCGAGGATAAGGGCTTATTCTGAAAATATGCTCATACGGTATTACTGGGCAATTACTTAATATAATTAGATCCTTCTTAACCAAAAGAAAGATCCAGGTTGTCCTCGATCGCCGTTTATCTAAGCAACATGACATAAATGCTGGTGTACCCCAGGGATCTATCCTTGGACCTCTATTATTTCTGATCTTCATAAACGATCTCCCTGATGACATTGTGTCTGAGATTGACATATTTGCTGACGACACCACGCTTTACTCTCGTCATGCTGGCAAAATAGACGCGATCATATCCGAGACAATGACTGAATCCTTAGAAAATTACCCCCAGGCTGTAGTGGATTGGGGTCATAAATGTTGGTAACTTTTAATGCCGCAAAGACAAAGCTCCTTACTTCAATAACTACAAGAAACCTCTTCAACCACCGATTGTCATGCAAATAACACACTACCTGAGAGTTCAACATTCAAACTCCTCGGCCTAACCTTCACAGGTAACATAGATTGGAGCAAATACATTGAAGACATTGCTAAGGCTGCAGCAAAGGAGGTGGGCTCCCTCTACCGTGCTAGTAAACTCCTCACACCTGACATTATCCTGTATCTCTACAAAGCCATCATCTGCCCATGCATGGAGTATTTTTGCCATATCTAGGCTGCTGCATCATCTATTAGTCTCTCCCACATTGACAAGGTCCAAAAAAAAGTCGTCAACCTAATAGGCCCTCACTATCAACCAAGCTCCAGTCCCTGTCCCATCGACGCAATGTAGCATCCTTGTGCTTGTTTTACAAAGACTTCAATGGATTATGCTCCGATGAACTGGCTGCTCTGGTGCCTCTCCGGGTGGAGGAAAGGGAGGAAGGAGGTAAATCCCCTCATTTTCTCAAAACGCTCTCTAAGACCATAACTTTCGCCCATCCACCAAAATCACAGCCCCCCTCCTTCTCTACCCACCCTCCTTTTCTCTGCATACACCCCCCACACACAAACATTCCAACTTACTTTTTCCCCTTCAGTCTTGACCGCAGCCATCTGGTCAAACACATCCTTCCTCCCTTTCCTCCACCCCCTCTCTGCCATCCACCTTATCCACGCTCATCCCCCCACCTCTTTCTCTTACTACCAGCCACAGTAGTCCTTGCTCACCCCCATCTTTCCACTTCTTCCCCACTCATTTTCTTCAACATTCATTTTTATTCTTCACCAAGTACGGAAGTCCACCCAGTAGTGGCCATTATTTTATTTTATTTTTTTCCTCCCAATATGTCAACCCTACATGTATTTGTACTTGCATGACATTTTTCTCCATATTATCATCCTGATGAAGTCTTATAAATAAAGACGAAACGTTTATGTACACATAAAAAACATTCATTTTTTGGTTTTCCTTTTTCATTTTCCCATATATATATATATATATATATATATATATATATATATATATATATATATATATATATATATATATATATATATATATATATATATATATAGTTTTTGTTTCGATATTAACAGCAATTAATTAAAGTTATTAAATAAAAAAAGATAAATTATAAAAACGTTTCTTAAAATATTATGTTCATTAATTTTCAAGGGAGATAATTTAAATGAAAACTATTAGTTTTTAAAATTACAATAGATTGATATTCAATATATGTAATGTAGGTTATACATTTAAAAATAATACTTCGACCTAGATTAATGTCCGGTAGTTTTTTGTTTGTTTGTAGAACCATAAAGAAAACAGCAGCAGGTGACGCCAACTTGTCTCATATGGTATAACTAACGTAATGTTATATCTGCTTGCATCTCTGATTTCAAACCACATTGTGTTAAGTCAGCATATCCAACGCCTATAAAATATCTAAACCTTCACTTTCTATTTACAAATTTTTCTCTCACTGCCACCCTCTAAATGATCATGTCTGTTTGTTCAAACAGTACCAACGTATTCATGTACTTGTACATTTTAGTTAACACATTTTATCAATCTATGCACACTTACGAAAAACAAGTCACATGTTTGAACTATTATTTACACCTGAATTGGTGCATGTATTTTTGTATAAGTAAGTGTGTGGGCTATTGTGTTGCAAGTGAGCATTTGAATATATTTGAATATCTTTAACCTGTTTTACGATGTTGGTATGAATCATCTATATGTTAATGATAGTTGCATGCATTTACTACTACTACTACTACTACTACTACTACTACTACTTACTACTACTACTACTTATAATAATATAAAACTACTAGAATAATGTGATTAATTGGGCCATCCGTTGAGCTCGGGTTAAATTATTTGAATCAGGAAAAAATGCAAAGCTAACAGTTACATATACATATAAACAGATAAAAAGACAATTAGCCTCTTTCTGCTCGCTATATATATATATATATATATATATATATATATATATATATATACATATATATATCCTCATATATTCATATACATTCTCTATCCTCAATGGATTTATAATTTATATTTTTATATTCTATCTTATATTTCATTATACTCCATTTCATTTCATTATATTTTATTTCATTTTATATTTAATTCTCCACTCAAATCTAACCACGTGACTTTCCAAATTTTGAATTTCCTTTTCGTTTCTTCCTCATTTAATTCTTCCCAAATATCTGAGGTAAAGATCGGATTCTAACACTTCCTGATGAGATCTCAGTTTATAACAGTTGTTGATCGATAATATCGACATGGCAGATGCAGATTTTGTACATGTCTGTATAAATAAAATAATCATATATACTAGCGGGACCCGTGTAAATTACACGAAATGATGTTTTCAATACTAATTATCTTGTTCCTAACCTATAGATATTTGAATGAAATATGAAAAGACTTGACTTGTATATTTATTTTAAAAGATGAACATTGTATTAATATGTGTCTTCCCGGTCGTCCCCTCCCTACTTGCTCACCCCTTCGATGTAGAAAAAAATCTTATAGGTGGGTTGGGATCGAACTATAAACCAGTCGGGCCGACGTAAAACAACCGACGACAAAATCCTACGTCGCTAACCGTTGCGCCAAAGGAAAATACTTTGAAATATTACGAAAATTAGGTTACTTGAATGCTTTTCCAAATCTAGGTGCGGCACGCTTTTGATGTAAGCGTGACACACGAACACACACGCTATTGTATTAATATATAGATAATATATATATATATATATATATATATATATATATATATATAGAGAGAGAGAGAGATAGAGATAGAGAGAGAGAGAGTGAGAGAGAGTGTGAGGGAGAGAGATATATCTTTCTCATTGCCAGCTACCTCTTTTTCCACCTCCAAATACTGATTATAGTATTACTACTTGTGCTGATATTCTCTGTTGTTTAGAATCGACTATTCCAATCATTTTATTATTTCTTTTATTCATTACTTTCGACAGTTAATAGAGAGAAGGAGAGAGAGAGAGAGAAAGAGAGAGAGAGAGAGAGAGAGAGAGAGAGAGAGAGAGAGAGAGAGATGGGTGAGCATCGACGTATAGAATAAGAGCGAAGAGAAGTCAAACAACATACTGCAAGAGAGTATGAACGTAATAGCTAGAAAGCTAGTAACTTGATGAGTTGATTGCAAATAACGACTAATTAAGACAATTAAAATGGAAGTCTTTTTCAAACATAACTCAATCCCAAAACTGACGTATATTTAAGCATGCATTTTGTGTGATTAAAATGGTGTGGTGTTTTGGAAGTATGTTCGCAGATAAAAACATATAATTAGTTGACAAAAAAGGAATAGGCAAAGTACACATTACTATGGCAGTAGATTTTCTATGTAAATACCCGAATTCGAACCTTACGTAAGTCTAAAGGATTGTTTTCAACTGGATACGTGTTTTATAAATTTAAAGAACGTAAGATAACATAATAATTCAAAAGAAATTGCCCAAATATTTGTTAAAAGTGGTCGTAATGGTTACTAACTAGTATGTTATAAATAGTTTTTTAAATGTGATGATAGACTAGCATTATTCTAAAAACATCAATACACACAAAAGCTATGCCTGTCCACTGGTGCATAACATATTTTACGTAACCTTCGCCCGGGCATATAAGTCGCTATTGCTTGGGCTGGGAATGTAAATGCACCTTTATATTAAACCAGTCTTATTTGAGCAAATACCTACGAACAGAATTGATGACGCCATTTCCATAAGCTGTTAACTCGTTAATTATGACACAGTGGCTCAAAACTATGATTATACCGGGAAAAGAATGTAAACTTCATTTGTGATAGCTACACAAAAAATAAAAAAAACGAACCGGTAATACCTGGCGTGGTATTAGTTCTTTGCGGGCGATGCCGGAGGAAGTTTACATGGAATATGAAATTCACAAGCGATCCCCAACTGCATGTATATACCGGTCATGAGAAGATGACATACATCGCTTAGCATTCCCAAATAGTTACCTATCGCTTAACTTCGGTGATCTAACGAGAACCGGTGTGTCAACGCGAGGACCACAGAGGATAGTTATATTTATTATAAATATATACAGTCGGGCACAGGGCCATTAAATCGAAGGAGAGTGGGAATGTATGTTGATTTTCCACTTGGTAATTACTTGTCTTAACCAACTTGTCTAATCTCACCTCTGAAGGGAATAAAGTTAGCCATTTGTTGCATCTTTTTTACTTTCATAATACGTAGAGGTCTATATAATGTGGTCGCGAAAAGCCTCCAATCTTGGGAGTTATTGTATCCTCTTTCTTTATACAATACGTTAAGGTCCGTATCTTGTCATACTTACTTGCCCCTATCTACCAATCTCCTCACAAGAGTCGGATGCGACACAAGGTTGAGTCTGAAGGTTTTGTTGGACGTTGATCTCATATAGGAGAAAGTGATCCAGAAAACAAAGATCATCATATACGGTTGGATATTATATGGATTATAATTATCGTATCAAATAGGATGATGATGGATTCATCCTTATCCTTTTGTTTGTTTGTTAATGTGTAATAAAAAATATTATTGCAGAATAGTAGGTGTAGGGTTTTGCATTTAGAACAGAATAATGGTCATGCCTCTTTCAAAGTGTTTCGCTGGCCATTATGCGTGGAAATTGCATTGCAGCTTCCACTGTTGCTTGAACTCATTAAAGGACAATATTTTGATTGTAAAAATATATATTAATTATGATAAAAAGTTGTATTATTGTTAATCAAAAGCGGATTACGTCCCAAACCCTCTGGTATCACCCGTAAAAACGTGATACGCTACATTCCGCATCTCGATTAATTATATATATTTTTTATTTGCTTTGTTCTTTACGCAGCCTTTTAAAATGAAGCTATCAAATGTCAAATTTTAGCACGGAGATACGATATGATTATCATGAGGCTATCCTCCCGGTTTGTAAACAATTCTGGGTAGGACATTAAACATTTCTTTTAAAGCTTCAATTTTGGAGCTTTGAGGAGCGTGTAGGCACACCTAAGTTGTCATTACTCCCATGTTCTTGGCCTTTTGGCTAAGATCAAAATGTAGTATCTGTTCCGATGGATACTGCACCCCATAGACTGGTATTGTCTTGGCCTTCGGGCATTGATTAACGCCGGTCTATGGGTCTGTCCTGTGCAGTTCTAGGAGGTCCACCCTCCCGGGCTTCGCCTCCCCTCTTTGGGGAGGAGTAAGTTTATTGCTTACTGCCTGAGGCGCCCCTACCGGGCAATGCCGACGGGGCTGCCCAGGCAATTTTTAAACCCCACTTTCCCGACCTTGGGTCACATCTTACTCGTGGGAGTAAGATAAAAACTGGCCTTGTGCCTAACTCCTGGAGAGGAGTAAATCAATACTCCCAGCTCCATTCTTACTCGCAGTGGTAGTACCTGTCAATGAGCCAATTTATGGATTAAACAGGACATGTTCCGATTATAACATGACATGAGACATACATTTAACTGATGGCATACTAGTTCAATTAAACACCATGAATACATATTTGAAGATCTTAATTACTTAAAACATAAAAACATGCACACGGCACTAAATACAGAGAAAAGAGTTGATGTGTCGTAAATCAAAACAAATGATAAAACCAGCCGATCCATCAAACATTCTATTTAAATCTAATTAAAAAATAATTATTTTAAAATCGTTTTGATTATGAGTAATATATTCAGCGATTGTATCTGGAAATAAATATCAGACGATATGAAATGAAATACAGTTATATTTTCTATGTATGCGTAAACATCTCATTTGTCCAATTTTTTTTCAGACCATTCGCGCCTCCCTGTAACTGTATTTATTAAAAAATTTAGAAATGTTCTCATCGCTTGATAGGTAAGTTTCAGTTGATTAAAAAGACGGAAATAGTGTAAGATAATAGTAATTGTATTAATCTGTCATTTTGCCATTCGAGACCACTAAATGGGGAAGTAATGGTAGAAGCATCGAATCACCGAGCATAATACAACAATAAGCTTCTTTTAATGTATAAGTGAAGTATTTTCTATTCTTGCACAGTCAACTCATTTGCATGATTTTATTTTTCGATTAATCAAAGCCTTGCTTTTCTGTATTGTTTTACGTGTTCAGATATAAAGGCTGGAAACCTTAAATATTTAAAAATCATTTAACTACTAAATTACAAAATAATTGTTTGTTACTAACTGTGCCTACCCGGTGTTGCGTGGGAATCATTTTACTTTCATTTTTCTTTTTGATTTTTGTTTTTAAATGAATAATGTAAAAAAGTAACCCCTTCAAGAGCGCAATAGGGAAAGAAGGCTGGCTGATGAAAAAGCTTAATCTTAAAAACGTTTGTGAAAGAGACTTTTTACATACTGTTTGCAGTGTCGGTTTTATGGCACATAAACCATTTGTTTAAATTTTTTAAATGTCAAAATAAATACTTGTTTCAAAGAATTCATTGAGTAAAACTATGAGAACAAATTGTAGGATTGTGGATGTGTAGGGAGAACCACACGTCAAAATACAATAACTGTGACAAACTAATCATTACATACAACTATGAGAACAAGTTTCTATTTTACCCGCAGCTGGGTGGGATTGTGGGTTCATACCTTTTCCAACATTATTAGAGCATAATTGAGCACAATCCAATAGGATTTGAACTTGACATCATTGATTCCATAGTCAACAGCACTATCCATTAGGCCAAGCATTTCACACACAGATGGTTTAGCAGTTTGCCTCATCTGGGGGTCTTTTGTCGATTTAATTTAGACGATATATCGTTTTATAGCCTGTATTTACAATTGTATTAGTATATATACGCATGCACAATAAGGGATTTCGTAGCTGGCAGCCAACAAGATTTGATCTTTCATATTATCAACTCAAATTAAATAATCTTGTGGACTGTGTATGATGCTGAAAAGTATGAAACAAGGATCGGATAACCGAGAACACATTTTATAGCAGGAAAATGTATGTTACAAATAACAAACCAAACATATATGTTCTATTGATTTCCAACTTTTTTGCATGGACTTTTTGTAATTCATATTTCGGATTCGGGTAATTATGCATTATTGAATTGAACGGTTTCTAAAGAAAATGAACTTTATAATAGCATCAATATTTTTCCAATAACAAGACTGAAATATATTCGTTGAATTTGTAAAAACGCATTCATTATTTATTTACACATTTTATTTACCTAGACTATAATTTTAGAAACAATATAGACAACCTATTTTTAGATGTAGTCGGTAATCTTACGTGTTCTTTTTAATCTTCGCTGTTTAGAACCTGTTTGCGGGATTGGTATCTCAAATATATCGAACACGACATCCATTAGTTCGTCCTCTGGGGTATTATTTTCAACAGCATCTGAATACAGTTTCGTCATCTAGTTCATGTGCATTTTGTGGGTAAACTCAGGACCCTTTACCATGGTAAAATGTTTCTAATCCGTTTATCCACTGCCCCTGTTAACCAGTAGGACTTATTGTTTTTGAACATCTGAAATAAAACTTTTTCTCCCAACTTTGTAGCGTTCCTTAGTGACATTATTCACGTCCTAATCTTCTTTGTAAACATTGTTTCTGTTGGCGTCATAGAAGATGGAACATTGTTATTCGGAGTCATCCTATATATCTGCAAAAATTATTGAATAGTCTTTTTCGGTAGGTGTACCCCTCGTTTTCTGAAGCGGTTTTTTAAGGTATTCATGAACCGTTCTGTCTGTCCATTGATTCTCACATGGAACGGCGTGATCGTGATATGCTCTACTACAAAAGTTTGACAAAATATTTGAAATTTACTAGACGTGAATTGCGTTCTGTTGTCCGATACAATACAGTTAACGATCTAGAACCTGGCGAACAATTCATGTAAAACTAGTTGGTTTCTTAAATTTTCAATTTCATTCCCCCCCCCAAAAAAAAAATGTCACAAACATCTATATTTTTTGCTTTAATAAAATTTTGTACAACTAGAAATTTATATATATATATATATATATATATATATATATATATATATATATATATATATATATATATATATATATATATATATATATTGGTACAGAAAAATTAGTACAACATTCGTACACAGAGTGTTCAATATTTACCGTTACAAATTTGTATTATACATTTTCATAAAAAATTATCAATTTTTATGTTTTTCATGTTTCTCTCTCTCTCTCTCTATCTCTCTCTCTCTCTCTCTCTCTCTCTCTCTCTCTCTATATATATATATATATATATATATATATATACTGAAGGTTTAACATAACATTTGGCAAAATGCACACGGTCTGTATAAGAGCATTGCGATTGTAGAGTTGTACAGGTCGGGAAAGTCATTTAGGGATATTGTTAAATTACTAAATGTCAACAGAATATTAATTTGTAGAACGCTCGAACGACTCAAAGAGACTGAAGAGTTTACGACTAAACCAGGGCAAGGTCGCCCTCGTATTGCTCGGGAATGAAAAGTGATCAACCAGAGAGAAGCTAAGGAGAAACCCAAGGAGATTCCAAAGAAAGAATGCGAAAGTACCCCTAAGTCGATGTCCACTATTCTACACACTTATTCCCAAACATCTCTTTACAAACACCAAAATAAACAATTGCTATCTGCGAGTTCTGTCAATAAACGGAAGCAAAGATCTGACATCCTTCTATCGCATATCAGAGCTGCCACGCTGCTTAACCTTGTTTTCAATGATAAAAAGAAATTTGACGTCCAGCAGCATGTTGACATTCAAAATGTATACATGAACTCGCCATATTGCAAGTACTTCCGACTCGTATCAGTAGTCCCTTGGCACGTGATGCTGCTACAAAAAAATGGTGAATTTATTATGAAATTTAAAACATTTTAAGATTCCTTCCCCCCAGCAACAATGACCTCTCAAACCATATCGTCGATCAGCACATTACACACTTCTTAGCTGCAATAACTAAAAACGCTAACAGAAATAATATTAATGATATCAATTTATCGTATTGTAATCAAATGCATCACAGTTATAAAGTAGATGAAAACAATAAGAGATATTAAACATAACTATTTGTCCCCTATTGACAATAATTCTAAACTCTGATTCATTATATCAAAAAATCTAAAACGGGTAACTTGCTAAGAAAAAAATAACACGTTGTCCAGAAACAACCTACTTAAAACTAGCAATGCTATATATGTGTTTAAATGCACTGTGAGAAATGTGTCTCTAAAAATAATGCCAATAGTCGTATGACTAAGACAACTATCTTTCGCCGCCTAACAGGCCATCTCATTTACGCACGAAGCACCATTCACCAACATTTAACAGCACACACAATTTACAAAACACAACTTCAGTAATATACTAAATAAAACACTTCCATCCCCGTGGTTTCCGACTATAGTCTTTACCTCCCCATCCTCGAAGCAGTATTCATCCGAATGCATAAACCTACCATTAATCAAGGTCGTACCAACACCATTATCTGCCTGAACACCACTGATGCGAGTCGAAAGTATTGAAAGTACGAAGAACTCCTGCATACACTGGAACATAGCATCAGATCGCTGGTTCGAAAGTGGGAAAGAAGAGAAAGAAAAGGAATAGAAAGAAGCTTTTACTTCTATTCAATCAAATTTGCATTAATGTAAAAGAAGAGTGCTGCATATATATATATATATATATATATATATATATATATATATATATATATATATATATCTATTATATAAACGTCACCTGTCTGTATGGATGTATGTATGTATGTATGTATGTATGTATGTATGTATGTATGTATGTTGGTCTTCTCCTCCGATACTACCCAACAGAAACTCACGCAGATGACTTTATTAAAACCAGCCAGCCCCCAGACGTGCTATCTCTGAAAATTGGGGGGAAACGTTCATATTTTCGTATAGAAATGGCTCGAAACGTTGAGGGGGGGGGGATGTTTTAAAAAATCAAGACATAGTACAAAAACGATTTGCGCATGCGTGAAATATATGTCACTTCCTCAATAAGACCATTTTGAACGCGCCAAATATGAAAAACGTAAGTTTACGTACTTTTTTTATTTGTTTCTGTAATCAACAATTATAAACAACTTAATTTTTATTTAAACAAAAAAATTCGCTAATATTATTTGTTTATTAAACGTATCGTAAAAAATATATATATATATGAGTTTATTATGCATTCTGTCCTCGTGGGGAGGCAAGTAATAACCGACACAAAAACATTTTTGTTTAGTTTTCCAACGTGAAACGCAATATATTTTAATAAATAAACAAAATATATACATTGGCCTCACCATCCATAATCAACAATTAAGATCGATAATTTTATTTACAAATATTTCTATAACTTAATTTTTTTGTTTATTAAACGTATCGTAAAAAAAAAAAACACGATATGACTTTATTATGCAATCTCCCTTCGTGGGGACGCAAGTAAATATTTACATTTCTCTTCGTAAGCGAAATAAAACGGTATTTTCACACTTAAATAAAAACATTTGACTGACAAGTGTTCATCCCCCCCCCAAAAAAAAAACACAACAAATTAAAATATATTTATTGCTAATATTATTTGTTTATTAAACGTATCGTAAAAAAAATATATATATATGAGTTTATTATGCATTCTGTCCTCGTGGGGAGATACAAAAACATGTTTGTTTAGTTTCCCAACGTGAAACGCAATATATTTTAATAAATAAACAAAATATATACATTTTAAAAAATAACTGTACATCAGGCATAATCAACAATTAAGATCGATAATTTTATTTACAAATATTTCTATAACTTAATTTTTTTGTTTATTAAACGTATCGTAAAAAAAAAAAACACGATATGACTTTATTATGCAATCTCCCTTCGTGGGGACGCAAGTAAATATTTACTTTTCTCTTCGTAAGCCAACCCCAAATAAAACGGTAAAACATTTGACTGACAATTGTTCATTCCCCCCCCCCCCAAAAAAAACACAACAAATTAAAATATATTTATTTTATTCATCTAATTCAGCTCTTATCATTGTTGCTACAATACTAACGTAATAAGTTCAGAAACAAAAAAACACTTACAGATTTAGCGATTGTTATTCTATTATTTATTCTTTCTTCGTAGCATTTTCACGTTAGCAAACAGTTTAATTTATTTTGCACAAAGAATACACATCAAACATATGATATTATAATACATACTAAACAATATTCCAAATAACTTTTATATTTCGTAGGGGGGGAATTCAGTTGGTAAATTTATAGAAGTGCACCTTTCGTATTTCGACCCCTAAAAAAAAAAGTATCAACTTTTTTGGCAAAATTACATGTAAACAGCCTCAACAAATATCCGCTATGAAAAAAATTTATGAAAATTGTTATTATTTTAGATTTTAGGAGGGGGGCACTTTCCTATATAAGTTATACGTAAAGTGAGCACGCATTTCTGGTCCACAGAATCTCAACTCTCGTATTTCGACCTCTAAAAGAAAAAAAAAGTTTCTACTTTTTTGGCAAAATTACATTTAAACAGCCTCAACAAATATCCGTTATGAAAAAAAATATATGAAATTTGTTATTTTAGATGTTTGGAGGGGGGGGGTCACTTTCCTATATAAGTTATACGTAAAGTGAGCACGCATTTCTTGACCACTTAGAATCGCACCTCTCGTATTTCGACCCCTAAAAAAAAAAAAGTTTCTACTTTTTTGGCAATATTACATGTAAACTACCTCAACAAATATCCGCTATGAAAAAAAAATTATTAAAATTATTATTTTAGATGTTAAGAGGGGGGGGGGGTCACTGTTTTAAGAGTTTTTAATCTATGCATTTGTATGTTTTTGAATGTTTTTAATGTTTTAAATGTTTTTTTTTATTCTATGCATTTTGGGCGCTTATGGTCACGTTTTGCAAAATGAATGTCGCAGAAAAAATAAGAATGTGTTATTTATTATACAGTTTTATTCTTTTAAATGCTTAATTTTTTTGCTTAGTTGGATATTCCGAACAAAGCAACACTAACCCTAACCCTTACAAAAAAAATTGTATTTGTGAAAAGTCTCAAAATTTTAAAAAGTTTCTTTTTTCGGAATATCCAACCAAACACTAACCCTAACCCCCAAAAATGTAAGCATTTAAAAAGAATAAGTCTGTTTTTGTCCGTTTCAAAAGCTATATCAGTACCAAAATGCCCAAATGTGTACCTGCCCCCCCCCCCCTTCGCCCCAAATAAAATCTAAAATAACGTTTGTTGAATATTTCTTTCAACACGTGTTCGCTAGGGTGCGATTCTAAGTGGTCAAGAAATGCGTGCTCACTTTACGTATAACTTATATAGGAAAGTGCCCCCCCCCCCTCCTAACATCTAAAATAACAAATTTCATTTTTTTTTTTCATAACGGATATTTGTTGAGGCTGTTTACATGTAATTTTGCCAAAAAAGTAGAAACTTTTTTTTTTTTTTTTAGGGGTCGAAATACGAGAGTTGAGATTCGGTGGACCAGAAAGGCGTGCTCACTTTACGTATAACTTATATAATAAAATACCCCCCCCCCCTCCTAAATTCTAAAATAATAACAATTTTCATACATTTTTTTCTTAGCAGATATTTTTTGAGGCTGTTTACATGTAATTTGCCAAAAAAAGTAGAAACTTTTTTTTTTAGGGGTCGAAATACGAAAGGTGCACTTCTATAAATTTACCAAAAAAATTATACTCTAACATATAAGATACAATTTTTTTAACGTTTTCCTTCTGTTAAGAAATATACACCTCAAGAATCAATATATACCAATAATTATACCTTTCACTTCTTTTATAAACAAACAAATATGTGACTTCTACACTATTTGGACCGGACTGATTAGTTTATACTAAGCAAATACTTTTTACAAATGGGATTTCAATTATCCTTTCATTTTTTTTTTTAAAAACAAATCTGTGACTTCTATACTATTTGGACCGACCTGTTTGGTAGAATTCGTTCGTAAACTAAGCAAATACTTTTTACAAATGGGATTTCCATTAACGACTATGAGAAAAAAATATTCAAAAAACGACATCCTTGAATTTTATTGTAATAAATACGCGTGGACATGTATTCAATTTACACGGATTTTCTATTTTCGTCATCATTACACGTAACGGACATCGACTACCTATAACTAAGCCGACGTAATCAAATACGAATTTGTAAACGTCGCTAATTAAATATGATATACTTCTACAAAAAACAAAATGAATAATTCCGATATTTCATATTATAATAATTAAAAAAAAAAAAAACACCTAACAATTAATATAAAGATTTACATTTTACTTATTTACATGAAGTTAAAACAACTGTTACTTATACAGAATTTGAACTTTCTTAGAATCGTTTTAAACGATCACTATTGACTAATCACTAACTACTCATTTCATTGATAAATTTTCACTTCAGAAATTACTGTTGCCTACTTTCAGAAACTTTTCATTCATACAATAAGATAAATCAATGACTTTACATTCAGTTTGGCACTTCCGGTTGACTCGGTGGAATGAATGGAACTCTTCAATTATTAAGTCCAAGTGACGTTTGAAATGCAGAACTACCCTTACTTATTACAATAAAAAATATTCCCCCACCCACCCCCACCTAAATATATAAGACAGCGACTACATAATAACGTGCCACCCATTATAAATAATATTACAATATTTTTATAAATAATATTACAATATTTTTAAGTATAAAAACTCATCCGACATAATCAAATATGAATTCGTAAACGTCGATAATAAAATATGATACACTTCTTTTTAAGGCATTAGAACTTTACACGATAAAAAAACAATTAACAAATTCGGATATTTTCCATTATAATAAATTTTTTTAAAAAACCCATTAAACTCACAGAAAAAATAAAAAAACAATTGCTGAAATTTTTTAATAAACACTTACTCTGTCTGTGATAAGGGGGCCTTTGAAAATTAAAGAGGCCTACAGAGCCACATTACAATCACCCCCCCCCTCCCAAAACTGCTGCCCTTATATTAAATACATTTTCTTCTTTTTTCAACATACACTAATTGACATTAATTTAGACTTAGATTTACCCGTGAGGCGGTGGCAAGCGACATATTGTCGATAGTGTTCACCACTCGACTACAACAATATTTCTGTTTCACACTTACTACAATAACTTTCAGTAGTATTTACTGACCAACACATCAGATTTGTTTGCCTTTCAAGCTCCATACGGAAATAGAATTTACATGCTTTAAATAGTTATTAATGCCCCCCCTTTATTTGCCCAATTGATACACATCAGAAACATATTACATACAATAACATATCCTTTGGACTTTTAACACAATACATGGTTCAGATCAAAATTGGTTTAATTTCTTGCAAATCAGACGTGACTAACCTGCCACATTTTCAAGATTTTCATAGCAAGAGTTTTCCATCTAAAGCTAGGTATCCAACTCCTAATGAAAGGAAACATTTTAGGAGTGGTCATAGCATACATGTACACTGTTGAGTGGCAGAAAAGAGGATTGCCACATGCTCATTGTCTGGTTTGGCTTCAACAAAAATTGAGATCCTCTGACATAGATTCAGTTATCAGTGCGGAAATTCCGGATCCAGTGGCAGATCCGGTTTTACATGATATCATTAGGCACCATATGATTCATGGACCATGTGGAAACATAAACAGATGTTCACTCTGTCTCAAAGATGGACACTACAGTAAGAGATATCCCAGACACTTCTTGAGTGAAACTCAATCGGATACAAATGGCTACCCACAATATCGACTATCTCCTTTAGCTGGAGGTTTTGAGACGACAGTTACCCTACCTGGCAACATAACGGTTCCTGTAGACAACCGATGGGTTGTACCACATAATAAACTGCTTTGTAAGATTTTTGATGCACATATCAATGTTGAATACTGCAACAGCGTGAAATCAATAAAATACATTTGTAAATATGTAAATAAAGGTAGTGATCAAGCTATCTTCACAATTGAAAGTAATGCTCATGATGAAGTTAAGAGATACGAAACAGGACGTTACATATCAACCAATGAAGCCATTTGGAGAATACTTAACTTTCACATACATGTACATCATCCCCCAGTTATTCACCTATCAGTTACTCTAGAAAATTGACAGCGGATATACTTTACTGAAAGTACTGCAGCAGATAGAGTTGCAAATCCACCTACAACCACTCTAACAGCTTTCTTCAAATTGTGTCAAACAGATTTTTTTGCACGTACACTTTTTTACTCGGAAGTTCCACTTTATTATACCTGGGACAGTAAAACTAAGCTCTTCAAGCGACAACTGAACTGTGTAGAACACAATAAAAATTCCAATATTCATTGCCACCATGTTCTTTTTCAGTAAGTCACAAATTTCAAACTCATCAAGAGTTTTTAGAATTCTAAATTCATTTTAACTACATTTTGTTTATACAAATTACCAATTCTAAAATGACAACTCTCCCAGAGTTTAGAATAATTAAATAATGAATGATGCCCCCCCCCTGAGTTGAGAATAATTAGAAAATGAATGACACATCCACCAGAGTTGAGAATGACTTAAAAATGAATGACACCTCTCCAGAGTTGAGAATAACTAAAAATGAATGACAGTTGAGAATTGACTAAAAGAACATGGTTTTGGTTGCTTAACATCCAAACATGCCTCCCAAAATTCAACCTCTGGTCCCTGTTCTGGAAGGTGGTAACAGGGTAAAACAGTGTAAATGCTTAGGAGGTTATGGATGTAACTTTACACCAGTTCTTATAGCCCGTTTCACTCTGTATAACCCTGGCTAACAAGGCTCTGGTAATGTATTCTTCAACTATTTTGTTTCAAACAAGTATTTTTATTTGCTTGCTATTTATTCTATTAGTTTGTCGATGTTACATTCAATAAACAGCATGTGTATTATTCTATTAACTATGCAACACCATATAAATACTGCCACATGATATAAACCAAACCATGCACACAAATGAAGCAAGGGAGACAGTCGGACAGATAGGGGAAAACAGTCATTATCAGAGAAAATATTTTTTTTTACTTTTTTGGTGCACATTCTTTTTTTTATAATTATTTTCACTTTCTAAGTAAATGTTTGAAAACTATTAGCACTGAAACTTAGTGAAAACAATGGCACTTTGGTGAGAAGTGAAATGACTGTATAGTCCCATTGAGACTCCCTCGTGAATATAGTAAGGCACCTCACCCAACAGGCAATAGTAAATACATCTCCTATTAGAAAGTTACACAAAGGAAAACGTCAACACAAATTTACACTAGAGTATTGATTTACTCCTCTCCAGGAGTTAGGCACAAGGTCAGTTTTTATCTTACTCCCACAATAAAAAAAATCACTAACTACTCATTTCATTGATAAATTTTCACTTCAGAAATTACTGTTGCCTACTTTCAGAAACTTTTCATTCATAGAATAAGATAAATCGATGATTTTACATTCAGTCTGGCACTTCCGGTTGACTCGGTGGAATGAATGGAACTCTTCAATTATTAAGTCCAAGTGACGTTTGAAATGCAGAACTATCCTTACTTATTACAATAAAATATCAGAATTTGTTAAAGTTTTTGTATTGTTTTTTTTCTTATTTTTTAGAGTTTAAAGTTTTATTTATTTTTTATTTTTTTAAATGAAAGATCCGTGTAAACGGATTAAATGTTCCCCCACCCACCCCACCTAAATATATACGACAGCGACTACATAATAACGTGCCACCCATTATAAATAATATTACAATATTTTTATAAATAATATTACAATATTTTTAAGTATAAAAACTCATCCGACACAATCACATATGCATTCGTAAACGTCGATAATTAAATATGATACACTTCTTTTTAAGGCATTAGAACTTTACACGATAAAAAAACAATTGACAAATTCGGATATTTTCCATTATAATAAATTTAAAAAAAAATAAAATTAAACTACCAAAAAAAAAATAAAAAAACAATTGCTGAAATTTTTTAATAAACACTTACGACAATTAAGAGAAATTCAGACTAACACAGGACTCACTGCTTCAGTTATTTTTTTTGTGTGTGTGTAATCATTATGAACAATTTCTTTTTAATACATGACTTTAGTTTGATGTATGATTAGTAAAAAAAAAAAGATCACTGATCATCACAAACGAAGGACTCTATAATAATAACTCTATTGCAATAATAACTACGTCATAGCTCTCAATAAACAGCATGTGTATCATTCTATTAACTATGCAACACCATATAAATACTGCTACATGATATAAACCAAACCATGCACACAGATGAAGCAAGGGAGACAGTCGAAGAGAGAGGGGAAAACGGTCATTATCAGAGAAAATATTTTTGTTTACTTTTTTGGTGCACATTCTTTTTTTTATAATTATTTTCACTTTCTAACTAAATGTTTGAAAACTATTAGCATTGAAACTTAGTGAAAACAATGGCACTTTGGTGAGAAGTGAAATGACTGTATAGTCCCATTGAGACTCCCTCGTGAATATAGTAAGGCACTTCACCCAACAGGCAATAGTAAATACATCTCCTATTAGAAAGTTACACAAAGGAAAACGTCAACACAAATTTACACTAGAGTATTGATTTACTCCTCTCCAGGAGTTAGGCACAAGGCCAGTTTTTATCTTACTCCCACAAGTCTGGTTGGGAAAGTGGGGTTTAAAAATTGCCTGGGCAGCCCTGTCGGCATTCCCCGGTAGGGGCGCCTCAGGCAGTAAGCAATAAACTTACTCCTCCCCAAAGAGGGGAGGCAAAGCCTGGGAAGGTGGACCTCCTAGAACTGCACAGGACAGACCCATAGACCGGCGTAAATCAAGCCCCGAAGGCCAGACGATACCAGTTTATCGGGTGCAGTATCCATCGGAACAGATACTACACTTTGATCTTAGCCAAAAGGCGTTATTTAACCCCTACCCACAATAGGAATATGTGACACAAGGTCGGAAAGTGGGATTTGAAAAGCCAGCGCTCGAGAAGGTGAGCACTCTGGCCATTAAAAATTTCCTGGGCAGCCCCGTCGGCATTCCCCGGTAGGGGCGCCTCAGGCAGTAAGCAATTAACTTACTCCTCCCCAAAGAGGGGAGGTAAAACCTGGGAGGGTGGACCTCTTAGAACTGCACAGGACAGATCAGACCCAAAGATCACTGATAATCACAAACGAAGGACTCTGTTCTTGCAATAATAACTACGTCATAGCTCTCATGTTTTTAATTATCTATTCCTAAAAAATCATAAAAGAAAGAACATTCTTTGGGGTGGATTCTTGATGATAGCAAGTCACTAATAAGAACTTAACACAAACATTTCAGTACTTTCATATTTTGAGTTTTAAAAAGTGATTATTAATGATGTACATTTTTAGCCACATCATTTTGATTACTGTACTAATTCAATTGAATAATATATTTTCTAATTTTATCTTCCATTTCAGACAATTTGGTTGTTTTTCCCAATTACATCTTTCATTTAAGTGAATTTGCCTACTTAGTTTCATTAACCACACAATCAACCTGGAGATTTCGATGATGACAATGTAGCTTGAAATTTATTTTTATATTCTTTTATATAAAATGAAGACTATAGCAAAAATCTTATTACAAATAATCAAAATGAGGACGGTTAAAAAAACGTTTTATTACTAAAACATCACGGTTGAACAATGTGTTTCTGTGATTGATATCATTAAGTGCTGCAGTTCCTTTTGTAAATTTGTGTTTTTATCTTTTGACACAATTACACATTCTCAAAAGACACATTAAAATAAAAATCACCCATTTAAATATAAAATTGTTTTTGTTTTTTTTTCATTATATTCTTGCTTGAAAGTGGTGAACAAACTTAAAATAAATGTGTTTCAATATATTGAGCAATAAACTAATCATTTTTCATAAATATGTTAAGCACATTTTTTGACTATTGTTTTGTTGTTCATGCCTAAGTTTATAATCTGAAAACAAACTCAGGAGCAATAAATTATTACTGCACTAGGACACTTTCTAAATGTTATATTTTGTAGAAAACACTGATCAGTTCCCTAGATGCAACAGATGTGTGCAATAATGCAGTAGGACACTCAAAATATAGTAAATGCTGCATTCGGATGTACTTAATACTCTAGATAGAGCAAGTATGTGTTAGAATATAGTGTGACTCTTAGTATGTCTTATGGTGAATCTAACAGTGCACAATATCATAGAGATAGCATGTGTGTAATTTACTAATGGATATATACTAAATCAGTAACTGTTCAATATGTTAGATAGAACAGTGTAACACTTGGTAAGGTGTACCTGCTTAATCTGTCGATGTTCTTTACCCTAAATACAGCAGTTTTCTGTAAATTCGGTCTATTCTACTTTTAACTAGAATGATCAGTCACCACAATACGACATTTACTCATAACCTTATATTTGCTTTTTGCTTTATTGAACAAGTTGTAAACTTTCATTCTTTTTAGTTTTTACGGACGTTAACCAAACACTTAGACTGGTACCGACTTCAGTTACCAATTAAGGGTTGTAGCATCCATCTGAACAAATACTAAACTTTGAATTATTTACTTGCAGAAAATATGAAAAAATTACATTCAAAACAAGGCTTTCAAAAGTGTTCTAAAGTAATAAAAATATCCTACTATAACTAGAATGTTAGTCACCACAATACCACATTTACTCATAACACAAATTAGACACAAGACAGTCAGAAGTGTGGGAAAGAGTGTCGTCGGTCATCATTGTTCTAACATATGAAAAAAAAATAATATATATATGTTAAATAACCCAGCTAAGACATTTGTTGCTGAGCAAGGTTAGTGGAAGGTTAACATAAAATAGTAAATTCTTTACAGTAAGGTAACATTGGCATTTTCCCTTTAATGTTATCAATAATTAAACACTGCTTTTAATGTTATCCAGTAAAAGAGAATAGCAAATCAGTCAGCATTTTTTTACATTGAAATTTAACAAGTTCTAGGCGCTTGATTGTGATAGTGCTCTCTTGGCCTCCTTATTTTAAAAGTGCTCATTATCCTACATAGAACGAGTGTTTAATTAAATAGAGTTCAATATCCTAGATAGAGCAGATGTGTTTATTATACACACCATAGCACAGGATTAAAAAAAAAAAAACTGATGTTCGGGGAGCAGTGAAACAGTGAAACAGTCAAAGCTGGAGGTTTGGGAAAAGATTCAGAGCTTGCAGTATATGAAAGAGTCACCCTGATGTTTAAGGAGTCGGAGCCAGCTCTTCAGGAAGTAGTCAGGTCCTAATTGTTCGGGTAGGAGTCAGAGCCTGATGTTCAGGAAAGAGTCAAGGCCTGGAGTTCAACCCGAATGGTATATTACGGAGTCTGAGTAGAATGTATAGGAAGGGTCCCCATTGTTAGCACTATTATTTATATTCATATAAAATAATGTCTCGATCGGTGAATTTAAAAGAAAAAATTATTCTTCCCCATTGATACCATTTATTATATTCATATAAAATATTTAATCGGTGATCAACCTAGGTTATTTAATCTAACATACACAAACATGAAAGAAGTAAATAGACACCATTATTATCATTAACAAAGACTGCTGTCAGAGGGGCCTGATCGACCTAGGTTATTTTATCTAACATACACGGACATGAAGAAGTAAATAAACAAACACCCTTATTAACAATACTAATGAAGACAAATATGGTACTTTTAATAGAAATGTTACATTTTTACTCCAGGGAATGGAGAGGTAGTGCAGAGTTTTGGGGAGGCCGGAGATAGTGTAGCCAGGGTGAATTGGCAACCATGTACGTGACATCTTTTACTCCTGGCAACTGTGGAAGGAGGCGACTGGAGAAGTGATCGCCGTGCAACGCCAATAGGTACGTATATAGTATGCGCACCGGGGCTGTAATAGGTACGTAAGAATCTAAAACAAACGAATAAACAAAACAAAATTGACAACTGAAATGTGTAGAACACAATAAAAATACCAATATTCATTGTCATCATGTTCTTTTTCAGTAAGTCACCAATTTCAAACTCCTCAAGAGTTTTCAGAATTCTACATTTTGTTTATACAAATTACCAATTCTAAAATGACAACTCTCCCAGAGTTTAGAATAATTAAATAATGAATGATGCCCCCCCCTGAGTTGAGAATAATTAGAAAATGAATGACACATCCACCAGAGTTGAGAATGACTTAAAAATGAATGACACCTCTCCAGAGTTGAGAATAACTTAAAAATGAATGACAGTTGTGAATTGACTAAAAGAACATGGTTTTGGTTGTTTAACATCCAAACATGCCTCCCAAAATCCAACCTCTGGTCCCCGTTCTGGGAGGTGGTAACAGGGTAAAACAGTGTAAATGCTTAGGAGGTTATGGATGTAACTTTACACCAGTTCTTATAGCCCGTTTCACTCTGTATAACCCTGGCTAACAAGGCTCTGGTAATGTATTCTTCAACTATTTTGTTTCAAACAAGTATTTTTATTTGCTTGCTATTTAATCTATTAGTCTGTCGATGTTACATTCAATAAACAGCATGTGTATTATTCTATTAACTATGCAACACCATATAAATACTGCTACATGATATAAACCAAACCATGCACACAGATGAAGCAAGGGAGACAGTCGGACAGATAGGGGAAAACAGTCATTATCAGAGAAAATATTTTTGTTTACTTTTTTGGTGCACATTCTTTTTTTTATAATTATTTTCACTTTCTAAGTAAATGTTTGAAAACTATTAGCACTGAAACTTAGTGAAAACAATGGCACTTTGGTGAGAAGTGAAATGACTGTATAGTCCCATTGAGACTCCCTCGTGAATATAGTAAAGCACCTCACCCAACAGGCAATAGTAAATACATCTCCTATTAGAAAGTTACACAAAGGAAAACGTCAACACAAATTTACACTAGAGTATTGATTTACTCCTCTCCAGGAGTTAGGCACAAGGCCAGTTTTTATCTTACTCCCACAAGTCGGGTTGGGAAAGTGGGGTTTAAAAATTGCCTGGGCAGCCCCGTCGGCATTCCCCGGTAGGGGCGCCTCAGGCAGTAAGCAATAAACTTACTCCTCCCCAAAGAGGGGAGGCAAAGCCTGGGAAGGTGGACCTACTAGAACTGCACAGGACAGACCCATAGACCGGCGTAAATCAAGCCCCGAAGGCCAAGACGATACCAGTTTATGGGGTGCAGTATCAATCGGAACAGATACTACACTTTAATCTTAGCCAAAAGGCGTTATTTAACCCCCACTCACAATAGGAATATGTGACACAAGGACTGAAAGTGGGATTTGAAAAGCCAGCGCTCGAGAAGGTGAGCACTCTGGCCATTAAAAATTGCTTGGGCAGCCCTGTCGGCATTCCCCGGTAGGGGCGCCTCAGGCAGTAAGCAATTAACTTACTCCTTCCCAAAGAGGGGAGGTAAAACCTGGGAGGGTGGACCTCCTAGAACTGCACAGGACAGATCAGACCCACAGACCGGCGGAAACCAAGCCTCAGAAGGCCAAGACAATACCGATCTATGAAGTACAGTATCCATCGGAACAGATACTACACTTTGATCTTAGCCAAAAGGCGTTATTTAACCCCCACCCACAATAGGAATATGTGACACAAGGACTGACAGTGGGATTTGAAAAGCCAGCGCTCGAGAAGGTGAGCACTCTGGCCATTAAAAATTGCCTGGGCAACCCTGTCGACATTCCCCGGCAGGGGCGTTTCAGGCAGCAAGCAATTAACTTACTCCTCCCCAAAGAGGGGAGGTAAAGCCTGGGAGGGTGGACCTCCTAGAACTGCACAGGACAGATCAGACCCACAGACCGGCGGAAACCAAGCCCCGAAGGCCAAGACAACACCGATCCATGAAGTGCAGCACCCATCAGAACAGATACCACACTTTGATCTTAGCCAAAAGGCCAAGCTATTTTACTACTAAACAATATCTTAGTTCTGTTTAAGTTTGGAATTGCTTAACAGCCTGAGACCCCCCAGTACCAGAAAATCTCAATTGAAGCAGCCTTTTTCAATAGAGTACAGCATTTGTTCTTTGTAATTTTATATCTTTTACTACAAAACTATCTATTTTTAAACAAACTGCATTTTATCCTTTTCTATTCACAATTCAGAACACCTTTTAAATAGATTCCTTTATGTTCTATATATTTGATGCTTTCTTTCCTTCAGATTTGATTATCAGAGTCCGGCTTTACCACAATTTGAATTAAGAGAAATTCAGACTATTCATTACCTTATGCATGGATTAATAGACACCATTTATTCTTATAAACACAGGACTCACTGCTTCAGTTATTTTTTGTGTGTGTGTGTAATCGTTATGAACAATTTCTTTTTAATACATGACTTTAGTTTGATGTATGATTAGTAAAAAAAAAATTTTAAAAAAAGATCAGTGATCATCACAAACGAAGGACTCTGTTCTTGCAATAATAACTACGTCATAGCTCTCATGTTTTTAATTACCTATTCCTCAAAATCATAAAAGAAAGAACATTCTTTGGGGTGGATTCTTGATGATAGCAAGTCACTAATAAGAACTTAACACAAACATTTCAGTACTTTCATATTTTGAGTTTTAAAAAGTGATTATTAATGATGTACATTTTTAGCCACATCATTTTGATTACTGTACTCATTCAATTGAATAGTATATTTTCTAATTTCATCTTCCATTTCAGACAATTTGGTTGTTTTTCCCAATTACATCTTTCATTTAAGTGAATTTGTCTACTTAGTTTCATTAACCACACAAGCTACATTGTCATCATCGAAATCTCCAGGTTGATTGAAATTTATTTTTATATTCTTTTATATAAAATGAAGACTATAGCAAAAATCTTATTACAAATAATCAAACGGTTAAAAAAACGTTTTATTACTAAAACATCACGGTTGAACAATGTGTTTCTGTGATTGATATCATTAAGTGCTGCAGTTCCTTTTTTAAATTTGTGTTTTTATCTTTTGACACAATTACACATTCTCAAAAGACACATTAAAATAAAAATCACCCATTTAAATATAAAATTGTTTTTGTTTTTTTACAATATATTCTTGCTTGAAAGTGGTGAACAAACTTAAAATAAATGTGTTTCAATATATTGAGCAATAAACTAATCATTTTTCATAAATATGTTAAGCACATTTTTTGACTATTGTTTTGTTGTTCATGCCTAGGTTTATAATCTGAAACAAACTCAGGAGCAATAAATTATTACTGCACTAGGACACTTTCTAAATGTTATATTTTGTAGAAAACACTGATCAGTTCCCTAGATGCAACAGATGTGTGCAATAATGCAGTAGGACACTCAAAACATAGTAAATGCTGCATTCGGATGTATTTAATACTCTAGATAGAGCAAGTATGTGTTATAATATAGTGTGACTCTTAGTATGTCTTATGGTGAATCTAACAGTGCACAATATCATAGAGATAGCATGTGTGTAATTTACTAATGGATATATACTAAATCAGTAACTGTTCAATATGTTAGATAGAACAGTGTAACACTTGGTAAGGTGTACCTGCTTAATCTGTCGGTGTTCTTTACCCTAAATACAGCAGCTTTCTGTAAATTCGGTCTATTCTACTTTTAACTAGAATGATCAGTCACCACAATACCACATTTACTCATAACCTTATATTTGCTTTTTGCTTTATTGAACAAGTTGTAAACTTTCATTCTTTTTAGTTTTTATGGACGTTAACCAAACACTTAGACTGGTACCGACTTCAGTTACCAATTAAGGGTTGTAGCATCCATCTGAACAAATACTAAACTTTGAATTATTTACTTGCAGAAAATATGAAAAAATTACATTCAAAACAAGGCTTTCAAAAGTGTTCTAAAGTAATAAAAATGTATATCCTACTATAACTAGAATGTTAGTCACCACAATACCACATTTACTCATAACACAAATTAGACACAAGACCATCAGAAGTGTGGGAAAGAGTGTCGTCGGTCATCATTGTTCTAACATATGAAAAAAAATTAATATTTCTATGTTTCCCCAGCTAAGACATTTTTTGCTGAGCAAGGTTAGTGGAAGGTTAACATAAAATAGTAAATTCTTTACAGTAAGGTAACATTGGCATTTTCCCTTTAATGTTATCAATAATTAAACACTGCTTTTAATGTTATCCAGTAAAAGAGAATAGCAAATCAGTCATCATTTTTTTACATTGAAATTTAACAAGTTCTAGGCGCTTGATTGTGATAGTGCTCTCTTGACCTCCTTATTTTACAAGTGCTCATTATCCTACATAGAACGAGTGTTTAATTAAATAGAGTTCAATATCCTAGATAGAGCAGATGTGTTTATTATACACACCATAACACAGGATTAAAAAAAACAAACTGATGTTCGGGGAGCAGTGAAACAGTCAAAGCTGGAGGTTCGGGAAAAGATTCAGAGCTTGCAGTATATGAAAGAGTCACCCTGATGTTTAAGGAGTCGGAGCCAGCTCTTCAGGAAGTAGTCAGGTCCTAATTGTTCGGGTAGGAGTCAGAGCCTGATGTTCAGGAAAGAGTCAAGGCCTGGAGTTCAACCCGAATGGTATATTACGGAGTCTGAGTAGAATGTATAGGAAGGGTCCCCATTGTTAGCACTATTATTTATATTCATATAAAATAATGTCTCGATCGGTGAATTTAAAAGAAAAAATTATTCTTCCCCATTGATACCATTTATTATATTCATATAAAATATTTAATCGGTGATCAACCTAGGTTATTTAATCTAACATGCACAAACATGAAAGAAGTAAATAGACACCATTATTATCATTAACAAAGACTGCTGTCAGAGGGGCCTGATCAACCTAGGTTATTTTATCTAACATACACGGACATGAAGAAGTAAATAAACAAACACCCTTATTAACAATACTAATGAAGACAAATATGGTACTTTTAATAGAAATGTTACATTTTTACTCCAGGGAATGGAGAGGTAGTGCAGAGTTTTGGGGAGGCCTGAAAATAGTGTAGCCAGGGTGAATTGGCAACCATGTACGTGACATCTTTTACTCCTGGCAACTGTGGAAGGAGGGCGACTGGAGAAGTGATCCCCGTGCAACGCCAATAGGTACGTATATAGTATGCGCACCGAGTCTGTAATAGGTACGTAAGAATCTAAAACAAACAGATAAACAAAACAAAATTGACAACTGAAATGTGTAGAACACAATAAAAATTCCAATATTAATTGTCATCATGTTCTTTTCCAGTAAGTCACCAATTTCAAACTCCTCAAGAGTTTTCAGAATTCTAAACTCATTTTAACTACATTTTGTTTATACAAATTACCAATTCTAAAATGACAACTCTCCCAGAGTTTAGAATAATTAAATAATGAATGATGCCCCCCCCCCTGAGTTGAGAATAATTAGAAAATGAATGACACATCCACCAGAGTTGAGAATGACTTAAAAATGAATGACACCTCTCCAGAGTTGAGAATAACTTAAAAATGAATGACAGTTGAGAATTGACTAAAAACACATGGTTTTGGTTGTTTAACATCCAAACATGCCTCCCAAAATCCAACCTCTGGTCCCCGTTCTGGGAGGTGGTAACAGGGTAAAACAGTGTAAATGCTTAGGAGGTTATGGATGTAACTTTACACCAGTTATTATAGCCCGTTTCACTCTGTATAACCCTGGCTAACAAGGCTCTGGTAATGTATTCTTCAACTATTTTGTTTCAAACAAGTATTTTTATTTGCTTGCTATTTAATCTATTAGTCTGTCGATGTTACATTCAATAAACAGCATGTGTATTATTCTATTAACTATGCAACACCATATAAATACTGCTACATGATATAAACCAAACCATGCACACAGATGAAGCAAGGGAGACAGTCGGACAGATAGGGGAAAACAGTCATTATCAGAGAAAATATTTTTGTTTACTTTTTTGGTGCACATTCTTTTTTTTATAATTATTTTCACTTTCTAAGTAAATGTTTGAAAACTATTAGCACTGAAACTTAGTGAAAACAATGGCACTTTGGTGAGAAGTGAAATGACTGTATAGTCCCATTGAGACTCCCTCGTGAATATAGTAAAGCACCTCACCCAACAGGCAATAGTAAATACATCTCCTATTAGAAAGTTACACAAAGGAAAACGTCAACACAAATTTACACTAGAGTATTGATTTACTCCTCTCCAGGAGTTAGGCACAAGGCCAGTTTTTATCTTACTCCCACAAGTCGGGTTGGGAAAGTGGGGTTTAAAAATTGCCTGGGCAGCCCCGTCGGCATTCCCCGGTAGGGGCGCCTCAGGCAGTAAGCAATAAACTTACTCCTCCCCAAAGAGGGGAGGCAAAGCCTGGGAAGGTGGACCTACTAGAACTGCACAGGACAGACCCATAGACCGGCGTAAATCAAGCCCCGAAGGCCAAGACGATACCAGTTTATGGGGTGCAGTATCAATCGGAACAGATACTACACTTTAATCTTAGCCAAAAGGCGTTATTTAACCCCCACTCACAATAGGAATATGTGACACAAGGACTGAAAGTGGGATTTGAAAAGCCAGCGCTCGAGAAGGTGAGCACTCTGGCCATTAAAAATTGCTTGGGCAGCCCTGTCGGCATTCCCCGGTAGGGGCGCCTCAGGCAGTAAGCAATTAACTTACTCCTTCCCAAAGAGGGGAGGTAAAACCTGGGAGGGTGGACCTCCTAGAACTGCACAGGACAGATCAGACCCACAGACCGGCGGAAACCAAGCCTCAGAAGGCCAAGACAATACCGATCTATGAAGTGCAGTATCCATCGGAACAGATACTACACTTTGATCTTAGCCAAAAGGCGTTATTTAACCCCCACCCACAATAGGAATATGTGACACAAGGACTGACAGTGGGATTTGAAAAGCCAGCGCTCGAGAAGGTGAGCACTCTGGCCATTAAAAATTGCCTGGGCAACCCTGTCGACATTCCCCGGCAGGGGCGTTTCAGGCAGCAAGCAATTAACTTACTCCTCCCCAAAGAGGGGAGGTAAAGCCTGGGAGGGTGGACCTCCTAGAACTGCACAGGACAGATCAGACCCACAGACCGGCGGAAACCAAGCCCCGAAGGCCAAGACAACACCGATCCATGAAGTGCAGCACCCATCAGAACAGATACCACACTTTGATCTTAGCCAAAAGGCCAAGCTATTTTACTACTAAACAATATCTTAGTTCTGTTTAAGTTTGGAATTGCTTAACAGCCTGAGACCCCCCAGTACCAGAAAATCTCAATTGAAGCAGCCTTTTTCAATAGAGTACAGCATTTGTTCTTTGTAATTTTATATCTTTTACTACAAAACTATCTATTTTTAAACAAACTGCATTTTATCCTTTTCTATTCACAATTCAGAACACCTTTTAAATAGATTCCTTTATGTTCTATATATTTGATGCTTTCTTTCCTTCAGATTTGATTATCAGAGTCCGGCTATACCACAATTTGAATTAAGAGAAATTCAGACTATTCATTACCTTATGCATGGATTAATAGACACCATTTATTCTTATAAACACAGGACTCACTGCTTCAGTTATTTTTTTTTGGGTGTGTAATCTTTATGAACAATTTCTTTTTAATACATGACTTTAGTTTGATGTATGATTAGTAAAAAAAAAAAAAATCACTGATCATCACAAACGAAGGACTCTGTTCTTGCAATAATAACTACGTCATAGCTCTCATGTTTTTAATTACCTATTCCTCAAAATCATAAAAGAAAGAACATTCTTTGGGGTGGATTCTTGATGATAGCAAGTCACTAATAAGAACTTAACACAAACATTTCAGTACTTTCATATTTTGAGTTTTAAAAAGTGATTATTAATGATGTACATTTTTAGCCACATCATTTTGATTACTGTACTCATTCAATTGAATAATATATTTTCTAATTTCATCTTCCATTTCAGACAATTTGGTTGTTTTTCCCAATTACATCTTTCATTTAAGTGAATTTGCCTACTTAGTTTCATTAACCACACAATCAACCTGGAGATTTCGATGATGACAATGTAGCTTGAAATTTATTTTTATATTTTTTTATATAAAATGAAGACTATAGCAAAAATCTTATTACAAATAATCAAAATGAGGACAGTTAAAAAACGTTTTATTACTAAAACATCACGGTTGAACAATGTGTTTCTGTGATTGATATCATTAAGTGCTGCAGTTCCTTTTTTAAATTTGTGTTTTTATCTTTTGACACAATTACACATTCTCAAAAGACACATTAAAATAAAAATCACCCATTTAAATATAAAATTGTTTTTGTTTTTTTTTTCATTATATTCTTGCTTGAAAGTGGTGAACAAACTTAAAATAAATGTGTTTCAATATATTGAGCAATAAACTAATCATTTTTCATAAATATGTTAAGCACATTTTTTGACTATTGTTTTGTTGTTCATGCCTAGGTTTATAATCTGAAACAAACTCAGGAGCAATACATTATTACTGCACTAGGACACTTTCTAAATGTTATATTTTTTAGAAAACACTGATCAGTTCCCTAGATGCAACAGATGTGTGCAATAATGCAGTAGGACACTCAAAACATAGTAAATGCTGCATTCGGATGTACTTAATACTCTAGATAGAGCAAGTATGTGTTATAATATAGTGTGACTCTTAGTATGTCTTATGGTGAATCTAACAGTGCACAATATCATAGAGATAGCATGTGTGTAATTTACTAATGGATATATACTAAATCAGTAACTGTTCAATATGTTAGATAGAACAGTGTAAAACTTGGTAAGGTGTACCTGCTTAATCTGTCGGTGTTCTTTACCCTAAATACAGCAGCTTTCTGTAAATTCGGTCTATTCTACTTTTAACTAGAATGATCAGTCACCACAATACCACATTTACTCATAACCTTATATTTGCTTTTTGCTTTATTGAACAAGTTGTAAACTTTCATTCTTTTTAGTTTTTACGGACGTTAACCATCCATCTGAACAAATACTAAACTTTGAATTATTTACTTGCAGAAAATATGAAAAAATTACATTCAAAACAAGGCTTTCAAAAGTGTTCTAAAGTAATAAAAATGTATATCCTACTATAACTAGAATGTTAGTCACCACAATACCACATTTACTCATAACACAAATTAGACACAAGACCATCAGAAGTGTGGGAAAGAGTGTCGTCGGTCATCATTGTTCTAACATATGAAAAAAAATTAATATTTCTATGTTTCCCCAGCTAAGACATTTGTTGCTGAGTAAGGTTAGTGGAAGGTTAACATAAAATAGTAAATTCTTTACAGTAAGGTAACATTGGCATTTTCCCTTTAATGTTATAATTAAACACTGCTTTTAATGTTATCCAGTAAAAGAGAATAGCAAATCAGTCATCATTTTTTTACATTGAAATTTAACAAGTTCTAGGCGCTTGATTGTGATAGTGCTCTCTTGGCCTCCTTATTTTAAAAGTGCTCATTATCCTACATAGAACGAGTGTTTAATTAAATAGAGTTCAATATCCTAGATAGAGCAGATGTGTTTATTATACACACCATAGCACAGGATTAAAAAAAACAAACTGATGTTCGGGGAGCAGTGAAACAGTGAAACAGTCAAAGCTGGAGGTTCGGGAAAAGATTCAGAGCTTGCAGTATATGAAAGAGTCACCCTGATGTTTAAGGAGTCGGAGCCAGCTCTTCAGGAAGTAGTCAGGTCCTAATTGTTCGGGTAGGAGTCAGAGCCTGATGTTCAGGAAAGAGTCAAGGCCTGGAGTTCAACCCGAATGGTATATTACGGAGTCTGAGTAGAATGTATAGGAAGGGTCCCCATTGTTAGCACTATTATTTATATTCATATAAAATAATGTCTCGATCGGTGAATTTAAAAGAAAAAATTATTCTTCCCCATTGATACCATTTATTATATTCATATAAAATATTTAATCGGTGATCAACCTAGGTTATTTAATCTAACATACACAAACATGAAAGAAGTAAATAGACACCATTATTATCATTAACAAAGACTGCTGTCAGAGGGGCCTGATTGACCTAGGTTATTTTATCTAACATACACGGACATGAAGAAGTAAATAAACAAACACCCTTATTAACATTAATAATGAAGACAAATATGGTACTTTTAATAGAAATATTACATTTTTACTCAAGGGAATGGAGAGGTAGTGCAGAGTTTTGGGGAGGCCGGAGATAGTGTAGCCAGGGTGAATTGGCAACCATGTACGTGACATCTTTTACTCCTGGCAACTGTGGAAGGAGGGCGACTGGAGAAGTGATCCCCGTGCAACGCCAATAGGTACGTATATAGTATGCGCACCGGGGCTGTAATAGGTACGTATATAGCATGTGAACAGGGATGGTGATAAGTAAGTACATACCATGCGCACCTGGGCGACAATAGATACGGATTTAGCATTCACACCACAGTGGCGATAGGTACTTATATATTATGTACCTATATAGAAGGCACAGACAGAGGTGGTACTTTTTATTGAAATATGTCATACTTTTGCCCTGGCCAACGTAAGAGGAATGGTGGAGAAGAAACAGCTTTCGCAAAAGGCAAAATGAGAAAGTAGCTGTGAAATTGGGCGACCAGAGAAGAGAAAAGTAGAAAGATAAAGAGACGGCTATAGAGAAAGGGAGAGAAATAGAAGTTTGAATATAAAGATGTTACACACGCGATTTTTCTTCTATTCTATAACCTGAGCAACGCCGGGTAGCCCTGCTAGTATATATATAAATCAGTTACTGATTAATCCCGATTATCTCCTCTGATGATAAAAGCCTGCATTTTTGAAAATCCATGGGTCAAGGAAAGGAGAAAAGGTTTATTGATATATTCCTTGTTAAAACTACTTGATGATTAAATAAACATTGTTCTTGTTCCAATTTTTATTCTCATCACTCATTTAATTTTATTATTGCTCTATCTCGTATACTGAGCATTGACTATTCATGGTAGGATTAATTTAAAGATCAAATTTTACCTTTATCATCGCATATATATATATATATATATATATATATATATATATATATATATATATATATATATATATATATATATATATATACTAGCGGAACCCGTGCGCACCGGGTTACCAGGGAAAACTGAAGAAAATTCCTGCTCCTGATCCTTATAGAATCACTAGTTAATGTTAGAACTACATGTGATTATAGAGACTTCTAACAAATAATGATTTATCCGAAATTGAAAAATATGATAGTAAAAAGGTTAGTTTTGTCGTTGGGTGAGTTCATTCAAATCCAAATTACATTCGAGTTGTGAATATTGCAACAAAGTTACCGCGCACAATGGCGAGCAAAACTCTTTTGAAGCGGCAACATCGCCACTTTCGTTAGATGCGACACCTTACACCCAACCCCCTAAAAAAATAACCACGCCAGAAGATCCACTACTCCAGATGTCTCCATAGTCACTGGTTGAAAGACGAATCTTCTGTTTCAACGACGAGTACTCTTGAATCTTATGAACTTCAGAGAAGAAGGCTGCGTTTTTGAATCACATCGAGTTTAACATTTATAAACTGGCTTAAGTGTCGTTGTATTAGTAAAGCTATCGACTGAAAATGCATACATAACGATGTCTAATGACATAATTCTTTATAAAAATGCAATTACTTTTATTTGTGGTAAGCCAGTGGAAAGAGTTATAAACAAGAATTGTTGGAAGTCTTCGTATCGTGGAAAGTTATCTTGAGTGTATCTTCTCATGGAGAATGAAGGAATGTGTTCTTTCAAACATGCCATTTTGACAACAGGAAGTCGTAGAGCAGATTGTTTTGCGAAGCGATTCTCTTATCTGGTTTAAGTAGCCCAATGACTTGCATCGCTCTGCGGAAGATTTTGATTGACTCGCTCTTCAGATAATTTATCTCTGTAACATAATTCTTCCGCTAAAGGAAAATACATTTACTCACAAAGAAAACAATATAGTTAATCACTGCTACACTGAACGCAGTGTCTGTAGGCGAACTGATAAGATTTCTACCTGCGAAAGTGCCACTACGCATGGATTCCTAATTGAGGGGTTTTCATCCATTTCTAATCGTGTTATCTTTTTACTTTCATTGTACCCCCCTCTTTATGGTCCCCTTTCTTTCTCTCTCACTCTCCCTTGTCTTGTATTCCGCTTTGTTACTTCCTTCCCCATTTTTCTCTTATTACAGTTCTTGCATTTATCTTCCTTTTAAAATTCACCAGTCATTTGCTTTGTCATTTTCATTTGAAGAGTACCCGTATACAGTCAACGTATACGCAACGCTTATGTATACAGTCATTCTTCCGAGTATAAGTTTCACATTATTTTCAGAAGAATCAGATTCTGTCACAGGGAATTCGATTATTTTCATATTGATATACATTCACAAATGTTAGATTTTTTTTTATTGTTCGTTAATTGTTCTGGATTGTGCATACAAATCTGTCCAGTTGGATTAATGGTATGGACGAAAATCAGATTCGGGAATCTGCACAAAATCCCGAACTGAACACTTTTTTTTAATATTCATTGGGGTAGATTGTTCTCATTCTGTCAGTCACGACCAGGTATAAGTCTTAAGTAATTCTTAATTATATTCCTAGTGTTGGATTAATGGTATTTACGAATAATAAGATTCGTTCGTATTATGACCAAAACATTTTAAAAGAATTAAAAATAATTAAATAAATTCTTTCTTGAACATCGCTAGATGAAAGTAACATTAATCACTTTTAAAAGAAAAAATGCCTGTTTTATCGTACAAACCAGTTTTAAGATTTTGAATAATTTTATTTTTTAATTTAGATTATTTAGACAACTTTTCTTATCTTGGATGTTATTCTCACAACGTTTCGAGCGATGTATCCTCCGACTTCAGGTGTGTCTTAGCAAACACATCACTCATTATGTCAAACTTGGGAATCTGGACGGAATTTCGAACAGAACTTTATTTAATCCACGAGGATAGATTGCTCTCGTTCTGTCAGCCATGACCGGGTAGAAGTTTTAAGTCATTTTAAATGAAATACTTAGTATTAGAATTTTCAACCTCCAGAAGACTATCACTTAGAACTTATTATTATTAGCATTTTATCAGTTCCGCCACGGGTTCATGTGGATCAGACGCACCTGAAGAAACTCGGAGGGTACATCGACCAAAACGTTTTCAGAATAATATTTTAGATAAGAAAAGTAGTCCGAATAATACAAATAATACAAATTATCAATCGTTATCTCAAAACTTCCGATTTTATTTCAATTTTCAGCTATTATTGATAGTGTATTAACAAACATACTATCTTAGTTCAAAGAATTCCTTAAATAAATTTATTTAAATAGAAGATTTTTAACAAATTTAATTGTTACTTAAATAAATTTAATAAAATGATTACTGTTTACCATAAAATATAAATAGAATACATCAATTCGATGTAATGTCTTGTTTTGTACAACAGTGGAGATTTACTTTCACCCATCGTCTCGAACAAGTTTGTAGACTCGTTTGAAAAAAACGCACGCCGACACTAGTGTAGATTCACTTGCATTCATCGCTCAAAACAGTGCAGACTCACTTGTACCGCTCACTTCGGCAACAGTGTAGACACGTTTGCATCCATCGCATCGACATCTTTCCAAACTCATTTTCAAATCCACCCGCTTCGACCAACTTTGGAAACTCATCTGCGAATGGCTCACTTCTGACATGTGTGTATACTAATTTGTTACAGATTTCTTTCAGGATTTTGTAATTGATACAATCTATTATCTAGAGAGAGTGTCTTGTCGGGACAGTTTGCGTCACGACCACATCAACTTTCTATTTATGAGTTCATCGAATGTCGTCAGTCTGTTAAAGAACAAATTCATCAGCGAGCGAATAGTAAATCGCTACACGCCACCTACTTGACCCTGATCGGTAAGATCAACTGTTTTTGCTTATAGAGACCCGTCGATCGCATTTCAGATATCGGCTCGTATCTGATCCACTGCCCGGGACCGTATTAAATTACTACTTGATTTATTTTCTGTCTGGCAAGATGATAGTGTTACAGTTTGGCTAACTACATTAGCCCAAATGAACATCTGCTATGGCCATAACTACCGGTGATTTCGTCCAACTGTTGACGAGTACCACTGGTCAAGCCGTCGAATAGTTCAGCTGATCTTGCTAATGTTCCGGTGACTTCGTCCGGCTGTCGACTAACTCAACTTCTCCAGCCGTTGAGGTTGCCAGCCCAAACGTCGTACAACTACTTTACAGCGGCATCCTGACCACCACACTCACTGAGCCTGATAAGTCTCTTGAGATCAATCTGTCTATCACAATATTTACATACTTCCCACATAAGTATCAAGGCCGGAAGGTGGGGGAGATAAGTCAGCATCCCTAAAGAAGTGGCACTCTGGCTTCTTAACCGTTAAATGCTTTTTCTTTCAAATATCACACGTACCAACAAAATTCTTATTTAATATAATATTCAACGAAAATGTGTCAAACTGCAACTTTTTCACATCTGCAACGAGCCTGTTGGCAAGTGTGAGTACGTATTAGTATGATGTTGCATCAGAACACTCGCTTAATAGGTAATCAGTATCTTCGATGATAAAATTATTTTAAAACCAATCTAAAAAATAAAGCATTTAAGCGTTAAAAATTGCCTGGATATCTCTGTCGGCATTCCCCAGTCGGAGCGCCGCAGGCAGTTTGCAATAAACTAACCCCTCCCCAAAGAGGTAAGGCAAGGTCTGGAAGGGTGGGCCTCATAGGACTACCTTAAACCAACAAATAAAAGGCTCCAAGTTGGCTTATTCTTTGTCGGACTGATTGTCGAGAACGGATCTTCGATCTAAAGTCTTCGGCAACTTTGAAAGAAGCATGACTCCTTCAATCTGCTCTTCTCAAGACAAACTCCCTCCTTTCATAACAATCAACAAACTACCACACTTGCGACTTACTTGTCCTTCTCTGGGCAAACTCTGTCCTTTTCATTGTAATGTATTTATCGGTCTGCAGAGCTATTCTTCAACTTCAGTACAACGTCCACATCGGACCAGCATCGTTGGAGACCCAAACCGGATAAACACCTAACATTAACGTTCTTGTGATGCCGGCGACTAAACCTAACCCTAACCCTAACCCTAACCCTAAACCTAACCCTAACCCTAACCCTAACCCTAACCCTAACCCTAAACCTAACCACTTGTAATGGTACCTTTTGACCGACTATTTTTATATTTAACTAAAATTCCTGTATTTTTATCCTTCTTTGTCCATTGTCGTATTATCTTTGTGTTTAACAAATTGAAACATCGACCACCATATACCAGACCCTGATGGACATTTAAACTACGGAAAAAAATGAGTGACAATTTATTAATTATTTATTGAATTATTAATCTTACAGTTTAATTTTTCACCGAATGGATCAGTGTAATATATTTGTTTCTTATTTTGTTTTAAACAAAATCTATTTTCATCTATGTATTTATTGATGGTGACTTTTTATTTGTTAATAGAGAAGAATAAAAAAACAAACAGGAAATTTTCACGAGGACAGAGTTAGATACAAGGTCAGTTTTAATGTGCGTAAACCAAGCTCCCTCCCAACAGAACATCCTGGATTAGAACAAAACAAAAGTTGTCTCAGTCTAGAAGGATTTCTCCTCACAAATTTTCTGAGGACAGAAAATTTGAAATGTAGTATCTAAACAAATACTACACTTTTTTATGTAAAAGGCCAAGGAAGGTACTCTTAGGTGCTCTTCCAATATGTGATTTATCCATTGACTCTAACCCGAGGCTTAGGGTTAGTTAGTTTGTTAGGGTTAGGGTTAATGTGTAGATCACATATTGGAATGTAAACAACTCGGTAGATCACATATTAGATTAGAAACCATTCGTAGATCACATATTGAGAAAGCATCAGTCGACCGGTATTGTCTGGCCTTCGGGTCTTGATTTACGCCGGTCTATCGGTTGTCCGTCCTGTACAGTTCTAGGAGATGCACCCTCCCAGGCTTCGCCTTCTCACCCTTTGAGAAGGGGTTAGTTTATTGCTAATCGCCTGAGGCGCCCCTACCGGGCAATGCCGACGGGGCTGCCCAGGCAATTTTTAAATGATCAGAGCGTCCAAATTCTTGGGCGCGGGGTTTTCAAATCCCGACCTTGTGTCACATCTTACCTTGTGGGAGGAAGATAAATAGATTCAGTGTTTATTTCTCATCTAATCAGGGGGTTAGACGTAAGTTCAGGTACAAATGTGAAAAGCCAGTGCACGAGAGGAAGTGCACTATTCCCTACTAAAATGCCTGAACAGCCCCGCCGGCATCCCTAAGGCGATTAGCAATAAACTAACTCCTTCTCAAAGAGATAAGGTAAAGCCTGTGAGAGTGGACCTCCAAGGACTGAACAGAAACATACCCCACCCCGACAGCAACATAGCCACTGTCAGACTGATTGCCGAGGACGTATCCTCGACTGGTATCAACGATATTTAAAAACGTATGCGTAGTTCATTCGTTTCAGATTCGTCTTTCAAATACAATCGCAAACAACTTGATGTTATTATACATCGCAACCATTTTTAATTCGTAAAAAAATTGAATGTGGCAGCACCAAATACACTGATTACTGGAATATTGTGTTGCAAACCTCTAACAGAAAGTGCTCGCTCGTCTTTTAAATATTTTATATAAAAAAAATACGTTAACAATAAATTCAGAAAATTCTTCTTCCGGATTTGCTTATTTTCTAATTTGTGTTTTTCCCACAGTTATGTTCCAAAAAAAGTTCGCAAGTCGTTGATTTGCTATTCTGGGTAAACTAAAAAGGATACTTTAGAACTGTCTTGACCGGAGCAATTTCGTTAATTTGTGTTTTGTTACTCTCTATTATGATGCTGTTACGTTATTTTCGTGACCTTAAAAAGTAGAGACATTTTTATTTTATACATTTGTAGATAAACACCATCAGCTGACCCCAACATAAATGAGATTCTACTTTTTTTAGTCGATTACGTGTGGACATCTGGAAAGAAGGAAGAAAAAACAACAAAAAACAACAACAAAACAAACTATTATCTAAGAATTTCAAGTTTTCAGGCGGGTAACAGACTTTTTTTTTTATCACGGAGCTGAAGCTCGAGTAACTTCCAGTTAAGTTTAAGATTCGGTTATGTTTTAAAAATATTAATTAGGGAAAAATAAGGTTTTGAAAAACAATTTATTGGGGAGAAATAATGTTTTGAAAAACAATTTGTTTGGAATGTTTAAAAAATAATTTATTGGTGAGAAGGAATGTTTTGAAAAACAATTTGTTTGGAATGTTTCAAAAATAATTTATTGGGGAGAAGGAATGTTTTGAAAAACAATTTGTTTGGAATGTTTTGAAAAAAAATTATTGGGGAGAAATATTGTTTTGAAAAACAATTTATTTAAAAAAATCATTAATTAGAGAGAAAGAATGTTTTAAAAAATGAAAAAAATTATGGGGTGTATAAAATGCAGCTGTATCACTATAATTTGATCGAAAGTGTTTTTTTTTATGTCTATGACTTTTCGCTACAAACAGTCACGAACATTCACAAAGATGAGTTGAGCAACCGCGATAGAATGCCATACTGGATTCTATTTTTTGCATGCTTCAATAGACCTTCTACATTCTGTGTGTTTACCCAAGTTATCGGATCCACAATATTTACAGAATGGTTCACACGTTCGTAGATATATCCATTTAGAAAATGTATCGGGTACAAAATCGATTTCACATCGGTAAGAAAAGACAATAAAATCGGAGACTAACCGGAACGAAATTGCCCCAGTGAAAAAAGTTTGGTACTTCTACAGAATTTGAACCGAGCCGTTTTTTTTAAAAACCTTAACCCTAACGTAATTTTAAAGTAACCCTAAAGTAACCATAAACTAACCCTTACCTTAGTCTTAGGTTTAGTTTGGCAAACGTCGGTTTTGTTCGAATCAAATTCTATAGAAGCACCGACAGCTCAATAGCACCCACTAAAGTACAAGTACTTTTATTGTACACACATCGGTCGCTTGTTTGTGAGCCACGGTAAACTTTAACGAATTCTTAAATATGTTTGAGTTTTCTTTCACTGTAATATATATATATATATATATATATATATATATATATATATATATATATATATATATATATATATATATATATATATATATATATATATGATTATCGACCTACAGCTCTTAAAAGCTGAGATCTTATCAGGTAGAATTAGAATTTGATCCTTCTCCCCAGATGGTATTTGGGAATACTCCCATATCGACATGCCAGTGTCGCAGATTTTGTACATGTCTGTTTGAATAAAAACACTCATATACATAAAAGCCCCTTTTTATATTGAGCACGTTTTATAAGCCAGGGTGAAATTCTTTGGATTCTTATCCTGTGGATGTTTACTTTACCTGGATTACTATATATATATATATATATATATATATATATATATATATATATATATATATATATATATATATATATATATATATATATATATATATATTGTGTGTGTATTTAGACAGCATATTTTCATTTAGGCGAACATTATTAAATAACACGGGGTGTTTTTGCTTGATAAGACTTTTTTTATTTTTTCAATTTTCCGAATGGTTCATTTCGTGTTTCGGTCAAATTGGTGTATGTAAGTTCCGTAGGTTTTTTGTTCGATTTTTTTTTTCGCGAGTACTTATGATTTGATTCGTCAAATCATCTTCATGCGACATTAGTCTTGGTGTCTTTACAAATATGTCTTTACTGTTGAGTCTTTTTATTACAACGGCTAGTAATTTACAACTTACAAAGAGCGTCTATAATATTGAGATGTTACATGAGATCGTGATTACGTTCTAAGAGCGTGCAAGATTCAAAAGTTTTGTTGCTTAACCGTTAATAATTTGATTACGTTCTAAGCACGTTCAAGATTCAAACGTATAATTGCTTACTGGCTAAAAATTTGGTAATGTCAATTACTATGCTAGACACTTTAAAATGTTGTGACTAGTTTCGTAATTCACATTATTGATTGTGGGATATTTAGTTTTTATGTAAAGGGCTTCAAGAATTTTTAACTTTTCGATGTTGATATCGTGATATATTATTTTAGTATGCGTATATATTGAGAAGGGGCAGTCATGCTTTTTATGTGTTGACAAATAGAGCTAGTGTCGGAGAGATGTAACGTTAGTCTTCGGGAAAGTGTTGTGGTAGTGAAACCGATGTAAAGAATTAGTTTTATTATTATTTTCGGAGATGCATTCTACCATGGGGATTGACACTGATATATTACATTAGTTTTTCCTAATGTATTTTGTGTCTGAGAAGAGTTATTTTTAACTACATGGTTCGATGTTTTCATTTTTTATAATAAATGATGAATCTTATTTTATTAGCAGAGTTGATTGGGGATATGTAACAATGTATTATATTTTTAAGAACTTTTTTTCAACCAATTTAAAGTTCGAATGCATTTAGTTACAGTAGAATAGATTTATGTAGTGGGAATTATTATTATTAATATTGTCTAAGTTTCTAATAATTAATATATATATATATATATATATATATATATATATATATATATATATAAAATATTACTTATATAAATTGTAATAATAAAAGCTTCTTACCTTTGAAATTAGTACACCAAATGAAGTGATGGATTAGAGGATAAAATAAATAAACTATACATGCTTATTATAAATAAAGAGATACATATATATTTGCTCGCAAATGGATGACGTCGTAAAGGATGAATGTGAGTTTTGGCAAGTATCATTAATCCTTTTTGACGTTTCCTATTTTCAAGAAAAATATATTGAAAATAAATTGAAAATGGATGACGTCACTAAACGAGCTTCATTTTTAAAAATTTGCCAAAAGCTACCATTTATTGCTTAAGACATAATCATACACGTTCTCAACGGCCGTAACTTGGAATTTCCAACTATTTGATAATATATATATATATATATATATATATATATATATATATATATATATATATACACACACACACACACATATATATATATATATATATATATATATATATATATATATATATATATATATATATATATGTAAGTAAGTTCGTAATCCGGGGCAGGAGCAATGCGATATAGGTACCGGAAGGTGGAACAGATGAACAAAATCAAAAAATATGTTTGATCTGTTTCTTTTGATAATGAGAGGTACCTATATCGCATTGCTCCTGCCTCGGATTACGAACTTACATTTCAATTTACCAGCAATGTTTCAAGCAAAATAACAAATACTGACCAAACGGGTCACGATTGGTCTGATATACTACTAAAATCCTTCTGTTATCCTATCACAGTATTACCATGCACACGTTTCATCCGTATATGAATGTTTTAGATGGCTGAAAGAAAAGCGCATACTGTAAATAAAAGGCGAATTATAAGAAAAGTAGCGGGAGGAGGCGAATGACGTAAATACTTAACAAATAAATATAGAGAGGAGGAAGAAGATAGAGATAGAGAAGAGAGAGAGAGAAATAGAAAGGAGAGGGAGAAAGACGAGGGGGAGGAAGAGAGAGAGAGAGAGAGGGTGAAAAGGGTAAAGGGTCTATTATGTCATCAAAAGAGAGTTTAATACATATTTGTGTGTTTGTTTGACAGCAGCATCCTCTTCCTAAAGTACACCCGTTCCTCGCAGTAGTAGGGGCAGTGGCAACGTGCTAGATTTAAAGCTATATCGCCTTGGAACTCAATGGTAGACAATTCTGACACCCAGAGATATTAGGGCCGGAACCCCGCTAAGACTGCCCTGTTAAAAATTCTCGAGGAGTCAACATCAGGATCCGTCGTGGTCTTGGTCGTGTCTGCGTCTGTGTCTGTAGCAAAAAAGAATGTGTCAAGCTTGCATCACCACAGTCATAGAATGAAGATAACAATGTTACTTTTGCGCAAGTACAATTGCCATTTTTTTGCGTATTATAGATCAAACCTTCTCCGACTTCATATGCAACTGCAGGGCCTTTCTATTCTCGGTGTCAGTGGTTAATATTCAATATTGCATATCTAACGAATAGCTACGGCCAATTAGGAGGAATTTATGCAGACTAGACAATCCTAAAGCACGATCTTCTATGTGTAGAAGAACTATTCGCCCCTGCCCCTGTTCTTTCTTATACTACTTCTAAACAACAACAGAAACAACAACAAAAACAACAACAGCAACTGCAACAACAACAGAGTAACAGTTGGCTGCTGCGTATCTATATAATATTCATAATTTGTAGACATATATGCTTGTTTGAAAACAGGACCAGAAGGCGTAACTACCACCGCTGATCTATCTATCTATCTATCTATCTATCTATCTATCTATCTATCTATCTATCTATCTATCTATCTATCTATCTATCTCTGACCCCTTCTCTCTCTTTCTCTCTCTCTTTCTCTCTATCTCTCTCTCTTTATATATATATATATATACATACATACAGACAGAAAACTGAATTCACCTTCAACAATTCAAATACAACCAGAGAGAGTGGTGGTTGCAACCAATCTGAACACCCCTTACAGAGCGAGGAGGAATTAAAATCTTATATTTAACTAAGGCGATCGAAATGAATCTTATTGTTTTTTTTTAAAATAATAACGTCTGAGTTAAAAACACATATTTTTTTGACACTTACGACATGGTGATATAAACACGTATATACGTTTCTCTACACACACACATATATACACATGCTACGATCATGCACGCACGCAACAATATTTTTTTGTGTCATATAAATTCGGCTAGACTTGGAAAAAGAAAGGAAGAAAGAAAAGAAGAGAGACAGGCAGGCATTACGTGTCATCAACCGACTGACAAACTGTGGAAGGTTTACAAGTTTGAATTATGTCTAGATCCGAGATAGGATATATTTCAAAAATAAAAATTATTTAAGATTATATTTGAATCTATTTGAAATACGTATTATTTACAAAATGTGCCCATCCGAGTATAAAAAAAACTATTCTGGAAAAAATCTGTAATATTTACAGAAAGGATACCCACGACACTGAAAAGATAATTAATGAGGAAACCAAGGAATTTGCGTCCAGGCTGGACATCGAGGACAGAGTGGGGAAAATGGATAAAAGAAACGCATACATACTCATCAAGGACTATAAGAAAAATTTCCACATTAAGAAACAATCTAGACTGATCAACTCTACGAAATCAGAACTCGGCCATGTATCTAGGGAGTTTCTCAAGAATATTATTAAAGTAACTCTAGAGGCTACTAAATTCAACCTTTGGAATGGTTTCTTCGGATACTATCAAATGGTTTAAATCAATTGAAAATAAGAGGAATGCCTCTTTTATACAATTCGATATTATGGAATTTTACCCATCGATTTCCAAGGAGTTACTTACGAACAGCATTAACTATGCTAGGAACTTCGTGGATATATCCGATGAACAGGTAAGAATAATTATGGCTTGTCGCAGATCCATCCTTACAAACAATCGGGAAACATGGATTAAATTAAACAACAACAGCTTTGATGTTCCGATGGGTGCCTTTGCCTCAGCCCAGATTGCCGATCTGGTGGGCATATTTATAATGTACACTATTAGCAGAATTGTAGAGCCTAATTTAGTAGGTTTATACAGGGATAATGGACTAATTATCATCCCTAATAGTGACGGCCCCCTGGTATCTAAAATACATAAAAAATTAATAAGAGCCTTCAAATACCTTGGATTTAAAATAGATATAACCCCAAATTGTAAAGAAGTAAATTATCTAGATATTACACTAGACTTAAAAAAGGGGACATATAAACCACCCAATAAAGATAATCACACACCATCCTATATCAATACTAGATCTAACCACCCGAACTGTATAATTAAACAAGTACCTAAAACGATTAATACTAGAATTAATAAACTTTCGGCTAACAGGGACATTTTTTAAACAAACGCACATTTATACAATAGAGCGCTAGAAAAAAGCGGATATAGTGAAAAACTCAAATATACCAAGAAAGAAAATAAAAATAAATCCAGGAATAGAGGCCGGAAAATAATATGGTTCCATCCTCCGTACTGCCAACTATCTAACATCAACATCGGGAAAGTATTCTTGAACCTGGTAGATAAGCATTTTAGTATGAATAATCCACTTAGGAAGATATTTAATAGAAAAACCATAAAAATCAGTTACTCTTGTACCAAAAACATGGATAGAATAATCAGCACCCATAATCATAAATTACTAAACAATTCTAGTAAAAATAAGGTTTCAGTAGATAAATGTAATTGTCAAGTGAAAGATAACTGCCCACTGGACGGTAACTGTAAAGTTGAGTGCGTGGTTTATAAGGCCACTATTCATCCGGAAGATAACAACAGGGACAAGAAAGTTTACATCGGCATCTCCGTTGGTAACTGGAAACAACGTTTTTATGACCACAAACACTCTTTTAACAACCCAGAACTCAAGAACAAAACGGAGTTATCTAAACAATGGTGGCTTCTGAAAAATGAGAACCGGTCCCCGGTGGTTTCGTGGTCAATCCTATGTTTTTCAGATGTTCCAAATGGACTTAGGCAAAGATGCAATTTATGTTTAGAGGAAAAAAATAAGAATCCTAAAATACGAGCACAATAATCTTTTAAACAAACGCGATGAGCTTATGGCAATATGCAGACATAAATGTAAATTTAAAATAACCAATATCTCATAATCCGATAGACCTCTAGATTTGTAACGGTGAAGATACCAAATAGATAAAAAAAAAACCAATAAGTATTTATAATAATATCTGTTATGGACACGTAATTACTGACTTGGTGATATTCATTATAGGTGTTTTGGGATGTATGCATATATAATTATACTTTAAGATATTTGTTTATTCTGATTATTTACTCAAAATAAGATAGCCGTACGAAATTTTTCTGCTGATAATACACTAATCATTGAATTAATTTAAGTATAAGTGTCTAATATTATCACTAGACATTGTTAGATTGGAATTAGGTTATAAGTATAGGTTTCCATAGATTATAAAATTAATGTAAGATGAACTTTTAGAACTCAGATTATTAATATATTACGAATATAGAATGTCTATGTAAATGTTTTGTATTTAGATGCATATTGGCATGTGTGTGTGTGTGTGTGTGTGTGTGTAACTGCATGCGTATAATACGTATTTCAAATAGATTCAAATATAATCTTAAATAATTTTTATTTTTGAAATATATCCTATCTCGGATCTAGACAGCCACAGTTTGTCAGTCGGTTGATGACACCAAACGCCTGCCTGTCTCTCTTCTTTTCTTTCTTCCTTTCTTTTTCCAAGTCTAGCCGAATTTATATGACACAAAACATATTGTTGCGTGCGTGCGTGATCGTAGGATATGTATATGTGTGTGTGTGTGTGTAGAGACGTATATACGTGTTTATATCACCATGTCGTAAGTGTCAAAAAAATGTGTTTTTAACTCAGACGTTATTATTTAAAAAAAAACAATAAGATTCATTTCGATCGCCTTAGTTAAATATAAGATTTTAATTCCTCCTAGCTCTGTAAGGGGTGTTCAGATTGGTTGCAACCACCACTCTCTCTGGTTGTATTTGAATTGTTGAAGGTGAATTCAGTTTTCTGTCAGTCTCAAAAATGTAATTGTCTAGGTTGATGCTTGAGGAAACCACAAGGTTGAAATAAATTATTGCATCGACAATCATGTAATTTCGTGTTATTATATTTTATGTTATTCTTGCTCTGTTTACCACATTGAGCTCTGATACCCGAATTTCTTCCTGGAATTATTCCATTATAACACAAATATATATATATATATATATATATATATATATATATATATATATATATATATATATATATATATATATGTATGTATTCAAATATGTGACTATATTATCTATCAAAACACATTTAGCAATCTTATGATATTTATATATATAGAAAAATAAATCGTGTTAGTACTTTTACTCATCGAGTACTTATGATTTGTTCCCCAATCCGACTCGATGCGGAACCTGGTCAAATCACAAATATCTCTCTTGCCAATGGCTATCCCATCAATATCATAATAAGCTTAACTGCACGCAAAGTTGGCATATTCAATCAATGGTGACAATTTTATTGACCCATCACGATGCACTATCTATTTGTAACTTCCATAGTTATGTCCTGATGGACTTGATATTATCAAAAGGAATTTTTCTTCTACTCAACACTGTTTTCTAGCAACCATGCTGAGAGTAGTCTACACGACTCGAATTTTTTTCACTTCTTTCCATAAGGATTTTTTGCCAGCCATTCAAAAAAAAAATCCGTTTTTTAAATAAATTTCTAGGTTGTCTAGTAATCCTAAAGGTTGCAGGGATTGCTAGCTGTTCTGTAGGATTGTCTGGAAGTCTCAGAACCATGTAAGAAAATGTGGTTAATGAAGGTCATTATCAGAAAAGCCTGTGGGAAAAGTGACAATCTTGAACAAGTCTGGGACAAATCATTAGCCAGAGAAAAGTTAAGACAGATTTCACCAGTTCGATCTGTGCGATTAGAGTGAAGGGGCAGACAAAATGATGATTTTTGAAGTCAGCAAAAACAAAGATGGAGGTTGACGGATGAAGCTGTTATGCATTATCAATACTGCTAGATATAGCATCAACAACAGATCAGTTATTGTTAGAAAAGAATGCTTTAGAAAAAAAAATAAGAAGTTGAGTGTGTCAAAGACAATCTCAGACAGATAAAAGAACAGCCATGGTATTCAAGACAGAGGACACCCTCAATGGGGAGACCATTGCGAAAAAAAAGAGCGAGACCGTGTAAATGTGTGGAAGAGTCACAGCTGACAAGAGGAAAATAACGATCGATATATAAATCATTGTGAGCAATAGAAACATCGAGATTAGTCTCGCAAAGAGCGAGGATGTGTGGAGAATAACGCACGAGAAAGGACTGCACATTCGGAAAGTTTGACCTGAGACCTCTGACTTTATTATAGGAAATAGTAAGGGATTTGTTGTGTGGATTTGTGGAAGCTGATCTGCTTATACTTGATAATAATCTTATTAATAATGATATATATTGATAATAATGTCATTGATAATGCTATATATTGATAGTAATGCGATTTTCGTATAACAATAAAAAAGAGAGATCAATGTACAATCATTTAAAAACAAGGTAGTCTTTTAACTGAAGATAAATTTAGAGGCAACATAATAAAAACTTGTAAACTATGCAAATTTATCTATTTCATCACTTTATTATCCGTATATAAATTCTCTATCTACTATATTGAGCTTCGCCGTATCTCGAGAGGATCTAATATATATTTTTTATACGCAAAGTTGGCATATTCAATGGTGACAATTTTATTGACCTGTCACGATGCCCTATCTATTTGTAACTTCCATAGTTATGCCATGATGGATTTCCACTCAACGCTGTTTTCCAGCAACCATGCTGAGAGTAGTCTACACGACTCGAATTTTTTCTTTAATTTCCGTAAGGATGTTTTGCCAGGCATTCAAAAAAAGAAAATCCGTTTTTTTTATAAATTTCTATGTCAGTGTGGTGTTGACTAGGTTGGCTAGAAATCCTAAAGGTTAGCAATCAGAATAGACCAACATGTATCACGCGATATTCTGTTTACACAAGGTTTCGAGATCATCCGCGAACTTTCAAGCACATGAATCTGTTATCTATCTTCGTGTTCATATCTATCTATCTATCTATCTATCTATCTATCTATCTATCTATCTATCTATCTATCTATCTATCTATCTATCTATCTATATTCGCTTCATGGAAGTCGCTCCAGACAAGGCGTGACACCATTAATGTAAGAAGCTGAAAAGAACGAAATATGATTAACGCAAAGACAGGAGATGCCTATTGAGCTTAGTCTTGCAAGATAGGTAAATAACAGTCAGCAGGAAGATAGTTCCACAAGCTTGCAGTTCTTTGAAAGAAGCTACTGGAATAGGAATATGTATTATAACGAGGTATCTGAACAGTGAATTGATGAAGACAACTAGACCAACGAGTCAAACGAGCTGGAACAAAGGAAGCAGGGATAAATCAGACAATTCCAAAGAAAACATGCCATAATAGTACTTATAGAAGAGACTGAGACTAACAACACCACATGTGTGAGAGAGAAGGCGCAGAGAAGAAGAAAGTGTAGGGTCAACCAAATTACAGATACGTTTCTGCACCTTATCAAGAACCTTCAAATGTGACAGAGATTCACTAGCCAAAATATGACAGCAATACTCCATACAAGCTCCGATAGTAGATTTGTAGAGATAGACAATAGCATTAGATGTGAGAAAGTATTTAGAGTGATAGAGGGAACCGAACTTACGAGAAGCAGAAAGAGCAATGTATTTAATGTATGTAAGTGTGATGAGAAAGAGAGACAAAGAAGTTTCAGAGTTGATTTTATATCAAGAGAGTCTGGGGAAGAAAAGGGTCACACCTACGATTGAAAGACACAAACTTAGTCTTAACAGGATTAAACGAAACAAGCCATTTTTTTTACCTCAATCCACAACCAAACCCAACTCAACTTTCAGATCAGCTGCATGTTTCAACTGATCCGAGGGAGATGGGCGAGAAGCAACACCAGAATAGAGAGTGGTATCATCAGCATAAGATGTTAACCTTCTGAATAATATTCTCTGGAAGATCATTGATATAGAAAGAAACAGTGTTGGACCTAGAATAGAGGCTTGAGACACATCAGCATTTATAGGGAAAGCTCTGATCAGAAAGAAGGCCTAATAATGTCAAGAATCTTACAACTTATACCATAAGTCTGAAGTTGGCCAAAATGCCATGCCCTGTCGAACGCCTTAAAAATCTCAAATGCACCTAGATTATTTAAAAACTAACAGATCCGCTCAGTTTAAAAGAGATCAGCAGTTGAACGAAAATCACTAAAGCCATACTCAACATCACTAAAGAGGCCTAAACTTTCCAGAAAATTAAAAAGCTTGCCGTGACTAATATTTTAAAATCCTTGCTAATAACAGAAAGGAGACCGACACCAGCTCTTTTAAAGATAGGGACACAGCGGACTCTTTCAAACTACAAGGAAAACAGGACTGAGGCAAACAGAGATTGAATAATTTCGAGAAGATAGAAAAAAAGTTCAGGTAACAATGTTTGAGAACGACAGCAGGAATGTAATCAATACGGGAAGCCTTTGACTGGTCAAGATCAGAAAGAACCCTAGCGACAATCTTCGGAAAATAAAGAAGAACAGCACCAGAATCATCAAGAGAAGAATTGTCAGCAATGAAAAGAGCAAAGAGACTAGCCTTATTCTTAGAGGATGAAACAACCCGAAGACAATTCAAGTCAATATGAGGAAGATGAAAACTTAATGCCATTACAATAATTAATGCTATGTAAATAGATATTTGACTTTTTAAAATTATATTTTTATAACCTGTTTTTTTTTATAGGGTTTGGCCTTAACGAGACGTTAACATCTTATTGGTAGCTCCGGTTAATGCTATATGAGATACGAGCAATATATGGATTTATTTATTTTACTAATGAGGCAATATTTATCAAGATCCAAAACCACTCGAGGATAAAGATTAATAAGATGGATGGATTTGTAGTTTGAGGGAGATATTCGTGCAAAGTGATGCAATACAATTAACTCCAGGCGGTTTACTCGTTCAGGTAAAGAAACATAGACTTGTTAAATCAAGAATATCAATGTAGAATAGATGCATGACATATTTGATGAATCTAAGACAATGAGAGGCAAAACTACAACAGTTGCCATTCGCGGATGATTTCCTTCGTGTACCATTTGCATGAATTCTGACAACTCTGTGCATGACCATAGCAGAAACGGGGAAACTGTTCAGATGATATCAAGTAAATATGGGTATTTAGGGAAATGAGCACAAGGCTAAAACGTATATAGATTATCCTTCAGATAATGGCAATAATTAATTGTTATTTGTTCAGACCTACGTATCTAATTTGTAGTAACTTTATGCTGGAAAATCACATGAGTGACAAATTTACCCGGTGTTAATATGGCAACAATACCCATACCATGAAACGTACAATATCCATCAAGGTTTTGGACAACATTGTCTGCTGCATTTAGCATAAATTTACCTTCTGTAACAGTGACAACCTTTTGCTGGATTACACAAGCATTTCGTTCAAATGTTTGGACTTCGTCATATGAGCTACAGACATAACATGTTGCTATGATTAATCTATAAAAACTTGGAAACAAAATGGTGTCGCATTTGTATGGCTGAACATAATCGTAACTTAACAATCACCACACTTGATCGAATAGCTCAAATGATCGCATGCCTCATGGATGCCTACTTCTTTTTTGCATTTGTCGTGTTATAATAATCTGCAACACTATCAGCGAAAATGCCAAGCTTTTCTCTTGAGTAAGTTCATCTCTGGATAAGTGATTTAAAGTTTGGAGTCATATCTTTTATTTCATCGTTTGCCTGTACTCAAGCTCGTACTGCGATAGACTGAATCCTTGACATGTAAATCATTTGCAGAGGATACTCTTTCTAAAATTGTATCACTCCACTCATCATTTCGAGATTTACATATTTTGTCTATAGTGTTATCAAATATTAATGTTTTCACAACATAGTAACACTGACTTCTTGGTCTTCGATTTATGTACTACAAAAAAGTAAATGTTTGGGATCGTAACCTACAATTACATGCTTCTATATCGACTATTAAATGTTTTTATCTGCTTTTATTATGTTAGGATTACACCATCGTTACATACAACTCTTATGAGTACGTTGCCATGTATATGTACGAAGACTACTTCCACGTTCTTCATATGCTTTGGTGATGATATCACTTCCTGTTTGGGTAATAGTGTATTCTTAACATTCTTACACATTGTACTTTCCTTATAAACAATGCACATGTCTCCAATTTGTAACAAAAAGAAATTAGCAGTAACAACCAGCAGACTAGAAATGTATTTCGATAAGTTATTCTAAACTTTTCACCTATGATATCCATTATTAGCAATTCTTTAAATATCGACCAATAGTTCTAACCTCTTCATTTTGTTTTAAGCAAGTTATTTATGTGTATAAAAATGTTCAAAGTTTATTTTGTATCAAAAACCTTTTGTTTGTATATAATAAAACTTTTACGTCGTAAAAAATATATTTCGTGCATGGAAAAACTATGTGACCGCCAGCGATTAAAACATTGAATAATTGTTCGATTCACAAAACTTTTAAAATAAATTAGAATTTTATTTGAAGACAAGAAATACAATTAAGACAATACAATTAATTTTATGTAAAATCTGAGTAAAATAGGCAAAATATAAACGAGGTTGTTTACATTCCTTTGTCACAAACACACGCTGTTTTCGCAGATCGATAAGTGTCAAATTTTCATATTTCGCATCTGTCGATTTTTCTAGATTTTAAATATGTTCATATAAAACTCCAAGAAAGATTTGATGATAGAGAAAGACCAAGAAATTTCAGAGTCGATTTCTCCTCAAGAGCAGAGCCATCCATGAGAATCTTATAAAGAAAAGGGACACACCTACAATTGAAAAACGCATCGAAAGTGTTCATTAAACGGCGACGGTTTAAGTTGGTTTATATAGAAATTTTCTGATATTTAGAGCTTTTATAATTGGAAATGTTTTCCTAAAAGGAACAATGGGATTAAAATGAATATACCAAAGTTATGTTTAAAAAATCAACTAACAATTTGTTTACGTCAATTTTTAAATATAATTTTGCACTGGAATAAAATCCATGAAAACCGGATGCATTCATTTTTTTTGTATCACATGGATAAGTTATGAAACAATTAATACACACCAGAAACTTGGAGATAAATAAATTTCTTTTTGTGTGATAGGATTTTATGGATTTATAACGATTTTATAAGGGTTTTTTCGACGAATCTGCCCCTGGAATATTTGTCCCAAAATAATTTTACTCCAAAGAATATGACCCACACGATATATATTCTTAAGGGCCAGATATTTTTGTATGAACCTTTAGAACATATTGGGTTGCATATATGACGCTGAATAAATTTATTATTGACAAACACTTTACTGATGTTTCTCGGCCATTTTATGAAAAATATTTTTCTGGATTAAAAAAAACCCAACTTCATTGATTATATATATATATATATATATATATATATATATATAAATTATATTTTCAACACATTAGCTATATTCTAAATAGGATGACCCTTAGAGTAAATGTGGTATTGTGGTGACTAAAATGATTCTAGCTAAAAGTAAGATAGATAGATGGCAAAAGACCCCGCATATTTCACACTTTTGATGGTTTTGTTCCATGTTATATGTTATATTTGTAGCAAATAAATGATTCAAAGTGTAGTAAAAAAAATCTATATTAGTGAACATTTATCTAAATTATTAAAATTAATGTTTGATAAAAAATAATAAATTTTTTTCTTCAAAGTAAACTATACGTCTAATGCGAACGATGATTTGACGTGAAACGATTCGTACGTAATTCGTTCGGTTAATAATAGAAAATATTAACCTGGAAAAGAGAACGCTAAAAATGTCGGAATATTTGTTCATGATGTTATTTTTACGTTTTTAATGATGGGTTTTAAAAAAATGTTCAAGAATTTCTCACATCGATAAGGATGTTAGATCTAAAGTGCTGATTCCAAATCTGCTGTTAGTTTGGTTCAAGAATCAACCGTTTAATTGATGTCGTGACACACATACGTACATACATACACATTTCTCTATGTATATATATATATATATATATATATATATATATATATATATATATATATTACAACTTTATTAAGAATTTTTTTAAACAGTAAAAATTCAAACATTTTATGAACACATATTTACAAATATTTTATATATTACAAATTTATTGGTCCCCCGATTTATAAAATCGGGGGACTTATGTTTTGAGGCATGTCCGTCCGTCCGTCCGTCCGGATTTTTCTCCGCAACCATCCATTGAATCTCTTTGAAATTTTGCATGAAGTTGTAACTTTGGTCAGGTTAGAAAGTGACATTCTCCGATTTTTGAAAAAAAATCTGGTTAGCCCCCCAGGGGGTCAAAAGGCCCCGAAATGGCAAAAAATGCCATTTTTTTCATCCATCATTTCAATTTCTATGAGACTTGGCCAAAATGTGGAGGCAATTGTTCCTAATAGAAAATAAGTATCGCTGGCCTTGGAAAAAATCTGGTTCGCGCCCCCAGGGGGTCAAAAGCCCCCCAAATGGCAAAAATGATCCTTTTCTCCCATAACGTTTGATCCATCCATTCAATGTTTCTGAAACTTGGCCAAAATGTAGAGGCAATTGTTCTGGATATAAAATGAGCATCCTTGACCTCAGAAAATTCTGGTTCCCGCCCCCAGGAGGTCAAAGGGGGGTCAAATTGCCCAAATTTATTGCATTTTACACTCGCCACATCGAGTCACATACAGAGGGGGACCACGCACGCGCGGTTTGTTATATATCTCAAATGGTAGCAATACAGAAATTTTGAAAATAAATATTTTTTAATCATTTTATATATTAAAGTATTTATTGGATATATTTTCCAAAGTGTAGAAATTCAGAAATCTTATGAATACATTTAGAAATATTTTATATAATAAAATCTCATGTTTTTTTTTAAAAAACAGAAGACATTCAGACATTGTACAATCAAATTTCCGACTTGTTAGCTTTCAAAATTAAAAAGTAATGAAAATATAATGTATAAATATTTGAAAATACGGGTTGAAAAGTTAGATATTTTATGTTATTTACTAACATTATTATTTATTAAAATATTTTTCTGCATTAAGAAATTTAAGCAAAGATGGTTCAATTCCTGATTAAAGAGACGAGCAGGGCGCATATATTCGCAAACAACATTAACAAAAGCAAGAGAACATAGAAAGAAAATTATTTAAAATTAAAAATACGTTAAACTTTTTTGAAAAAGTCAAACAATATAACAGCTTGTACGATATATCAATCCTATCACCCGAGTTTCATTACTATATCTATTACTAATAGAGATTTTGTATTTGTCTGTCTAAAGTCGAAACTATACTATTACTATTTTTAATGATCAATTCAGTTTACTACACTATTTCAGAATAATGTTCTATCTTTCATTGCTCAATTCAGAGCGCGGAGGTGATGTAGTATTTGTTCTGTTGTCATGAGATCACCCTCCAAAGCATTACCTCTTCTTTTCTTAGTGTAGTATATGTTCATTCGCCATGATACCATCATCGAAGGCATTACCCATTCTCCTTTGGTGGGACGTTCAACATATATGCTAGAAAAAAAATAAGCGACCGGAATTTGCCTCATTTAATTAAACGAAACAGTAGCGAACAGAATTACAGTTATTTCTTTTTAATGGATTTCTTTTTAATGGATTTCTTTTTAATGGATTTCTTTTTAATGGATTTCTTTTTAATGGATTTCTTTTTAATGGATTTCTTTTGAACTTCATTCACAAAATAGTGATCAAAACAATAACAAATAATTACAAAACAATAATACCAAGGAGTTATTTATTAAAACCAGCTGTTCAAAATCAGTATTAAAATAAGCTCTTTCGTTGATTCTATAAACCATGATTTTATTGTATGCACACAATTGCATGTTAATAGTTGAAGAGTTTGAATTACCTACTTGAGAGCTTGAATCACCTACTGGGGAGTTTAAATTACCTACGGTAGAGTTTGAATTACCTACTAGACACTATCCTCGAGTGTCTTCGATTTCTCTGTACAAGGGTTTATCAGGACAACCTGCCATGGGGATACAAGTAAACCCTGACCAAATATTCAAAGTAACATAGTATTCGAAGCCCAAATAAGATCCCCTTGAGACGGCTATACACTGACTCATGCAGGGAATGGTGCACCTTCTCCAAGTAATGTTACCTCAAGTAACAGCACTTAGCTGGATACCCCACCAGACTAGATGAATTCATGTCCTAGAATCGTGTAAGACCAAGAGACCACAAGAAATATATACTATAACATATTTACCTGCTAAATTGCGGAGAGAAAAATAAGGTTTTTCACTTCTTTATTAACAGGTAAAGGAGAACTTTAATGGAATATTCGAATATCTATGTATCTCATATAGAGATCAAGTGTTAGCCCCAGGAAGAGGGACCCTTGATTTCTGAGAACTTCGATTGTAGTAAAATGAAACAAAAATAGTATGTCGATAAGTTCAAAAGTATCAATAATATACAAGACATACCCGTGATCTTTCAGGGCATACAACTTTCATTATTTATTCTACCTTGATTTCATTCGAAAAGTCATATACTGTGACACATCTGTCATGACATTCTTCTTGCATAACTTAATATAATAAGTCTCTTTACTTCTTCTTCATCATTAATTATTATTCCTTATTATTCTCATACAGAAGTAAAGAGACTTAGTATTTTGCCATCTAATTTACATAAGTGTGTGTGGTCTTGACAGACACACGTATGTAAATTAGAAGGCCAAGTTGAATAAGTCACTTTTTCTTTAAATGCTGACAAAGACATTAAGTGGTTGAATCTTCATAACGTGAGAGGACACTAGAAGGTAGATAACTCGAGAAACATTCTTTATCTTTAGTTTAGGAGCAAAAATGAGCTATAATACTGGACTTGTCGATAGAATTTAATTTGGGCGAGAAATTACCTTTCAAATTGGCAAAGGCTTCAAAATTACACTCGAATTTCCAATTGGTGAGGAAAACATTGTGTCTGACATCTTTCTTTTCATTGGTGCTGCTGTTTGTTTTTTCGTTGTTGCGAGAAATTTGAACGTGATTTTGAAGTCTTTTAATTGGAAAACAGAAAGTAATTCATGGATAGAATTAAAGATTATATGCAAAGGTCAAATATTAATTACGATTCATTTGTGTTCTTAAACCAAAAATAAATGGTATTTGTTGAGAGATCTATTGATATAAAACAAAGACTAATGCACGTCCCTGAACAGGGAAAATTGAGTCTCCGAACAGAAGAGTTTGGCACAACTTGTGTGTACCTTTACGAATATGAAAATCAAGATATAATGATACTAAACATTATGGTTAGAATTCTTATGTCAAGTTTTATCAAAATACATTACATGATTTTGATTCTAAAAAATGTATAAAATTTAAGGCTTAAGTTTAAGGGGTCTTAACAAGAAATTTAAATTCAGAAAATCTTGCTTAATTTGTGTCTAATGACTATGGATCAAATTTAATGAAAATCTGAAATATTTCAATTTTCAAATGGCAAGTTATGCCCCTAAAACCCTTTAAAATACTCCAAAATAGACTGACACTTGAGAAATACTTATTAATTGATATCTAATACCTATTGTTGAAATTTCACAAAAATATGAGGTATCTGAATTTTCACGAAGGCTTTTTACCTCGTTTGCATGAAACTGAATTAAACTAAATATAGCCCACTCTTGCACCCTTCCCCTAGTAGCTGTTTTCAAACTAAATAATGATTGGTTAATGAGTTTAGGGGTGAATCCGGACATACAAATATATAAACATATACACATACTTCACTTTATATAGATAATGATACACCAATATTCTCATAGATATTATGAGACAACAACTAACTCGTTACAAGATTATGGCATTTGAATAAACCCGTTTCACTTCGCCAAATGTACGTGAAAGCAATTTATTATTTTATTTACCTCCCCAGGAAGTTAGGCACAAGGCCAGTTTTATCTTACTCCCACAAGGTAAGATGTGACCCAAGGTCGGGTCGGGAAAGCATCTAAAACATAAAAAGTTTGTACTCTTATTATTTAAACTTACCTTAACCGGGTAAAAGCCAGGTTTATGGAGTACTTAGTAAACATCCGGTTGACTTATCAATTACTACCGGGGCGAAACTGCAAACTTACTGTTCCTGATTGAGAGCCTTTTGTGACTAATAATATGATGCAATATATATATATATATATATATATATATATATATATATATATATATATATATATATATATATATATACATACATATATATATATATATATATATATATATATATATATATATATATATATATATATATATATATACATATATATAAATTTTTAATATTTATTATAGTTCTGCCAATTTATATTAAATATGTAAATTAATGGTCAGTTGGGCGGAGATGGCAATAAGTATTCTACTTGCATACATCGTGGGTGGTCGACAGCGCCAATTGCTGTGCACTAATATTAAACGATAAAAAGTACATGAAAATAACGCTGGGACGTTATTCAAATGGATTTGCTTTCTTACGTTCTTTCCTTTGCGCTTTTCTTTCTTTGTCTTCTTTCGTGCTGTCGTTTCTTTCTTTTTTTTAAACTGCACCTCGTGTTTCGTCTGTTTATAAAAGAGGTCAAAACGTAATTATTAAATTAATTAAAAGTGTGTATATTAAACGCCTAAAAGCAACGGAGTTAGGTTTTTCTTTCTTGTTTGCGTATTTCGATTTTATTTCGTTTTTTCTCTCGTTTCCTTTTAACCTTTTTCTTCTTTTCATTATTTCGTACCTTCATTTCACTTTTTTATTTCTTTCTTCGTGTCTTTCCGTTTTGCTATCTTCATTCTGTCTTTTATTGTTCGTTTTCTTTTTTTCTTTCTCTATTTCTTTGTCGCTTACTTTGATTTTTTCTTTCTTTCTCAAACATCCATTCCTCTTTTGATTTTTCTTTTTCTTTTTCTTTTTTCTCCACCTTCCTGTTTTGGTTTCTGTTCTTTGAATATTTTTATTTCTTGTTTTTATTGTTTTTTGTTGTTTTCTTTTTCTTTTTTCTTTTTTCTTTCTTTGGCTTTTAATTATTTTGTTTTTCTTTCTATCTTTTTCCGACGTTTACTTTGATTTTCTTTCTTCTTTCCCTTTTAAATTTTCCCATTCTCTTTTTTTCTTTCTTTTTTTTCTTTCTTTCTTTCTTTCTTCCTCTTTTAATCGTAATGTAAACACATTCTAATTCAGTTTAATCAATTGTTCCCCAATTCCCCTCACGCAATTTAGTACGTAACATCTGCTGTATCTGGAAAACAAACGATGAAACCAACAAGACTACAAGATTACAGAAGTAATGGCTCATCATGCAAAGCCGTAAGTAATCACCTTTGCACAATTCTGGTAATTTGTTATATGGTTTAGCCCCAAATTATTTCACTGACAATTTTAAACTCTTATAGTATTGTTAGATGAAATAGATTTCATCTAGAAAATATATAAAAAGGGAAATAACTCATTGTCGTTGATTATCTCTTTTGCATAACAAAAATTGTGAGAGTGAATTATATCCCTTGTATTTTTTCAGACAGCAGATATTTTGGATTGGACTCGTCGCACAACGCTCTTCAATTTATACGTCTAAACTAACAAGTAATTCTTCTTCAGTTTTAAATAATAAATAAATTTTAATTGTTAATTAATACGGAAGAGTTTTTATTCAATTCATTATTTATATTCGTCCCATATCTCACAAAAAACACCATTTCACTTTAATTATCTACCTGTATACAAATATTGTTTATGCCAACATTATAAATTAATACTATTGTAAAGCTTAAAATACGTACGAGGCTTGTCTAAAACGTATCCGACCTTGGGCGAAAAGAATTATTTCAAATACGTAACGGGTTTGGGACCCTAATCCTCTTCAAAATAGGCACCTTGTGCTTGCACACACTTAGCCCACCGATCCATCCACTGCCGGAAACACCTCTGGAAGTCTTCTTTTGGAATTGTGTTCATCTCCGCCGTCGCGTTAGATTCAGCAGGTGTTTGGAGAAGATGCGATGGGTGTAACACAACTTAAGGAGTGGTTCAACCGATTCAAAAATTGCCGCACATCAGCGGAGAGTGGCCAGCGTTCTAGCAGGCCTCACACTGCTCGAAGTGCAGCTGTTGTTGAGAGGGTGCGAAAAAAGAGATAATGAAAAACACGACGGAAGAGATAAACACCATCCCAAAAGAAGACTTTCAGAGGTGTTTCCGGCAGTGGATGGATCGGTGGGCTAAGTGTGTGCAAGCACAAAGGGCCTACTTTGAAAGGGATTAGGATCCCAACCCTGTCACGTATTTAAAAAATTTTTTTCTGGCCTAAGGTCGGATACGTTTTAGACAGACCTCGTATGCTCTAAATAAAGGGATGCAATCCATCCAAATTCGACGCAGTAATAGTAGTAGTAGTAGCAGTTGTATTAATGCAGTGTTATTTGTATATGTAAACAATAAGTCGACGACAACTGATGGTTTCAAAGTTTATTGAATTACAAAAGTTTTATCTAAGAAAATTATTGTACCAACATTTGTAGAAAGAATGTAAAACATACTAATCTATTTTCTAATTAGATGATATGGAATAATGTAATACATTTAGAATTCAATGTTAGGCCCATATGTATCGATATATATATATATATATATATATATATATATATATATATGAATATTTGTTATTAAATATTAAACTATATTTACTTACAAACAACATTGTTTTAGATTTATGTCCTCATCAGTGCAGGAAATGGCGGGTTCAGGCGGTCAGACGGGGTCGAACGCAGTTTGTAGATTCAGAAGAGAATCACGATCCTACGGAAATAACCACAGACATTACTAGAACTACGATACATTTAAAGCCAGCGGCAGGGTTCAAACGTTCCGGTCGTGTAAGCTTTGCCTCCATAGCTTAGCGACCTGAGATTTATATATATATATATATATATATATATATATATATATATATATATATATATATATATATATATATATATATATATATATATGAGAAAGGAAGGATGAGAGTAATCCAACGTAATGGGAAATGAAAAAGGAAAAAGCGATAGATATTTTTTATATATTCATCAGCGTTTCGTCTTTATTGTAAGAATTCCTTGGGAAGATAATTTGAAGAAAAATGTCATGCAAGTAAATCGAAATTTGGGGTTGACATGATGGAGAGATGAAGGAAAGTAGTAGCCGTGGCTACTGTGAGCGCTGGAGGAGAATCCCCCTTTCACCTCTCCCACCCTTTTGACCATTTCCTTCACAATCTTACCGCCCTCTATTTTCAAGTTATCTTCATTTCTTCAAATCGTTTTCTGAAACTACGAGGGGCGTTCAATAAGTAATGCCCCTGACCCATTTCCCATAGCAGTAGATTAATGAAACTTTGCACAGTTATTAGTCTTTCTCTACATAGGAACCACCCAGAGTTATGCATTTCTCCCATCGTTTGATGCAGCTCTGGACACCGTTTTTGTAGAACACCCCAGGTTGGTCTTCCAACCACGTCGTTCGTAACTTCAGAAATCAAGGCTGCATCATCTGGGAAACGCTTTCCTTTCAAAAACGACTTAATGACTGGGAAGAGACGAAAGTCAGAAGGTGCAAGGTCAGGAAAGTAAGGGGAATGGGGGAGGATTTTATAGCCACACGCCCGTGCTTCTGATCTGGCGACATGCGAGTTGTGGACCGGAGCGTTGTCCTGCAAGAAGAGGATACCTTTGCTGATCTTCCCGCCTCTTGATTTTGATAGCTTCTCTTAATTTCACCAAAAGTGAAGCGTAATAGGCTCCTCTAATTCTGGTACCCTTTACCAGGAAATCTGTCATCACTACTCTGTCCTGATCCCAGAATACTGTGAGCATTACCTTGCCAACGGAGGGCTGCCCCCTTGCCTTCTTTGGAGGTGGTGAGTCCAAGTGCTTCCACTGCATTGACTGGGCTTTAGTCTCTAGATCATGGCGATGGACCCAAGTTTCATCCTGTGTAATCAGTCTTTTGAAAAACTTTGACTCATCTTCTTGGCACATCTCCAAATTCATCCTCGAGCACTCGACACGTTCTTGCTTCTGGAAAGGTGTGAGCAACCTTGGAATCCATCTGGCAGACACCTTATGCATATGCATATGGTCATGAATGATAGTTTCCACAGACCCCGTACTAATCTTGAACTCTTGGGCTATTTGGCGAATAGTAATGCATCGATCTTCCAAAATGGCAGCCTTAACTTGACGGACATATGCCTCATCAATGGCAGAAGAGGGGCGACCAGGTCTGGGAGCTGTTTCCACAGACTTTCGGCCATGTTTGAATTCACGATGCCAGCGTTTTACAAGGTCATATGATGGGGCATCATCACCATAAGTTTCTTTCATTTCATCAAAAGTTTCCTTTGGTGTGCGTCCTTTCAAATACAAAAACCGGATCACTGCGTGACACTCAACTGGCTCCATTTCACACCTGAATCAGTTCAAGCACCTGTAAATCAGAAACCACAATTAGTTCAGAGCTGTTTTTGCAACATCACCTATAACGATATAAATCATTACACATGCAAAATTTCATCTAGATCAGTCAACTGGAAGTGGGTCAGGGTCATTACTTATTGAACGCCCCTCGTACGATACCACCTATATGCTAAACACACAGTGTTCCCCCCTCCCTCCTCTTTCCCCAGCCTCTCAAAATCCATGCCATACCTAACCACGACAAACATCTCAGCCCCCTATTATCTCTCCCACCTTAAGGCAAGTTCAATCATAGTCTCACCTCTCCCCATTTCACTGCTACCTTAATGGTACCCACTAAAAGCTTTCCATATTCATTTCATTATTCGCCACCACTGACTTCTCACAGCTTGGACTCTCCACCAGCGCTCACAGTAGCCATGGCTACTACTTTCCTTCCTCTCTCCATCATATCAACCCCAAATTTCGATGTACTTGCATGACATTTTTCTTCAAATGGTCATCCTGAGGAAGTCTTACAATAAAGACGAAACGCTGATGAATATATAAAAAATATCTATTGGTTTTTCCTTTTTCATTTCCTATATATATATATAGAGAGAGAGAGACACACACAAAAGTTATCCACGAACACGTGTTTCGCCGTAACTGCGGCTCAACAGCGTGGATGTTTATAACAGGGTTCGAACCTGCAATCGTTGGAAATGTGTCCGAGTGTGCTAACTGTTACGATAGGAGACCCGTCTTCAATTACGCGATAATTTATCGTTTATAAAGTTATTTTTGTTATTGTTTTTTAGCGATAATTGTGTTACTGGTACATTTGCTCACCTTAAGGATTACGGAGTTGACTCCCTTTGAACAGACACACACACACACACACACACACACACACACACACACACACACACACACACACACACACACACACATATATATATATATAATTATTTATAAATAAAAGTTTTCAATACACACATGTGTTTCATGCGAAACCTGCAATCATCTGTATGGTAGGAGACAATCCCTGCCTATAACTCCAATGCGAAAGTCATATTTAATTCAGTAGTTGCAGCGCGTACCGATGTGTCCACCACGCATTGTCTAGAAATGGGTGCGTAAATTAACGCCTTAATGGCAGATTTAGCGGCCATATTAGCAGCACTCAATAGAACGGGCCTAGAGTGTTGCATTACACACACACACACACACACACACACACACACACACACACACACACACACACACACACACACACACACACACACACACACACACACATATATATATGTGTATATATATGTATATATATAGTAATCTCCTAAACTAATAATAGGATCATTATGAATTCAAGAATATATATTCTCGGCAACCCAATGAGTAACATGGGCACATTATTTTTTTTTGTTAACTATTAACATCAAGAGGGTGCATATATGTAAAATTTTATTTAAAACAAAATTATGAACCGGCTCGAGTGTGTAAGATCGGGCACATGATCATATTCCGTGCAATTAGATGTTTTTCAGAATTAATATTAAACCCGTTATATATATATATATATATATATATATATATATATATATATATATATATATATATATATTTATTTATTTATTTATTTATTTATTGCTTAAAAAGATAGGTTGATTTCAATTTACCGCAACCATGGTTTCACGCGTACATACGATCTTCAGACGGCATTATATTCGAAGTTGGAGTCGTATTCACTATGCTATTATTTCCCAATGTTGACTTCAGGTCATTAATTATGATGTCTGCTTTTTACACACTTATATTAAGTCGTATAATTTGTTTATTTATGTTTCTTGTATCGCTAGCATTCTCATTGGTTATTTTCCTCATTTGCTTGTCTCTTATTTATTCATGTTTTTCATTTTGTTTGAATTTTATATACCACTGTATATTTTCAAACTTATTGTTTAAAAGGAACATAACCGTTTTTGAGTGAGGAGACACAGCAATGAATAGTATATATATATATATATATATATATATATATATATATATATATATATATATATATATGCTGTCATTGTTTTAGAAAGCATTGTTTATATGGTAATATGAATTATTAAAAATAATAATGAGCAATTAGAACGCCATACAGTGCATTTTAGATTTATTAACTTTTTTTTTCAATTTCATTTTCGAAGATATATATCATCATCAGAATTTCAAATAAAGATGTATTAAAATACTTTTTTTTCATCATCTCGTTTTTGGTGTGATCAATTCGGTGTTGTTGAAACGAATTAGGGACGAGAGTCTCTTTTGTTAAGGACGGCATATCATTTTTAAAAGGTTCACAATCAGAATAGAAATATATGCTGCAGAAATCAATTAAATAGCCTTCAGTTAAAGGTTATCGTTTAGCGTGTTTAATGTTATAAATTAAATAAAATAACAAAGCTGATAAAATTCTTACAGTTACAATTCATTCTGCATATTTCAATATTATATAGAGTTTAATGCTCATTAGAGACAATTGTCAGGTGTTATTTTTGTTGCTTTAGTTTTTAATAACGTGACAAGGAAAGAGTTAAAGTCGAATTTCAGTTACTGTCAGAATGTTAGCGTAGGTATACGTGATGTAGGTTATCGAGAAACCCCTCGTTTCTCATGTAAGAATGGTCCATCTAGAAGCAACACAATTAGATAAATAAATAAAATATATTTTACCTGAAAATCATATTCGTCATTAATCATGAATATACAAGCCTACCGGGAAAAGGATCAACGGAACATATTCATCCCCGTTCGACGAACATGGGACTCATTATTGCATTATCTCAAGTGTCAAGCACTAAATTCCAAGTTGGAAATAACCAAATAAAAGATCGAGTTATTTCTTTCTTACACATTTATCCCCCCCCCCCCACCAAGTCTTTTTTATAAGCTATTATATAAATGAAAGCTGTCCGACTGTCTATCCGACTAAAATTGAGAAATCTACAAAGATAGATATAGAAACCTTACGTATTATGATTTACTATAATCTCGAGCAGGTTATGGTAAAAATACTGTAATATTTATTCATTTGGGATCATCAGCTACCGGATTAGTAACTGCGGAATTAGAAAAAAAAAATTTTCTTCAAGAAATTAAGGGAAATAACTCTATACTAGTTTTAAAGTTATTTCACCTGAATCGATTAAAGTTGAACATTATAGAAAAAAATGGTAATATGGGAGATCAATGCCGAGAACAGAAGTACTTAGGGATCCTTATTCCTTTCTAGGCAACACCGAGTGGCCCTGTTGGTAGATGATTAAAATAAACAAATCAGCTAACTATCAATCAAATGTAAAAAGCATTCGCCACCACACCTCGGGTTTAGTATCTATATTTAACTTAGAAAATATTTTCCTGTCAAATAATGTGCAGCAATTTATATATTTTATAAGTTTCGATCCAGCAGGGAAGGTACAATTAAAATATAAGAGGACGCGTTAAAAAGTCGAATGATTAGCATCTCTAAAATCTTCAAGCTGTCAATATTTGACGTATTCAAAAATGAGATCCAATTATATTTGCATTGAATGCTTCATGTAGCAATAATCAATACGAGAATTGTCTGAGAAATTTGGACAAAAATATAAATGAATAAAAAGAAGACGAAGAGAGATCGAGAATAAGTGTATGTATGTGTGAGTGTGTGTGTATGCGTGAGTGTGTGTGTATGCGTGCAAGCGTGAAAGTGGGAAAATATTTGACGCATGTCATAAGTGGGAAAGACAGACGTGTCGTCAGAATCAATTTTCCATTATAACTGTCAGTTTCATACCTTCATGATCATCAGACCACACGGGAGGTGACGGCGGTCAAGTGGATAACGACACGGACTGAAGACCTGTTCCAAGTTCGAATCCAGTCGGTTCCACAGTACCACTTTCACTTAGGGATGTTGGCAACCTTGTCGTGGTCCTTCCCGTAAGTACCCGATGTCTTTCAGTAAAGATTTCTAACTAGAAAAACATCGGGCAAACTAATGCCAACACCAGAATCATCTGATTCACACGAAAGAAGAAGTTCAGACCACGTGTTGTTTCCATTTAATACGCACACACACGCATATATATAAACACACACACACACACACACACACACACACACACACACATATATATATATATATATACGAATTTAAGTCAATACGAATTTAAGTCAGTCAAATATTTCAACTTAGACTCATATAGCAATAAATCTGACAGATCGATATTGTATTGCGATAGGCCAATTTTTGCTTTTTATTATTGTACCATGTTATTTGATCTAAAATGATACTTCTCTTCGGTTGTTTAGATAAATAATTATTCCGAATAATTATGAAAAGAGCACATTTTTCACTAAGGTCATTGAAAGAAAAAATCACAATTTTACAATCTATTTTCGTTATTAGATAAACAATAACATTTAAAATAACTATTAGCACATTCCTTTCTTAAACTTACTTAGTCATCGTACTGATAGGTAAACATTTTCCATTTATAATAACTGTTTTAATTGCTTCTTTTACTAAAATGAAAAGCGACCGTGAATGCAAATATAGGCGAGATGAGTAAGTAAAACCATTATTAATTACGAACGCTCGAAGGTCATTTGGAACGCTTTCCAATGTCGTTTTGAACAATTCAGTAATGATCTTTTATTCATTAACGAGCGATATTAACATATGAATTGTCGATCCGATTTTAATTTCCAAACTTAATCAATTACACTTTCGTCACGATTTGGTATTTAATTGCACATTACGCAACAAGCTTTAACATATTATTTGCATTATTCCTTCAACAGATAAATATTCAGAAAAAGTTAAAATTTATTACAAAAAATAAATTGTGATAACAAGACTCAACTAAAATTTAAGTAACAATAATATCAGCATCATCATAAACATTAACGACGTGATGAAGCATTAGCAAAATGCGCGATGAGAAAGTTGGAAGAGGGGGGACTAAAGGTTAAGTGTTTGAGCTTGCATGTACCGTGAACCTAAAACTAAATCCGAAATTAATATAGACCAGGGAAAGATAGATCAAATGAATTTCTTTTCTATACTGTATTTCGATTAACCATGAAGCTATGATTAGATAAACAGCGTGCACTCTACGGACAGTTCGAAGAGCGGCCAAAATAATAAATTGTGGAATTAACAAAAAAACAACTATTCATTAAATCCTAACACTAACATCGTCCGGAAGTCTGGGTGACAATTAAATTAATCCGTTTTCATTTCTTCAATACATTATTTTTAATAATAAAACAAGGATTACATTACCCACGTTAAGAAACGTTCAAAGAGTGTCCAAAATATTACAAAGTATTCTTGCTTTTTAATGATTTTAAAACTATATATTATCAGGATACTCTGAACAATTCACGTGTTCTTTTTTTGCATGCGTGCATTTATCCCATTCACATGACTGAAATATTAACCTCATATTTAAATACAAAAATCAGCAATTACTTAACAAACAGAAGAGCTATATAATTCTGCTTTGGGAAGCATTTACACTGTCGAATAGAAAGTCATTTGGGTAAAATTGACTTTTAACGGTCCCTACTAATTTAACAGTCCCATTACGCTCACACAATTTCCATTTTTTTCTCTGTTTGGTTTTTCGTATTTCCACTCAGAATTATGATAATTGTTATTGTTAATAGAAAGCATGTGTTATTTTTCTTCTAACTTGTAATAATATAACGCAGACAAGGGACAGTAACTTTCTGGAGCGATAGAATGATCCAGCAATCTGAGTAACTGATTTAATGTAAGTTTTCCATTCCAAGATTGGGGTGTGAAAACAAAGTAAAATATCGCCTTTTAGATTTTTTAATAATTTATAGACACAGAGGGAAAATAATGCACATATATGAAACTGCCCTCTTCAACCTACAATGGCGATTAAATGATGTAAGTCCGACACTTTAACGTACTGATTCCATTTACAATCAGAGTTTTACGATGCCTGAAAGTAGGATTAAAATCAGTCTATTTTTGGGACCGTAAAAGTAAGGACATCCAATTTTAAGTGGTCAATTCACGGCACTCCGTCGACAGGGGTTTAATTCCTGGTTGCAGAATTCTATCCTTTTTTAATCTGTCGATAACTAGCAAGAACACCTGGTGTTATTTGGGGTCAACTGAGAAATCCTATGTCCGTTGGCGTCATTTCCTAACGCCATTTTACCATTTTATTTTCATTTTGTGATATTCAATTCTGGGGGCGAGACCGAAGAATATACTCAGCATTGATTGGATGAAAAGGGGGTATAAGTAAAGTGACGTTTATTGAAATACTTTTCGGTAAATTTATAGTCTTTAACTCCCTCAAGGCACATCCGGCGTTTCCGGGATCAATGGAAATCCCTGTGCAATCTTAACCCCAAGTCCTGAATCCCTGATTAATACTTTTATTCTTATTTTTTAATTTCGTTAATTTTTAAATTATAAGTAAAATATGATGAAGTAAATGCTTTATTTTATTTTTTTATGGATGTCAAGGATGAATGCAGCTAGGATAATGTTAACCTTTTGATCAAAATGAAATATACTTAACAAAGTACCTTAAATAATGTAGTTTTAATATATATATATATATATATATATATATATATATATATATATATATATATATATATATATATATATATATAATTATTTATAAATAAATATTATTTTCAAAATAAACCCATATACACATGTGTTTCATGCCAGACCTGCAATCGTAAGTATAGGAGGAGACAATCCCGGTAGGTTACACGGTTTCAACCCCGAGACGAAAGTCATGTTTTGACTCAGTAGCCGAGGCGCGTACCAATGCTCCAAGCGCATTGTCTAGTAGTGGGAATCAGATTAACATCTAAATAGCAAACACGGTGGCTATCCAGCAAGTAGTCGATGCGTATATATATATATATATATATATATATATATATATATATATATATATATATATATATATATATATATATATATATATATATATATATATATATATATATATATATATATTGACGAGTAAAAGTAAATATTAACACACATCTAGTCATTAAATTGCGGTTAAAATGTGTCACGACAATCTGACTCCCTTTTCTTTCCTTCTCTTCATTTACAACATGCGTTTACATTATATTTTATTTTAGACGGTTTCAAATTTGACCACGTGACCTTCCAATCTTAAATTTTGAATTACGTTTTCTTTTCGTTTCTTTTTTTTTCTTCCAACATCATTCTTTCCAAATATGACCTAAGGGAAGTACAGATTTTTATTCTTCGTGATAAGATCAATTACATCGATATGCCAGTGTCGCAGATTATGTACATGTATGTATAAATATAAATGATCATATATATATAAGCTCTATTTGATATTGAGCAATCTTTATTAGCCCGATTGAAATTCATTGGATTTTTATCCTGTAGATATTTACATTATCTTGATATATAACGGTATAAGAAGTATAAGTAACTAACTGTGATATAAGGTCAGTCTAAAGCACATGTAGTCTTGGTTATCTGATTCTAACCTATGTTCTCTAGTCAAGGCGAGGGTGTTCCGAACATAAACTCCTAGCCATGCATATGTTTGTAAGAGTTCTTACCGTAGAGTGGAAGGTAATCAGTGATGTCAAAGTGGTAAGAGGGAATTGAGGATTGAAGGTTTGTTTTACTTAGTGCTAGGATATCCGGGGAGTTTGTAAGACGAAAAGTTTCTACGTCGTTAATGTTGGTTCTAAGTCCCCGGATATTTGTGAATGCGAGCCTCAAGGGCGGAGACAAAGATGTTTTTTGTTGGGTGTCTGGTTTAGATTTGATTTTTTTATTTTGTAAATTCATGTTTGTTTTGAGATAGAGTGGGTAGGGCAAAGTGGGCGCCAACCAGTCTATTAGTCGTGACTTGGTCCGTGGGGGTTGTGGCCTCGGGAAAGCCCATCGGGGATAACTGTAGAGTTACACACGATATTATGCAGTCGTTCTTAGCGCTACCTAAGAGTTAGGAGGTCTAACTACCAGTCGGAAACAGTAGCCAGACAAGCTGTCTAACCCGAACCTTCAACCTGTCAGAACAAGAGCGACCCAGACTAGTCATGTAGGACTTAATGACGAAAAAACTTTCCCGAAGTTGGTCAGATAGAGAGAAAGAGAGACGGCGTTCATTGCCCTAGTCAAGAAACAAGGCCAATCACTATATATATATATATATATATATATATATATATATATATATATATATATATATATATATATATATATATATAATATTAATTACCTACAAACATCGATGTTTCATGCTTACGCAATCTTCAGTGCAGGAAGTTAATTCAGATCAGAAATCGCCACTGATTAGCAGTTAAGAGTCACCACAAATTAGCTTGGAAGTTTGGAGGAATTTAAGTTTGTAAATATCAAGTCGGCGGGTATTTACAACGAGCAGCGAAGAGTGATCAACAACAACAACAACCCGTGTTGGATCCCGCAATAAATATAGACATTTAATGAATCAAAACATTACTATTGTTCCAAGAATTAGTAGATCAAGTCCATTATGGCGTACGATCGTTTCCAAAACAGTTTGGAAATTTTATTTTAATTTAAAATTTTATAAAGTTAGTCCAAAACGTCTCTTCATCAGCGCTTATAGCAACACGTCTTACTGAAAAAAAAAATTCGTTCTAGAGAAACATCCACTCACAGAAAAGAATAACATGTGGATATGTTGGTAGCATAGGAGGGGGAAAACACAATGATACCTATAAAAAATCACCGGTACAAATAAAAAATAACCTAAAACTTTCCAAAGATTTACCCTTTAAAATTCCCGCAAAAATAAAATAAAAATTTATTTTGTCAGCGGGGTAGTAAAAACAATAAAAATAAAAATAAAAATAAAAATTAAAATTAAAAAAATAGAAATAAGAATTGAAAACAATAAAATAAAAAAATAAAAAATAAAAAATAAGAATAAAGAAATTAAATTAAAAAAATAAAAAATAAAAATAAAAAATAAAAACAAAAATAAAAATAAAAATGGAAATGAAATAAAATTAGAAATTTAAGGTGTAAGAGAATCAAGTTTTTTTTTACAGAGGCTTTTTTTAGAAAACATCTTGCAAGAGAATGTGC
>OY744521.1:85763384-85798384 GCA_963556195.1 Sepiola atlantica | reverse complement strand
AAGTCTTGGGAACATAACGATTTTTAATAACTCAAAAACTATTAGGAGTTGAAAAATGAAATTGGTACCGTTGGAAAGGTTAAAGTTTCAAGTTTTGTGGGGAATCTTCAAAGTTGCTCAATATGAGCACCATTCGTCACACGGCAGACATCTAGTCGATAGTCCATTTCCTGCCAAACGCGTTCCAGCATCTTGACGTCAATGGTTCCCACAACTGCCGTTACTCGAGCCTTTAGTTCGTCAATATCTCTTGGAAGGGGCGGCACATAGACTTGTTGCTTGACAAAGCCCCAAAGGAAAAAGTCACACGGGGTAAGATCTGGAGACCTAGGAGGCCAGGGCATGAGAACGTCATCACCTCGCCCAGATCTCCCAATCCATCTACCAGGCAGCCTTGTGTTAAGAAACTGCCTTACTCTAAGACTCCAGTGTGGTGGTGCACCATCTTGTTGAAAAATGAAGTCATCAGATTCTGCTTGTTCAACTGAGCCATTAACCAGTCTTCCAGCATGTTGAGATAGGATTCACCAGTGATAGTTGCCTCTTCAAAGAAGAACGGTCCATAGACACCTTTCTTGGAAATTGCACAAAACACGTTCATTTTTGGTGAATCTCGCTCGTGCTCAAGAAGTTCATGAGGATTCTCAGTACCCCATATGCGAGTGTTATGCTTGTTAACTTTGCCATTCAGATGGAAGGTCGCCTCATCGCTAAAAACAAGCCGGTCATCAAAGCCGTTATCTTCCAACTTCTCTTGCATTGCAATGCAAAAGTCACGGCGAAGTGGCTTATCAGTGTCCTTCAACTTTTGGACCAACTTGAGCTTGTAAGGTACCATTTGCAGTCGTTTCCTTAAGACACGCCAGACAGTTGCTGGAGCAAGCTGAAGTTCCCTGCTGGCTCTTCTCACTGATTTACGGGGGCTCCGCTGAAAGGCTGTCCGAACTTGCTCAACTGCATCTTCTGAAGTTGAAGGGCGACCTGTTCGCTTACTTGGGCACAAACACCCATCTTTCACAAATTTAGCATGCCATCTGACAATGGATTTCCTTTCAGGGGCTTCTTTTTTAAATTTCCTGCGAAATGCACGCTGAACACATGTCCACGGTTCAGTCTTTGCAAATTAGAGGACGCAAAATGCCTTGTCTTGTTTAGAGAACGCCATTACTGCATCTGGAAAGATAACACGAAAATCATTAGTATGACCAAAAACTTGATTAACCAAGCTTTAAAATGGCACCAGTTTCATTTTTCTACCTGGAATAGTTCATGAGATATACGCATTTGTAATGTTCCCATCCACAGGATAAACATCCAAACAGTTCACAATATCAAATAGAGCTTTTATATATATGGTTATTTTTATTTATACAGACATGTACATAATCCGCGACACTTGAATGTTGATGTTATCGATCAACAGCTGGTAGAAACTGTGATCTCATCAGGGCGGATAAAAATCTGATCCTTCTTTCCAAATATGACCTAAGGGAAGGATCACATTTTTATTCGAGCTGATGAGATCTCAGTTTCTAACAGCTGTTGATCGATAACATCGACATGATTATATATATATATATATATATATATATATATATATATATATATATATATATATATATAAACGATAAAGAAAAAAAAGCCTTAGGTCCAATATCACATGATCTATTCCTCGGTGACTTTTTTTATAAATGTTTATTTCTAGACGGAACAGGACGGGAAACACTAATTTTAATTTTAATTCCCTTGATAGAGGATAGAACATATAGATGATATATGATATATGATATACATATGATATATTATATATATTACAACTATTAATTATTATTATACTTATATTAAACTCGTATAAAAAAAATTAAATTAAAAATTAAAAAAAAATTAATTAAATTAATTATTAATTATTAATTATTAATTAATATTAATTATTAATTAATAAAAATTAATTAAATTAAAAATTAAAAAACATTAAAAAAATTATTAAAATTATACTTGTAATTATATTATATATATTACATACATATGATATATGAACATATGATAGAACATACTAATCATTAATTTTATTTTAATTCCTATCGATGGCAAATAAAGTTACATACTTTACAATTTGATTATAATCATCAGGTGTTTAAACAAGGAATACAATAAAATATGAGAATGACCTTTAATCCATGGATTTTCAGTACTTTTGTCCTCAGAAAGAAAATAAAAACAATAATCTGCTTTAAAAACGTACAACATAATTTCATATTATTCTTTAAGCAAAACATAGTCAAAAATGTTTCAATAATGAACAGAAAGTCATTGTAGTCGTGAATGTATCAGTGCAGTTGAAACATCTGATTAGAACATGATATTATATAGTGGAGAGTAATGGATTCTAATGAAATTCAGATATGATTTAAATACAAGAAGTCTAAAAAAAAAAAAAATCTATATTTTTCTTTCTTTTCTTTTCTTGCTTACATTCTGCAGGTTACAGAGGGGTCACTTGGGTTCAGGTTTGAAAAGGGGTGGGTGGGTGGATGGGTAGTTCACTAGCGAATGTAGATAATGGAATGAATATCGTCCAAACTAAGCATACCAGTCTAGTTAAAGACACATTTCATATCTGCCTTAGCAGTGAAGAAACCGAAATTGCGTTCGGGATTGAAAGGGGGGGGGAAGAGGGAAACCTATCTTCAACTTACTGTTCCCTCTTTAGTATGCAATTGAACTTATTCTATCTACATATGTACATATATATATATACACATATATATATGTATTATATGAATTCTTTTTTTTTCTTTATTTTTCTTCTTCTTCTTACCTGCGGGGGTTAGGAAATACCCGACTAGTACATGGGCGCAGGCTATTTTTACCCCTCTCGGAGTGTTGGACCCGTAAGACCTCGTAAGTCTATCCATCTAAGAGAAGGAAATCTCTGACAAAAAAACCTTGCTACCAGTTACTTACGCCGTGGCAGTAAACTGTTGGGGGAGGATGGCTTCCTTAGTCCTGATCGACAACCTTCCTAGAGTTGGAATCTCGAACAAAATATCCGGTTTGCAAACCTACAATTGCTTAAGGAGTAGATAGGTTCTACCTATCGCCGGCCCTTGCACTCCTTCTTTGTTTATTAGTCAGGCGCAGAGGTAACAGCGCTGGGACGCCTCTAAACACTCAGTGCCTAGCCTTGTTTCCTTACTAGGACAATGAACGCCGTTGTCTTTCTCTCTATTTGGGCAACTTGGGGAAAGGTTTTTCGTTAGTAAGTCTTACATGACCAGTCTGGGTCTCTCTTGTTCCGACAGGTTGAGGGTACAGGTTAGACAGCTTGTCTGGCTGCTGTTTCCGACTGACAGGACAGGAGCCCACTCTTGGGTAGCGCCAAGAACGGCTGCTCCATCATCAGTTGCATAATACCGTGGGTAGTTGTATGTGCCATGTCGCGCATGGAAAGGGACCCTGCAATTATCTCCGGTGGGCTTTCCCGAGGCCACAACCCTCATGGACCAGGTTGTGACTAATGGACTGGTTGTGTGAGCTTATTGGCACCAAACAAGTACCCACCTTGGCCAATCCACTCTATAATCAAATCAAACATACCATTACAAAGAAATAAAATCAAACCTAAACCAGACACCCAAAAAACACTTTCGCCTCCGCCCTTGAGGCTTGCATTCTCAAATATCCGGGGACTTAGAACCAACATCAACGACGTAGAAACCTTTCTCCTGACAAACTCCCGGATATCCTAGCTCTTAGTGAAACTAACCTTCAATCCTCAATCTCTTCTCACCACTTTGACATGACTGACTACCCCCCACTCTACCGTAAAGACTCTGACAAACACATGCACGGGCTAGGAGTTTATGTTCGGAACACCCTCCCCCTGACTAGAGAACATAGGTTAGAATCAGATGACTACGACTACATGTGCTTTAGATTGACTTTACATCACAACGTTAGTTACTTATATTTTCTATACCGCTCCCCGTCGACCCAGGACTGTACTCTGCTAAACTCTGTCTCTGAAAGCATAGATAGAGCACTCTTAATTGACTCGAATGCCCAGATACATGTATTTGGGGATTTTAATGCCCACCACCGCGACTGGTTGGGATTCTCCAGCCTTACTGACGCAGCCGGTAACTCTACGTATAATTTCTCCTTAGCTCACTCCCTCTCTCAGACTGTTGATTTTCCGACCCGCATCCCCGATCGTGTGGACCAACAAGCCTCACTTCTAGACCTCTTCTTGACCTCAATACCCGAGGCTTGTGTGACGAAAGCTCATAGCCCACTCGGGAATTGCCTCTGTGGTACCAGTCTACAAGAGTTCTGGGAATAGAACCGACCCTCAGAACTACCGCCCATCAGTCTACTGCCGATCTTTGCCAAAATCTTTGAATCCTTAATCAATCTAGCGATAGTACGTCACTTAGTTAATGCTAAACTTCTATCTGACCGCCAGTATGGATTTAGACAAGCACGATCTACTGCAGACATCTTAACGGTCATCTCTGAACGCATGTATCATACACTCGACAAGGCAGGTGAAGCTAGGGCAGTAGCGCTTGATATATCCAAGGCCTTTGACAAGGTATGGCATAAAGGGCTTCTCCTGAAAATACGCTCATACGGTATTACTGGGCAACTACTTAATATAATTAGGTCCTTCCTAAACAAAAGAAAAATCCAGGTTGTCCTCGATGGCCGTTCATCTAAGCAACATGACATAAATGCTGGTGTGCCCCAGGGATCTATTCTTGGACCTTTGTTGTTCCTGATCTATATAAACGATCTCCCTGATGACATAGTGTCTGAGATTGGTTTATTTGCTGACGACACCACGCTTTACTCTCGCCATGTTGGCAAAACAGACGCGATCATATCTGAGGCAATGTCTGAATCCTTAGAAAATGACCTCCAGGCTGTAGTGGATTGGGGCCATAAATGGTTGGTGACTTTTAATGCCGCAAAGACTAAGCTCCTTTCCTTTAACAACTACAAGAAGCCTCTCCAACCACCGATTGTCATGGCAAATAACACCCTACCTGAGAGTTCATCATTCAAACTCCTTGGCCTAACCTTCACAGGTAACATGAATTGGAACACATACATTGAAGACATTGCCAAGGCTGCCGCAAAGAAGGTTGGCTCCCTCTACCGTGCTAGTAGACTCCTTACACCTGACATTATCCTGTATCTCTACAAAGCCACCATTCGCCCATGCATGGAGTATTGTTGCCACATCTGGGCTGGTGCATCATCTACTAGTCTCTCCCTCCTTAACAAAGTCCAAAAAAGAGTCGTCAACCTAATAAGTCCCTCACTGTCAGCTAAGCTCCAGCCCCTGTCCCATCGCCGCAATGTAGCATCCTTGTGTTTGTTTTACAAATACTTCAATGGATTATGCTCCGATGAGTTGGCTACTCTGGTGCTCCCTCGACGTAAATTCACTAGACTAACTCGACATTCTACTAAATCTCATTCATTCACTGTGGAGGTCCCCAGATGCCGGAGAGCATTCTACTCAAATTGCTTCTTTCCTCGTGCTGCTGGCCTCTGGAACTCCCTCCCTACCCCCTGTTTCCCCAACAGTACTGACATGCAGAAATTTAAAACTAATGTAAACAGACATCTCGCTGCTCAGATCCCAATTTAAGCGTAACCACCAATCCTTCTCCCCTTTCACCTTTTTATCAGTAGCCCCTTACGTTTACAGTGGCGCCCTGCCTTGTTTGGGGTGAATCATGTTAAAAAAAAATTATATATGCATGTTTGATTAAACAGGAGTGCCAACTTCTGCTTATTCAGCTTTTGATCCGCTTTTTCTAGTCTTCGTACGACGGATTTGATGTTATAATCCGTCAGGCGGTTGCAAAATGAAATAAATTGGTGAATCTACGATCGATGTCGGTCGAAAACGTTCGCACAAAATACGGGGATTTTTTACACTCCTTGGATTATAACATCAAATCCGTCGTACGAAGACTAGAAAATACGGATCAAAAGCTGAATAAGCAGAAGTTGGCACTCCTGTTTAATCAAACACTCATAAAGGAAAGAATGCTGCCCAATTATACAAATTTTAATATATATACTAGACCACCCGTGACCCGTTGGGTCAGTTTGTTATATTAGCTATGGAATTCATGTATGTGCGTGACACTTGTGGAGAAAACAAAAAAACTATTTGATGAAATTAAATGTAATTGTTTAAAAAAGAATATAGATAGATTTCTATGCGTCGTTCTGTTTATTATAATTGTTTTTTTTTTTAAATTATAGTTACTGAATTATAAGTGGTTGGCCATACTTATAGGTAAATATGCACTGAACAGGTGAGAAAGGAAGGGGTACAACCGGCTGTCTCGCGTACGTAACGAAAACAGAGGGAGTAGGAGTGGTGAAATCTGTGAGAGGAAAAGTGGGAGGTGATTTCGTTCACCGCCGCTATTGATATTAATAATGATTGTTGTTGTTTTGTTTGTTTGTTTTTGTTTTTTAAAAGGGTGGAGCTTTTTTGAAACTGCGACAGACTTTACAAAGTCCTGCCGTTGAATGTTTTTAGCCGTGGAGAAAACAGAAAAACTATTTGATGAAATTAAATGTAATTGTTTTATATTTAAAGCGATATAAACATTTCCAGAATGAAAAATTTCATGCGTTCGTTAATAATAAGAGTTCAACGGAATTGGAATAACAGATTAGAAGACGATGCTATTTACGCATGCGCAACCGGATGTTGAAAACCGGAAAGCTGAAAGCTGATTGCAAACATACAAGACAATAGACTTTTAGTATTATATAGATATATATATATATATATATATATATATATATATATATATATATATATATATATATATATATATATATATATACAGGCTGAGCAAGGTTTGTCTGAGGACATACGTATTATTTGATTTTATATTTTCTATATCTCAGAATTGTCATTTGCACCCCTCATTATCACACAGCAAATGAAGTTATTGTGCCTATAAAAACTGAATATAGCAATTAAGAAATATAACCATTTTTAAAAGTCGCTTGATCTTTCGTTTATAAAGTTCACAAAAAAATTAATGATTAAAAGGTACTACCGTTAACAAAACGTAGGAGACATCCGAGACACACTGATAGGATTAGAACGCCTGAATTTATTCGGCTAGTACAGCACACCGTTGGTGGTAATGTTGCATAGCCCCACTCCCGGGCCGCGGCGGTTCTCATTTTGTATACTCTTCCCTGAAAGGGCCGTGGCAGTTCATATTTAACACCCGTCATTTTTAAAACATCATAAATCACATAGTTCATATATTGTTTGCATACCTTAGATTTCTTCCTCGCCGTGTAGAGGGTCGTGTCGTCTAGTGGATGAATTCTTTCTTCTTTCCTTCCTGCCTGAACCACGCCGTCCGTTGTCTGCAACAAAAACTCCACGATCGGGTCGGAAGACAAACTCTTCTTTAAATTTAATTCTTTTTATTATTCTTTTTATTACAAGCGTTAGTTATTTAATCAGCTGGGAGTCATTCACTACGTCGAGAGAGAGAGAGAGAGAGAGAGCAAATCACTACTTTATCGTAGTTACTTAACAATTATTTCTTTAACCATTTATGGAGAGGGGAGGATATCTCTCGCCTGTATTTTCTTAAGGAAATATTTCCCTTAAATCAAATTGCTGACTACATCAAAATCATGTCTGATAGGTTCGCCTCCAAAACCCAGACTGACGAAACTCGCTTCTCACGAAGAACGAGTGACGTCACGGATCCCTCTGTTTCCCACGTCACAGCCTCTCGCAGGTGCACACTGACCCTTGATCTGGGATCTCGTCACACGGTGACCTTGTCACGTCTGTTAGCTCTGACTGTGAGAACAAGCCCTATTCTGCACTCGACTGTCCCCGCGCTAATTCTCGCAAGTCAAACCAACGATTTCCAACAGATACGTCCATTCCCATAGGGCCATTATCCAACAGTAAGCGTATAAGTTCAATGATTGCAAAAGAACATGATGTGTCAGAAAACACGATCTGAAATGTTGTCCACAAAGACAAGTCTTATGCAATGAGTAAAGGTCATTTTACACCAGAAAAGCTAAAAAAACTGGCTTAATCAAAATAATATGTTAACAGAACGCAGAAATGGATGGCGGGGAATTTTCATGATCATATGAGCTCTTAACATTTGGCCTCCTAACTTCCCAGATCTCAATCTTTTGGACTATTATGTATGGAGCGTAGCTGAGAAAATGGTTAATGAGTACCCTGATAACATAAAATAATCCCGAAAAATCCTTAGAGTTAGAGCTATGACCAATATGAACAAGGACCACCTGATTCTAGCTGTAAGCGATTCATACTTCACATGAAAGACATTATCGTAGCTGAATGAGACTTTAATGAATAAGATTAAAAACAATATATTTATTCTCATCCCTAAATAAAAATACACTATTAGTGTTAAACCTTAGTGTCTTGTCAGTTTCAACTATCTACAGCCATGCATAACCATTGTAGAGGCTTAGGTAGCTTAACAGAGGATTTTGGGAAATTTTGGCTATTTTTCACTAGTTTTTGGCTATTCTACATTCATGAAAACCCTTTTACAGCCTAAAAATGGTCTTAAATTACAGTACTATATCAGATTTAACCATCTATATCCATTCATAGCTTTTGAGGATGTTTTTAGGACCGGCAATGTCGCATGAAACCACTTTTTCACCGAAAAATGATGGATTTTGAGTCCCGTGGAGCCCTAACGGCTATTTTTGGCCTGCACCTTCTGAATTTTGCAAAATTGTCAAAATGTTTGATTGTTTAGTGTTATTTATGTATAAATGAACACAAGAAAATACTACTCGCATGAATCTGAAATTTTCACCCATTACGTCCCACCCCTACTATTATGTGTTTCTAAAGGTCATTATTAGTGTTAGATAGTACCGCTGTCACTAGAGATACGGAAGAGGCTAATTATTATGTAATGTTAGTGGGCTCAGTTTCTGTAGATGACGTTTCTTGTGAATAGCCCATATAAATTGTTTTTTTTAGTTTGCACTGTATTGCTAATTTTGAATATATATTAATGTTTGTGTATAATTGCCTGCTATATTCTATATTCTTGAATATAAATGTGCGTGTGTTGTTATTTAATCACTATAGAAAAAATATTTAACTTAGACATTGAAAAGCAAGTTCATCATCTTTTTCTTTCGTGTGAATCAGATGATTCTTGTGTTGGCATTAGTTTCCCCGATGTTTTTCTAGTTAGAAATCTTTCTGGAAAGACATCGGGTACTTACGTGAAGGACCACGAGAAGGTTGCCAACATCCCCAAGTGAAAGTAGTACAGTGGAACCGACTGGATTCGAACTTGGGACACCAGGTCTTCAGTCCGTGGCGATATCCACTTAACCACCGTCACCTCCCAAGTTCATCATAAGATCTTGAAATCATTACAAAAAATAAATACATCGATATAAACGAAAAATAAATAAAACTTATGTAATAAAAAATTACCTTAAACTTTCAAGTTTGAAATTATACCTCCCGGACATCGTCGAATATCTTTGCTAGTAAGAAAATAAAATGTATAATTATCTGATGCATGCCGTAGCATTTATTTTTTCCTACGAGAACATTCATGATAACTTGAAGACATAATCATAATCCTTCACACAGCGATTTCTTATTAGATGCGCTCTCGTATCTATCTCGAAAGCTTTGGTCGTCGGACGGTTGGCCGGGAGGTCTGTTACACTCCTGTTTTAAATAGTATTTTCATGCGTTAGACGCGCAGATCGAATGGCCGCATCTCATTTTAGATGCGTGGAAGCGTTTCCATAAGATTTTATGTACGTCGGTCGGTCTCGCCTAATTTTGAAATAGCATTTTTATCGGTCACGTTTAATTTTGAAATAGAATGTGAGTTCTCGACTGAGCTCCAATCTCTGGTTTGCTCCCTGTATAAAACATTTACAGCAAAAACACGCCTCGCTACACCTACTGTAAATCATTTTCTTTTCTTCTTCTGTATGCCCAAAACTAAACGGAACTTCCATGAACAAAGTTTCTTTCGAAAAACCCATTTCTGTGGAACACAATACCACAGAGCTGCTTCCCAATTGACTATAACATGGTCGTTTTGAAGTCCAATGAGCCGTCCTCTTAAATAATCAAATTCTGCTTATTTCACCCATCGTCTCAATCCCCTCACAGTGTTGTTTCATCATTCAACTGACAAACTCATTAACCTTTATCCTCAAATGGCTTTTAGGCCTTGATAAACAATGACTCATTAGTATCAAGAAAAGGTTAGTTTGTTACGCCTGAGTTTGAAATGGTATTTTCATGGATAAACGCACAGATTAAATAGACGCATTTCTAATAATATCTGTCGTTGATTTTTAATGACAATATTCGTCTTATGTAGCTACTAATTAGTTTAAGTATTGGAAGACGACGGTTGATATTTGATGACGTTAATGAGTATAAGGAAAGAAAAGAAAAATCCGTGTTATTTCCAAGTCACTAAATACACGTGGATATACGTGGGCGCCCACAAGCGGAGGGACGCATAAACGTGCGTTTACACAGAAAAAACAAAACACATACGAGCTCGGTCTGAAAAATAACGGGATCGCTTTGCTGTCTGCTGTGTGAGCTATAGGCGAAAGAAGGATAAACGGATTATGTTATCATCTAGCATGATATATTGGCGTATATAACTACACTTTTTCGTTTTTACTGTTGGGTCACCACTTATCAAGGCTAAGAGCCACCCGAGGATAACGGAACCGACTGCCAACCGGAAGATGGCGAAACACTATGGGGTACTGATATTGATCAATGGTATGAACTGCGTTTGATTACTTATGGCGTGGTTTATGACAATAATTGTTTGACACTGGATGTAAAGACGACCAAGTTGTAATCAGTAGGGAAGCAGTCCCACGGTAATGTGTTCCATAGATGGGAAGCATTTCAAAAGAAGCTCTGTCCGTTGAAATTCCGCCTGACGCTAGGCACATGAAGGGAGAAGAGGGAAGTAGTTTTTCGTTATGGTAGAACTATAAAATAGTTCGTGTCGTGAATGTCTAATAATGAGCAACTAATGATTGAAGCTCAGTCGAGCACTTTCCATGGCAATAACGATAGAGCAGAGAGAGACTAGCAACGTCTCTTCTGTGACAAAACATGTTGTAGATTGTGAAGCTGATTTTGTAATCTGTCAAGGCAGGAAAGAATGCCCTGTATGGCACCACCTTAGATGTGGCAGCATTATTCCATCTTTGGACGAATCTGACTCTTATATAAACAGACGATTGCATCTAGATTTAGGTACTTTCTAGAGCGGTAGAATGATCCAACCATTTTTCTATGAACTTTGGGTATACGTCTTCCATTTTAGATACAGAGTTGACGTTAGTTCTAAGAGATGATCAAAACAAGGGGTTTCTTCAAGGAGAGAGACATTCATTTCGACTGAGACAAAATCTTAGAATTCTGCAATTATAACGCAAAAAATGTAATGAGGACCCCACACTCTTACACTCTTCTGCTCTAGGGTATCGTAGTCGGCCACTCGCGCACAGGTGTTTGATATCCTGGTCGCGGCGCCACCTACAAACAGGTACCCCACACTCTTCTTCCTTGTGACGGCATCATCTCTAATGAGAACCGTCCCGGTGCAGGAATCCTTCCTGACTGTGAACACCCTTTCCTTGGCCCGTGATGTCATCTGTGGTGGCGTTGAATCTCCTCCGGGTCTGCTGAATGACGACTTCGTGATTCTGTGAAGGCAAGATTACTTAGCAGGACAATTCGATAACAGAATAACTCGACAAACGGCTAGGTCTTTTCATAACAATAATTATTTAATAAAAATGAACGGTGGGTTTTTAACTTTAACCCAAAGTCTATTTTTCGATAATGGCTTCTTTACTAACTATTGTATCTCTCCGTGTGCGTGTGTGAATCTCTTTACGACTGCAAATCCTTAATCGAGATATAACTTGTCTACTCAAAACGGTGGGTGTGGACTCTTACGACTGTTGGTATTAATTGAGACATTAATCTCTGTTGGAAAACGATGGTGGGGCCCGGGGCAGCGGCTCCCTCGGGATCCGAGGGAATCACGACCAGCTCGGCCGGGATCTCGGTTCTAACTCTTTTGCGATCGCCTTCTCATCTCAAATAACAAAGACGAAAAACGTATAACTCATACTCTCTCTCTCTCTCTCTCTCTCTCTTCTCGTCGTGTGGTACGCGCGATGCTGACTTACTCTCTTTCTTTCCCCCATCCCTTCTTCTGTGTCCCCACTCCTCCCCCGGAGTGGGGTGGTACGGGCAATTGTAATTCGTCGTTTTAGTTTCTCTTTAGATCTTATCTACACTAAAGAAAACCATTAGCCTCTCTTTCTCTATTGGACCACCCCTCGAGTTGACATCCATCGTATCTAAAAGACCCATGACCAAATTGTTCAGCTGGTCAAACTCATCCATTGTATCTGGATAAGTGCTACAGACAACCTACACGCTCTCTCCCGCCAGGCTGGCGCCGTCTCTCGGCCAAGGTTTGGACAGTCAAAAATATGTACTAGCTCCCAGACTTCCACTTGTTTCTACGTGGGGCCTGATCTCCCCGATGCATTCCAGTGCACCCCGGGGTGCAGACTCCGTCGCTGAAACCACTGTTTCACATCCGCCCAATCCCTATTTCGTGTCAATTGGTCGAAATTGACACCTCCCAGACCGTCACCTTTCTCTACGTGGGGGGGGGGGCTGATCTCTCTGATGCATATCTGTGCGCCATAAAGGGGGCAGATACGTCGGATGAAATCACTGTTTCACATCCGTCCACCCTTATTTCGTGTCACTTGGTTGCAATTGACAGCTCCCAGACCGTTACCTTTCCCCACACACAGAGAGAACAACGGATAATACAATCAAAACAATAATAATCAAAAATTAAGAAAAAACTGTAGCTAAACAATGGAACAAAAAGTTTTCTTTTTCTGTTCTGTTTTCTTTTGGTCTGTCCTTCTTTTTCTCTTTCCAGTCTATTAAAACATCAGGACTACGTATGTATGTGTGTATGTGCGTATGCATTTTGTTGTTTCTGTGTTGGGAGGTGGGTAGGTGACAAAATGAATTATTATGCATGCAATTAAAAGTTTGTTAATACAGATTGGAGCTCGCAACGCCCCTTACAAATTACGTCACCATCACCCTCTCCTCGGAATCAATCTCTACTTCTTCACTGGTCATCCACCTGGATTTCCGACAGGGCAGCGATTCCTGCTCCCGCTCGCGATCTGGGTGAAGTGTACTCAAGGGTAACCCTCCCTCGCTCATGCGCTCGGCCGTCGGTGTGCTCGCGCCGTCCAATTTCTCCCTATGTCTTTCTCGCGCCCTTTGTCTTTTCTGCAAAAGCTAACCCTATTATTTATGTGCACAATTCTCCCTAACATCGGCCAAGCCCTATCGTGCCCGTGTCTAGTTCTACCTTTTAACGTGAATTTTCCCTTCCTGCCGGGGTTAATCGAACTCTCAATCTTTTTAAAGCTAATAGCTTATTACCTTCTGGTTATGCAACACATCCTAACACATTATAATACTTTCATAACTGTTCGATGGGGTCGACCGGTAATCTCAAACGATTTGGTAATTCGGCCTGTATCCGTAACAGAACCTCCCTTAATCTGCCGAGATGATTATATTCGGCGACAAGTGTCTTAGCGATTGCATATCCAACTGTGCACCTGTGCACTCACTCGTCAGTGTCAACAACTGAAATTCTCTTGGTACGGACCTGTCTGGTTCGCATACCGTCACTATCATTGCGTCGGCCACCTCGGCCGGATTCTCTTCGTTCCCTTCTCTGGGAAAACCAATTCTCTCAGACTAACACCTTCTTGGCTCACTTCGGCCCGGTGACATTCGATATCGATGCGCCTTCTCTGGCTGCATGCGATAGTAACCCTTTTGGTTCTTCCCTATAACTTCCAATTTCTTCATAATCATTCTCTCATCGCTTCCCGACACTGTCCCTAATTACTCATCGAGTACCTCTCCCGGCAACGGGGGGGGGGCACTGATTTCTTCTGCTTCGTCTGTATCAACACTATCTATCTTAGATAGGATCTCATATCCTTCTCTTCGCTTATCATTACTTCTGTGCCCTTTCGTAAGGCGCACCACAATCTGTCATATTCACGGTGGTTCGAACATCTGTCGATTACTTCAACTTTCTTTTGCTTTTACAACTCACTATATATCTGCCTGGTCGTTCGGCAACGGCCCATCCAGCTGCAGGTATATTACTACTTGTGATCGATCATTTGGATCTAACCACGACGACCCTCCATCGGTCCCAGTTATGCATCTCTTTCTATCCTTATATGTCCGTTTTATCTCGGGGGGGGGGCATCCAGGACAACTGTCCGCGCCACAACCACCAGCACCGCACACGCATGGGGGCCCTCCCTGCGCGCGGTGGAGCCAACGAATGCGACACAGCACAACCTCGGCCTCTCCCCCAGGTCCTTGACTATCTTTGGCTTGGCTTTCCTGCTATTCTGTGGTGGGGCGTTCTGCTCCCCTCTACCGTAACTTCATAGGTAATTCCTCTACCTTTTTGGCTAACCGATTTTCTCTCAGTCTCTTCTGGAGCTGGGCAGGGGGGTATTTTGCCGCTCTCCTCCCACTCGCTGGACTCGTCAACCGACCTAGCAGTCGCGTTTAATTCGATCTCTCTCTACGGGGGAGTTCATTGCTTCTTGCGGTTTCTCATAAACCGGCGAACAAAACCCAAGCCCGTCTTCTTCCCATTCTACCGTAACTTCATAGGTAATTCCTCTACCTTTTTGGCTAACCGATTTTCTCTCAGTCTCTTCTGGAGCTGGGCAGGGGGGTATTTTGCCGCTCTCCTCCCACTCGCTGGACTGGTCAACCGACCCAGCAGTCGCGTTTAATTCGATCTCTCTCTACGGGGGGGTTCATTGCTTCTTGCGGTTTCTCATAAACCGGCGAACAAAACCCAAGCCCGTCTTCTTCCCATTCTACCGTAACTTCATAGGTAATTCCTCTACCTTTTTGGCTAACCGATTTTCTCTCAGTCTCTTCTGGAGCTGGGTAGGGGGGTATTTTGCCGCTCTCCTCCCACTCGCTGGACTGGTCAACCGACCCAGCAGTCGCGTTTAATTCGATCTCTCTCTACGGGGGGTTCATTGCTTCTTGCGGTTTCTCATAAACTGGCGAACAAAACCCAAGCCCGTCTTCTTCCCATTCTACCGTAACTTCATAGGTAATTCCTCTACCTTTTTGGCTAACCGATTTTCTCTCAGTCTCTTCTGGAGCTGGGTGGGGGGTATTTTGCCGCTCTCCTCCCACTCGCTGGACTCGCCAACCGACCTAGCAGTCGCGTTCAATTCGATCTCTCTCTACGGGGGGGTTCATTGCTTCTTGCGGTTTCTCATAAACCGGCGAACAAAACCCAAGCCCGTCTTCTTCCCATTTAATTTCGCTATCTTTCACTAAACTTATCATTCTGGGGGCCACCCTACTTTTTATACTCTGTGGGGTGGCCTCTGGGCGCTTCCCTGGTTCTTTACCCTAGTGTCAGGTGGCACACTAAGGTTCGGAATCCTAATTCCTCACCTCCGATCTATGCTGCTGTGCACCACCGACTCTCATGTCCGAACCGACCACACCTAGTGCAGTTCGGTCTAACCGAGCTGCGTGGGCGCCCATAATTTGTGGGACACTCTGCTGCTCTATGCCCCTCACCCCTGCAGGTCCAGCGGACTGATACCTGTCTGGCCGGTGCGGGCCTATCGTACTCATTTTGAAGGTCCCATGCCTTCCTTCTAGGATCGGAGTCTGCCTCCCAATCCTCTCCGCCCCCTCTCTCCATTCGGGGCCCCAGACTCGCCCTGCTCCCCACCGTTTTCCTTCTCCCAGGCCTTTCCTCGCCATTGCCTCTATCTACACGTTCCCCTAGTCTTATACTGTCTCTCGCTAATCTCTGGGCCTCCGCTAGTGTGAGCGGGTGACCCCTCAGTACCTCCCTCTGGGTCTCTCTAGCACCTAACCCGTCTACGAGGGCATCCACCAGGATTGCCTGGATGGGACCCGTATTTCGGATCGCCCCATCCGGGAAGGCCTGAACCGCCAATCCCTGGATTCGTTCGACTAACTCGTCGAGTCCCTCGCCGTTGTTTAACCTTAGCCGGGTCAACTTGCGTACGGCCTCAATCGCGGTTCGCTCGCTGGCGTATTGCCTCACTAGCTGCTCGCGGAGCTCCGTCCAAGTGATCCCCGGGTTCTCTACATACCTCCCCTCAATGAATCTCGACACTGGGCCCCTCGCTCCCTCTAGAGCGAGCAGCACCATCTCGTGATTTTCTAAGCCGTAAATAAAACTTTTCTTTTCGATTACCGCCAACCACTCTCTTAGATCGGCAGAATGGCCTCTGAAGGAAGGCACGCGTATTCCTCCAATCGGTCTCTCTAGTTTTCTGGTCTCATCTCCCCCCATATCTGTCATACTATTTACTAGGTCCTCCTCCGAACCCATTCCCCTTGCGTTCTAGCTTACCACCCCTAACAACAGAACTACCCAAACTGTGTGCAAAGTTTGGACAACAATCGATACACCGACAACCGAGCAAGCGAACAAGAGAAATCAACGAGTCACTTACCCCTCTCTTCTGCTGCTCCTGTGGTCTTTCGTCTCTGGGTTGGTTGTTTGTTATTTTTCGAGTCCGTCTGGGCCTTTCAATCAATTGACTAAAAGTTCGCGGTCCCAGACCGATCTCAAAGTCTAAAAAACGTTTTTTTCTTTCAGTCTATCTCTTTTTCTATCTTTCTCTCTTTTTTTTACACCACGGGTGTACATGCCCGTTAAACTGTTTCTCTCTTTTCTTTTCCTTTTTTCTATTCTCCTTTTCAACCACGGGTGTACATGTCCGTTAAACTGTTTCTCTCTTTTCTTTTCCTTTTTTCTATTCTCTTTTTCAACCACGGGTGTACATGCCCGTTAGGCTGTTTCTCTCTTTTCTTTTCCTTTTTTTTCTATTCTCTTTTTCAAACACGGGTGTACATGCCCGTTAAACTGTTTCTCTCTTTTCTTTTCCTTTTTCTATTCTATTTTTCAACCACGGGTGTGCATGCCCGTTAAACTGTTTCTCTCTTTTCTTTTCCTTTTTCTATTCTCTTTTTCAACCACGGGTGTACATGCCCGTTAAACTGTTTCTCTCTTTTCTTTTCCTTTTTTCTATTCTCTTTTTCAAACACGGGTGTACATGCCCGTTAAACTGTTTCTCTCTTTTCTTTTCCTTTTTCTATTCTCTTTTTCAACCACGGGTGTACATGCCCGTTAAACCGTTTCTCTCTTTTCTTTTCCTTTTTCTATTTTTCTTCTTTTTTTTTCAAACACGGGTGTCGATGTCCTTTCTCTCTGCCGGTAAAAAAAAATCGTCCGTTGTGCCGTGGGTTTTTTTTTTGTCTATTTTTTTTTCAAAGTGTTCTGCCGGCAAAAAAAATTGTTTTTTTTTTTTTCTTCTGCCGTGGGTTGGCTCTGCTCTCTCTTTTCCCGAGGTTGCCAGGCACTCCTCACAGTACCATGATCCTAGGTCGCGGCACCATTTATAACGCAAAAAATGTAATGAGGACCCCACACTCTTACACTCTTCTGCTCTAGGGTATCGTAGTCGGCCACTCGCGCACAGGTGTTTGATATCCTGGTCGCGGCGCCACCTACAAACAGGTACCCCACACTCTTCTTCCTTGTGACGGCATCATCTCTAATGAGAACCGTCCCGGTGCAGGAATCCTTCCTGACTGTGAACACCCTTTCCTTGGCCCGTGATGTCGTCTGTGGTGGCGTTGAATCTCCTCCGGGTCTGCTGAATGACGACTTCGTGATTCTGTGAAGGCAAGATTACTTAGCAGGACAATTCGATAACAGAATAACTCGACAAACGGCTAGGTCTTTTCATAACAATAATTATTTAATAAAAATGAACGGTGGGTTTTTAACTTTAACCCAAAGTCTATTTTTCGATAATGGCTTCTTTACTAACTATTGTATCTCTCCGTGTGCGTGTGTGAATCTCTTTACGACTGCAAATCCTTAATCGAGATATAACTTGTCTACTCAAAACGGTGGGTGTGGACTCTTACGACTGTTGGTATTAATTGAGACATTAATCTCTGTTGGAAAACGATGGTGGGGCCCGGGGCAGCGGCTCCCTCGGGATCCGAGGGAATCACGACCAGCTCGGCCGGGATCTCGGTTCTAACTCTTTTGCGATCGCCTTCTCATCTCAAATAACAAAGACGAAAAACGTATAACTCATACTCTCTCTCTCTCTCTCTCTCTTCTCGTCGTGTGGTACGCGCGATGCTGACTTACTCTCTTTCTTTCCCCCATCCCTTCTTCTGTGTCCCCACTCCTCCCCCGGAGTGGGGTGGTACGGGCAATTGTAATTCGTCGTTTTAGTTTCTCTTTAGATCTTATCTACACTAAAGAAAACCATTAGCCTCTCTTTCTCTATTGGACCACCCCTCGAGTTGACATCCATCGTATCTAAAAGACCCATGACCAAATTGTTCAGCTGGTCAAACTCATCCATTGTATCTGGATAAGTGCTACAGACAACCTACACGCTCTCTCCCGCCAGGCTGGCGCCGTCTCTCGGCCAAGGTTTGGACAGTCAAAAATATGTACTAGCTCCCAGACTTCCACTTGTTTCTACGTGGGGCCTGATCTCCCCGATGCATTCCAGTGCACCCCGGGGTGCAGACTCCGTCGCTGAAACCACTGTTTCACATCCGCCCAATCCCTATTTCGTGTCAATTGGTCGAAATTGACACCTCCCAGACCGTCACCTTTCTCTACGTGGGGGGGGCTGATCTCTCTGATGCATATCTGTGCGCCATAAAGGGGGCAGATACGTCGGATGAAATCACTGTTTCACACAATGATTGTATTTTTATCACATGTTTTTAAAAAATGTTTTTACCATTTCTTCTTCACCACGACAATGCACTTACTCACGCCGCCCTGAGCCCCCGGCAATGTTTGGCAGAGAAGAACCTCGCTGTTCTGGAATAAATTTGATATTCACCTGATCTTGCACCGTGTGACGTTTTTCTTTTTCCCAATAAAGGGGACACTTTTTAAGGGGTTGGGGGATCAGCAAGACAGCTGTAACGACGGACCTGAGGGGCATCCTTAGAATAATGCATACAAGTTTGGGAAGTTCATTATATATTTCTTTTTTTGGGGAGAGGGATTTACAATAGGAACCCGTTTAGCTTCTTACATAGAAGAAATGAATTGTTTGCGACATCAATTCCATTTCCTTTCAATCACACCATGTATATTTTGAAGCTACACACACACACACACACACACACACACACACACACACACACACACACACACACACACACACACACACACACACACACACACACACACACACACACACACACACACACATATATATATATACGACATAACTATGTTAGTGCAAATAATGATGTAATGAAATGATGCAAATAATGCTGCAAATAAAATGCTGCAAATAAAATGATACAAATGAAATTATACTAATAAAATTATACAAATAAAATTATACAAATAAAATGATGCAAATAAAATGATGCAAATAAAATTATACAAATAAAATGATACTAATAAAATTATACAAATTAAATTATACAAATAAAATAATACAAATAAAATTATACAAATGAAATTATACAAATAAAATTTTACAAATGAAATTATACAAATAAAATTATACAAATCAAATTATACAAATGAAATTATACAAATAAAATTATACAAATGAAATCATACAAATAAAATTATACAAATAAAATTATACAAATGAAATTATATAAATTAAATTATACAAATAAAATGATGCAAATAAAATTATACAAATGAAATTATACAAATACAATTATACAAATGAAATTATACAAATGAAATTATACAAATAAAATTATACAAATAAAATTATACAAATTTAATTATACAAATAAAATGATGCAAATAAAATTATACAAATAAAATTATACAAATAAAATCATACTAATAAAATTATACAAATGAAATTATACAAATAAAATTATACAAATGACATTATACAAATACATTTATACAAATAAAATTATACAAATGAAATTATACAAATGAAATTATACAAATAAAATTATACAAATAAAATTATACAAATGAAATTATACAAATAAAATGATGCAAATAAATAGATGCAAATAAAATTATACAAATAAAATGATACTAATGAAATTATACAAATAAAATTATTCAAATAAAATTATACAAATAAAATTATACAAATAAAATGATGCAAATAAAATGATGCAAATAAAATGATGCAAATAAAATTATACAAATAAAATGATACTAATCAAATTATACAAATGAAATTATACAAATGAAATTATACAAATAAAATTATACAAATAAAATTATACAAATAAAATTATACAAATGAAATAATACAAATGAAATTATACAAATAAAATTTTACAAATAAAATTATACAAATGAAATTATACAAATAAAATTATACAAATGAAATTATATGAATAAAATGATGCAAATAAAATTATGCAAATGAAATTATACAAATGAAATTATACAAATAAAATTATACAAATGAAATTATACAAATAAAATTATACAAATGAAATTATACAAATAAAATTTTACAAATGAAATTATACAAATAAAATGATGCAAATGAAATTATACAAATAAAATTATACAAATACAATGATACTAATAAAATTATAAAAATGAAATTATACAAATAAAATTATACAAATGACATTATACAAATGAAATTATACAAATGAAATTATACAAATAAAATCATACTAATAAAAATATACAAATAAAATTATACAAATGAAAGGATACAAATGAAATGATACTAATAACATTATACAAATAAAATTATACAAATAAAATTATACAAATAAAATTATACAAATAAAATGATACAAATAAAATTATACAAATGAAATTATACAAATAAAATGATGCAAATGAAATTATACAAATAAAATTATACAAATACAATGATACTAATAAAATTATAAAAATGAAATTATACAAATAAAATTATACAAATGACATTATGCAAATACATTTATACAAATAAAATTATACAAATGAAATTATACAAATAAAATGATGCAAATGAAATTATACAAATAAAATTATACAAATACAATGATACTAATAAAATTATAAAAATGAAATTATACAAATAAAATTATACAAATACAATGATACTAATAAAATTATAAAAATGAAATTATACAAATAAAATTATACAAATGAAATTATACAAATAAAATGATGCAAATGAAATTATACAAATAAAATTATACAAATACAATGATACTAATAAAATTATAAAAATGAAATTATACAAATAAAATTATACAAATACAATGATACTAATAAAATTATAAAAATGAAATTATACAAATAAAATTATACAAATGAAATTATACAAATGAAATTATACTAATAAAATGATACTAATAAAATTATACAAATGAAATTATACAAATAAAATGATACAAATAAAATTATACAAATGAAATTATACAAATAAAATGATGCAAATGAAATTATACAAATAAAATTATACAAATACAATGATACTAATAAAATTATAAAAATGAAATTATACAAATAAAATTATACAAATAAAATTATACAAATGAAATTATACAAATAAAATTATACAAATGAAATTATACAAATAAAATGATACTAATAAAAATATACAAATAAAATTATACAAATAAAATTATACAAATAAAATTATACAAATAAAATTATACAAATAAAATTATACAAATACAATGATACTAATAAAATTATAAAAATGAAATTATACAAATAAAATTATACAAATGAAATTATACAAATAAAATGATGCAAATGAAATTATACAAATAAAATTATACAAATACAATGATACTAATAAAATTATAAAAATGAAATTATACAAATAAAATTATACAAATAAAATTATACAAATGAAATTATACAAATAAAATGATACTAATAAAATTATACAAATAAAATTATACAAATAAAATTATACAAATGAAATTATACAAATAAAATTATACAAATGAAATTATACTAATAAAATGATGCTAATAAAATTATACAAATGAAATTTTACAAATAAAATGATACTAATAAAATTATACAAATGAAATTATACAAATAAAATTATACACATAAAATTATACAAATAAAATTATACTGATGAAATTATACAAATAAAATGATGCAAATAAAATTATACAAATAAAATGATACGGATGAAATTATACAAATAAAATTATACAAATTAAATTATGCAAATAATGCTGCAAATATAATCATTAAGAAATGCTGCAAATATAATGATACAAATAAAATTATACAAATAAAATGCTGCAAATAATGCTGCAAATAAAATGATGCAATAAAATGCTGCAAATAAAATGCTGAAAAAAATGCTGCAAATAAGATAATAGACATAATGTTTCAAATAATGATGCAATAAAATGCTGCAAATAATGCTGCAAATGAAATGCTGCAAATAAAATGATGCAAAAAATGATACCACAAAAATATGATTAAAAAATGATACAAATAAAATGATTAAAATAAAATAAACTTTTTACTAACTCGAAGACTTCATTAGTGTAATTTTGTTTACAAATTATAAAAAATATATAACCAATTAGAAGGTGGCAACGGGGAAGAGTAGGATGGAATAAAGTAGAAAATAAAAGTCAAACAAGACAGCGTGAATCGATAGATGTAGAATTGGTAGTGAGGAAAAAATGTTGGTAGTGAGGAAAAGTATTTCAAATTTAACCACGTGGGTTTATTTCGTGCTATTCACAAGTTGGCCAAATCCAGAATGAAAGAGATAAATATAACATGATCGTCTATTTCTGAAATGTTCGTGACTTTTTAAGGAGCGGAATGCTATTGCACCATACTTTAATGAAGTCTTTTGATAAATTAAGACTTAATATTAGCTACAAAAATGAGTTTAATTGTTTTTTCTTTGTATCTCTGCGATTATCCACTTTCTCCGTATTCTCTCAACACACGCACATATGTCTTTGTAGCAGTTTGACGATATATTTTTTTCTTCTGTATGTACACGCAATCTTTTACATTATGTTGAGTTGTAGTTCGGTTAACGTAAACAGACTTGTTCAGACACGCGTATTTATACACCGGCGATTTTGAATTACCTACTAGACATTATCCTCGAGTGTCTTCGGTCTCTCTGTACAAGGGGTTGTCAGGACAACCTGACATGAAGATACTTACCCCTACAAATAAACCCTGACCAAATATTCAAAATTACATAGCATCCGCAGCACAAATAAGATCCCCTCAGCACGGCTATACACTTGCTCATACGAGGAATAGTGCATCTTCTCCTAGTGATGTTACCTCAAGTAACACCACGTAGCTGGATACTCCACCAGACTAGATGAATTCTTGTCCTGGAATCAGGTAAGCCCAACAGACAACAAGAAAGACATACTATGACATACTTGACTGGTCCGTTGGGGAGAGAAGAAATTTATTATTCTTAACTTTTTTGCTTACTCAATGTTTGAGAAATAAAGGAGAATTTTAATAGACTATTCGGGTATCTATGTATCTCATATAGAGATAAAGTGTTAGCCACAGGAAGGGGCCCCTTGATTTCTGAGAACTTCGACTGAAGTAAAATTAAACATTCAGCGATTAGCGCATCACTGACACGCGAAGTCGTAACATGCTGACTTCTGCCCACATCGGTTAGCGGGAAGAGACAAATCAGTTCCTGAATGATTTGTCGTGATAACTAAACGTAAGAACCTGATCTCTTTCATTGCCAAAAGCGGCAAGACGAGATGGAACTCCAAGATGCCGAATTCTGTTTTCAGCTGAAGACTACCTGCCGAACAACTCTCTTTATATTCATATGTTCCAACTTAATCAAGTTGATTTATACTTTAGTAGAGATTTTGGTATTTCACTTGGAAAATGGTGATACTTTCTTATTCAATTCAAGTCAGATACCTATTTACACGGCCGACTCAACAAAAAGGCTCTCTTCATCTTTACACTCTCCAACCAACCACCCAACCACCCAACCGCTAAATCTTCTTAATACAGGGTGGGCAAAAATAAGAGTCCTATTTTTAAAAATTCATAACTTTTTTATTTATTGATTTTTTAAATTTTTTTTTTTAGAATAAGTAAAGGACCCCTTCCGAAGCAAGCATGAGCCGTATTAGCCCTAAGGAACGTACACTCATTTAGAAAACATTATTTTTGCTTAAAAAACTCAAAACAGTGTAAAAAACAATACTTTAGTTTTTGTAAGTTTTAAGAAGTGTTTTTCGGCTGAAATTTGTTTTGTTTATTTCAAAAAATCTCGGAAGGGTCAGTCTACACACACATAAAGTTTGGTGAGTTTAACTTTTATTTTGTGGAAGTTATTCAAATTCAAGTTATTCAAATTTAAAGATAGGACCCTTATTTTGGCCCACCCTGTATATATATATATATATATATATATATATATATATATATATATATATATATATATATATATATATATATATAAGAAAAGAGGCAAAATACATTCAAAGCATATTTAAGATGCGATATTAATTTAAAAGAAAACTCGTAACAGAACTCTCTCTCCCTCCCTCTCTCTCTCTCTCTCTGTATATATATATATATATATATATATATATATATATATATATATATATATATATTTCCATGTATAGGATTAACTTCTAGACTAATTTTCCGATTATTATGATTTATGAAATATATATCCGAGGCAATACGTTGAGCAACGTGGGGACATTATTTTCTTTTGTCGAAATGTTATCATTTAGGGAGTGTGGCCCCCGAACTCGCACCCTACTCTCCTCATTAAAAATAAAATAAAATTCTAATGCCATACGTACTGCTTATACCGAACGTGGAATGGGGTCTCTACCAGTATATATATGATCTGAGGTTAAGATCGGATTCTAACTCCGCCTGATGAGATCTCAGTTTATAGTAACTGTTGATCGATAACATCGACATGCCAGTGTCGCAGATTTTGTACATGTCTGTGTAAATAAACTTATCATATATATATATATATATATATATATATATATATATATTGAGACATTGTAAATAACATGCAGACTGAAGATGGTAGTTCGTTTAGCATTGGCTAGTTGAAAACGAGAGTCGGATTTACTTCCGTATACATTTTTGTTTTGGCACGTATATCACCGGTTAGATTCCAGATAGCAGAAAGAACAGTTTGCCTTAAGAAGTTTTAGTAAAAGCTTTTGTCTCCACAGAAAGACAGAAGTTGTTTAACATATTTCAAAATAAATTTTCTCGAGGTCCGAAGCAGAAACCAAACGGTAAAGGTGTTAGTTAAATGTTAACACTAACCCTAACACTAACCCTAAACCTAACCCTAACCCTAACCCGACGGTGTAAAACTCTTTCTTATCTTGCCAGACCTAAAGAGAAGAAAAAGCCAGTTCGAAGATAATTGCATTCCCCGAACGAAAAACATAGACTTGTAAAGTTCTTTTACTAAAGTAATCTTTTCAGTCAGATTTTATAACGAGTAAAATCGAGATACAAAAAAGGAGGTACATTTTAATCAGCTTCAAAGATTAGTAAAAAAGAATGAAATATATTTAGGTTTCTTCTTAACAACAGACACTGTTGCATATTGTGTCAGTGTTCAAGCCATTGAAAATAAAAACAAACATCATAGGGACTGTTAAAAATATTATGGTATGCATTACAGGAGATGTAAGTCCTATATTTCTGTTTTTAAGGATAATTCGAGTTTTTTTCTCTCGATTACGAAACTTCGTGCAAATGTTTTAGAGTAGAACTCCGTCGATTGAATTTTATTTTGCATCTATCATGCTGGTCCACAAAGTAAAAGAGTGAGGCTCGCGCCGTGTGTCGTTCATCGGGGATTGAACCAAGAGCATTCCGATTAAAAGATAGAATCTTGTTATTTCTGTGTGAGCACAAGAGTCCACTTATGCAAATGAGCATTGTTTTGCATGGGCGAATTCTCGTTGAAATAAAAAGAGTAGAAACTTTCCTCCCGGCGTGACGATAAAATTAACGTGATTAGTTAGGACCACGTCTAGTGTTAAGCGAGAGTAAAAGAGAAATAAACTGAATTAGCGTTTTGTTTCAGGTTACTCGATTGACGAGTATATTGTTTTGGCGAATTGTGAATTATAATTCTAGACTCGGATTTTTTTAGAGTTAGCGTCGTCGTGATTTGGAGAATTGTTAATACAATTTGAGAGTAGGACTTTTGATTTTCTTTTCGTGTGTGTGCGTTTTTTTTTCAACTTTCACTTCTACAAAAAATGTTTGTTGGGATTTTGCAGTTGTGAAATCTCTTAATTTCTAATTTAGTTACAATTAAATTTATCTGCCCCTTCTTTTGATTTAAGACTCTCTTCCTTTTGTAATTGATTTTGTTATTACCTTATTCTTTTGACTTAAGACTCTCTTTCTTTTGTAATTCATTTTGTTATTGTCCTATACTATTGATTTAAGACTCTCTTCTTTTTGTAATTCATTTTGTTTTTGTCCTATTTTATTGATTTAAGACTCTCTTCCTTTTGCAATTATTTTTGTTTATTGCCCTATTCTTTTGATTTAAAACTCTCTTTTTCTTTTTGCAATTCATTTTGTTATTGTTCTTTTGCTTTTGATTTAAGACTCTCTTTCCTTTTGTAATTCATTTTGTTATTGCCCAATTCTTTTGATTTAAGACTCTCTTCCTTTCGCAATTCATTTTGTTATTGTCCTATACTTGTGATTTAAGACTCTCTTCCCTTTGTAATTCATTTTGTTATTGTCCTATTCTTTTGATTTAAGACTTTCTTCCTTTTGTAATATATTTAGTTATTGTCCTATTCTTTTAGTTAAAGACTCTCTTCCTTTTGTAATTAATTTTGTTGTTGTCCTATTCTTTTGATTTAAGACTCTCGTCTTTTGGTAATTCATTTTGTTATTGCCCTATATATTTGATTTAAGACTCTCTTTCTTTTGTAATTCATTTTGTTTTTGTCCTATTCTTTTGATTTAAGACTCTCTTCCTTTTGCAATTCATTTTGTTTTTGTCCAATTCTTTTGATTTAAGACTCTCTTCCTTTTGTAATTCATTTTGTTGTAGTCCTATTCTTTTGATTCATGACTCTCTTCACTTTGCAATTCATTTTGTTATTGTCCTATTCTTTTGATTTAAGACTCTCTTCCTTTTGTAATTCATTTTGTGGTTGTCCTATTCTTTTGATTTAAGACTCTCTTCCTTTTGTAATTCATTTTGTTGTTGTCCTATTCTTTTGATTTAAGACTCTCTTCCTTTTGCAATTCATCTTGTTATTGTCCTATTCTTTTATTTAAGACTTTCTTCCTTTGGCAATTCATTTTGTTATTGTCTTAATCTTAAGCCCAAGAGAAAAATGTTTACGAGTGAGATTTAGGCTACAGTAAAAGTTTACACAATATACCTTATATAATTCGAAACTTTTGTGTACGTTTGTTTGTAAGCAGTAATATGTTTTTTTTTGGAGAGAGAGAGAGCGAGAGAAAGAGAGAGAGAGAGCGAGAGAGAGAGAGAGAGAGAGAGAGAGACAGACAGAAGGTACAGCGGGAGTGAGGGAAAAAGGAAAAGAGAGTAGACAGTATTTAAGTGTGTGTGTATTTCTCATTAAAAAGAGAAAGCGAAGAATAAAAAGTAGAAAAAAAAAACGAGAAAATAAAGTGTGTATGTGCGCGTGTGAGAGAGGGAGGGAGTGAGAGAAAGAGAGAAAAAGAAAGAGAAAGAGAAAGAGACAGTGGTAAAAATAAAAAAAAATTGTCTTCTAAATATGAAAATGATACATATTTATGTATAATATATGTTTAATATTAGATTGCTACCTGTAACCTGAGAGATAAGTTTGATATATTTTGGGCATTACTTGAAATAGAGTCGTATCTCGATTAATCCGTCTCACACAGAGTTATTTTCAGGACGGCTTTCTCTCGTATTTGTTTTGTTGAAACTTTTTCAAGAAAACAATGTCATATCTAAGCAAATTGAACAGATTAAAAAAAATGAAAAATATATATTTCTAGCGAACAATTCTATTTTGAAAACTCGTTGGTTCGAAGCGACGAATTACTTTATTGTGTTGAAAATGTGATTGATTCGCAGAGTTTGGTCGGCAATAAACTAAATACAAACTTTCCAAATAATTTATTAATAATGGCGATTTGGTATCTCTCTTTGTCTACAACCGAAGCGATACTATTACTATATCTTAATGCCCAATTCAGTTTACTATTTCAGACAGGTGCACTATCTTTCAATGCTCAATTCAAAGGTGTAGTGTAGTATCTGTTCTATTGTCATTATACCATCTTATCAGGCATTACTCCTTTTTTAGTTTGATAGTGTAGTGTGTATCTGTTCTGTTGTTATGATACCATCCTATTAGGTATTACACCATCCTTTAAGTAGTGTAGTATATGTTCGTTCGTCATGATACATTATCCCAGATATTAGCTCCTCCTTTGGGGGAGAGGAACAGTGTAGTATATGTTCGTTCATCATATATACTATCAAACATGCGACGAGAGGGAGAGTATATTTCTGCAATCAAGTATAATAATAATAATAATAATAATAATAATAATGATAATAATAATAATATTAATGATAATAATAATAATAACAATAACAATAATGATGATAATAATAATAATAATAATAATATTATTAATAATAATAATGATAATAATAATAAAAAAAATAATTAGCCCCCCCCCCAAAAAAAATAAAATAAAAAAGATTTAAAAAGATTTTTAAATTAAAAAAAAGAAAATGTTACCAGTCTAGGTTGACATCACACACAATATTTGCATAGGGTCAAGGAGGATGAGAAGACCGAAGAGGGACAGCACAAACCAGACCTCCACTGGAAGTGCAGAGACTGCTGGGACCTTGGGGAGGCTTAGTGCCACTCAAATCCCAGAGAAGACGAATGGTCCTTACCAGCGATAAATCAATGGTAAACGGCTGTTGTGATACTGCAAGTTTATTTGCGGTGGCTATCGAAAAGAGGTGGAGAATACTGGAAATCTGGGGAGACTTGTTGTCACTCAGACTCCATGGAATACCACCGGTTGTCGGTGAGCAATCACTGATGACCTGTGTGAGAACTCCTAGTGAGTAAATAATAATAACAACAATAACAATAACACTAATAATAATAACAACAAGAAGACACACACACACACATACACATACACACGCACACACACACACACACACACACATACACACACACACACACACACACACATATATATATATATATATATATATATATATATATATATATATATATATATATATATATATAGTAAGCTTCATTTTAGCCTGAAGATTTCCCCCTGGGATGAAACTCAGGAGCCTCTGTGTAGCTTAATTGCCATAAATATATTTTCATAGCTTACTACCTAGCTCTACTTACGTATCGAGCACTGTTGAAGTAAATATTGAAAATTGATACATAAAAAATTATATCTCCTTATAAAATTTCCTGTGGATATATGAAATAGTAATATATATATATATATATATATATATATATATATATATATATATATATATATATATATATATATATATATATATATATATATACGAGGGTGAATTAAAAAGTTCGCGGAATTTTTTGATAGTAGTAGATTTATCAAGTTTAAACAAGTTAAAACATCTCAAAACACTTCCCTGGGTGTTTACTTGCTTTTAGTTACCTGCGATCAATTTCATGCAAGCCTTTCTCGTGATCAGACCTTCTAAAAGAGAAGCTACATTTTTGATCATGAAAAACAGATATTTTCAGACAAGGTCGAATATCAAAGTTCTAGTAAAACTCGAATTGAAAGGAACACATATCATTGAGACTTTCGAAAAAGTTTATGAAACACGTGCTCCATAAAGTCTACTAGCGGATTCAGCGATTCAAAGAAGGGAGAGATGACTTTGAAGACAACCCTCGCTCGCGAAAACCAGGAACCCCAACAAATGACGAAAACATCAAGGCTGCTACAAAATTTAATTGAAGAAGATCGGCGAATAACTGTCAATCAGATAGCGACGTACCTAGACATTTCCACTGGGTCGGCAAATCAATTCTTCATGATAATTTGGGACTGAGCAAGGTTTCAGCACGATGGGCCCCAAGAGCGTTGCGGGAATGAAACTTTGATTTACCAGTATGATCCAGGGTCTAAAAAAACAGTCAACGCAATGGCTCCCACATAGATCTTCAGGACTCATCAAGTTCAAATCTCAAAAGTCGGCTCAAAAAGTGATGGCCACGGTTTCCTGGGATTCAGATGATGTGATATTGATAGATTACCTTGAAAATCAAAGAACTGCAACAGGAGTTTACTATGCTGAGGTTTTAAGGAACCTAAACGACGTTTATATTAAAAAAACGGGAAGGGAAACTTCATGGTGGGGTCCTGTTTCATCATGACAATGCAGCAGCGCATTCTTTAAGGGTTGCACAAGATTTCGTTTGAGAAGTTTGATGGGAAGTGCTACCTCACCAACCGATTTAGTTCTATAAGACTTCTTCCTTTTTCAAGGACTCGAAGGAATTCTCAAAGGAACCCATTTTAATGACATAGAAGAGGCAAAACACTGTGACACTACTTTGCTTCGAAAACGTCCTCCAGTATTTTTCAAAGACGGTCTTTGTAACTAGAACATCGACTTAAGAAGTGCATTGACCCGAAAGAAAACTATGTTGAGAAATAAGCTATTCTTTGTAAATAAATTAATTTCTTGAAAATTCGGTAAACTTTTTGCTACTCCGTCGTGGGAGTTTTACGGTTGATTTCTTCATTGAAATTAAGTTTTTTTTTTAAAAGTACAAAATTCTATAGAATGTCAGAATTTTAGATACTAGTTTGATTTTATAGTTATATAACAAGTAAAATATTAATTTTTGTTTTTTTTGTTCAATCTAAAGCTGTATTCTATTATTGTTTTTACCCATTTTTCGTTTAACATTTTTGGTTAATAGCTTTCTTAGCTGATACTTTCATAATTAAATTAACTTGGAAAAATCAGTTATCATCTGCTTCTTTTTATATATTAAATGCAAGCTGCATGTATGTTACTTTTTTGTCCAGTTAGAATAAATTACAGCCCCTTTGATTTAGAACAGATACATTTGTAACGTCGCATTCGTATTAATTAACAAGGATGGAACACAAATATATATATATATATATATATATATATATATATATAAAGTCGGGTATGTGTATAAGTTTATATATTTGTATTTATAGGATTCACTCCGAGATTAATTTACAGATTATTGTGAATTTTGTAACACAAAGATTGGCATAAAGAGTCGTAATGTGTGCTATATTTAGTTACATTTAGTTTGTATAGAAAAGGGAGCGTAAACCCTTGGCGAAAAAATTCAGGTACTTCAGATTTGTTCGAAATAGACGAATATGTTTCTAGTCTCTCTCTCTCTCTCTTTTTCTCTCTCTCTCTCTCCCCCTCCTCTCTCTCTCTCTCTATATATATATATATATATATAATATATATATATATATATATCTATATATGTATATATAATATATGTATATATATCTATATATAACATATCTATATATATATATCTATATCTATCTATCTATCTATCTATCTATCTATCTATCTATCTATCTATCTATCTATCTATCAATCTATCTATCTATCTATCTATCTATCTATCTATCTATCTATCTATCTATCTATCTATATATATATATCTATGTATATCTATATATAATATTACTATATATAATATCTCTCTCTCTCCTTCTCTCTCTCTCTCTCTCTCTCTCTCTCTCTATATATATATATATATATACGAATATTCTTCTAATCTACATGACAAAAATTCAGTCTTTTCTCATACAATTTATGTTTTGCAATGGCAGAATTGGCGTTGGTGTTACGATTGTTTCCCAACGTGCAGTATGTTACAATTAAAGGCAATTACACGCTGCTTTTCAGAAACTACAATGTAAGACATTTATAAAGATCAATCGTGCATAAAGTTAATGGAAAAGACAGAAAGCAGACAACACTCACGCGTGATCCTTCTCCATAATAGGATGACAGAATTCCAATCAAGACGCTATCTTGAATCTCTCTTTATATATATATATATATATATATATATATATATATATATATATATATATATATATATATTTCAAAAAAATTAATCTATAGACACATGTGTTTCATACTTACGAAATGTACAATGTAGGAGATGATATTAACTGCCGATCGAAAGATTCAAACTCAGCTTTGACTTTGCAGATTTATATTCAACCTAGGCCACCATGAATTACCATGGGAAAGAAAAAAATCTTTATAATGTGGAGTCAGCTAGTCATAACGGTGCACTACGGCGGAGTGTTTCAACGTTTGTGAAACATGTGAAACATATGGAACATTTATTAATTTATTTTAATTGTAATACATAAAAGACCATCAGAAAATTGAAAAAATAAAAAAAGGTATAATTAAACAGACGAATTATGGTGTTTTTAACAATGTTTGCATATATATATATATATATATATATATATATATATATATATATATATATATATATATATATTCGTCAGATGGTTTCGCTCTATTACAGCTATTCTAGACAGGCTTCAAGCGAAGATAGAAACTCCACCGTTTATTTTGACATTCAAAGATTCTCACCGCAAGGTCATGAGCACAAGCCGCGAGGAAGAGACATTTTAATGTTTATATAAATAATATCTGCTACCTAAGAGTCCCCTATTTATTTTTATGAAGAGTTTTTCAATGGTTGCTTGCGATCCCGATAACCACAGTGTTCAACCTGCGAAGAGGTGGTTGACATATGTAGTCATCATATGTCATCATTATCAGCTTATTTCTGAGTTCACTGTCGTATTCGACTTTCCCACCTTCTAATGCTAATAAATCACAAAAGGTTTCTGACTTAGAATGACCCTAAATTACCCTTAGATTGATCGCCGAAGAGGACAAGGAACTCCCGTTTATCTGTTCTACTAACACTTACAGGAAAGATTGATGGATTTTTACTTTTCCCCAAAGTATATCTGAATTTAATGATAAACACGTTCGCTATGCTTGATTTGGCACAACCTTGGTTTGCAATCATAAATAACTATATCAAGTGCGATTGAGAAACGAAGTTTCATCTATTTTGGTTATACATTAGTTTTATTTTGCAAAACGGTAAAACAAAATAAGAAATCCGTCTGTACTTCGCTCTCGCTATCGACTACACTTCAAAATTCCGTAACCTCAATCTCTTCCCACGAATATCGCAATCTTTCTATTTCATCAGCATTCTTAACCTAAACTACGTCACAAATGCAGTCCGTTTATTGTTTAAATATCTATCAAAATGTTAGCAAATATATTCACAATTTATATTTAATGTTTATCTGTAGTTTATAACAACAGTTTCTCCAATGTCAAATTTAGAAATCATTGTCTCTTGGCCTTTTGGTTAAGATCAAAGTGTAGTATCTGTTCCGATGGATACTGCACCCCATAGACTGGTATTGTCTTGGCCTTAGAGGCTTGATTTACGCGGGTATATGGGTCTGTCCTGTGCAGTTCTAGAAGGTCCACCCTCCCAGGCTTCGCCTCCCCTCTTTGGGGAGGAGTAAGTTTATTGCTTACTGCATGAGGCACCCCTACCAGTTGATGTCGACGGGGCTGCCCAGGCAATTTTTAAACCCCACTTTCCCGACCCGACCTTGGGTCACATCTTACTTATGGGAGTAAGATAAAAACTGGCCTTGTGCCTAACTCCTGGAGAGGAGTAAATCAATACTCATATAAATAAACTCGGCTTATTGACACAGACAGACACTTGGCCTGAAAATAAATATCCGGTGATGAACAGACACAAAGATCACAGGGAGAAAGAAATACGCCCATTGCTAAATAAACAATAAAATCGATGGAAGCCACGTTCCGTAGGGGGCGTTGATACTTTGACTTCGTGTACGAAATCCCGGAATGAACGTTGCAGTTGTTGATTTGGAGATATTCAAAAAATGTTATATTACCTAACCCTAATTGAGATAGAATAGAGGCTGTTGGCTAACGAATTTGAAGGATCAACTTCCATCAATTTCCGTGCTCTTCTCACTTTCTCTCACTCCACTCGTTCATCGCAACTCATTCATCGCAACGTAGCAATAAAAACTATATATTTTGATACATAAATGTTTGCCGTCATTCTTTTAAACACAACAGTAATGTACAACACTATTTGAGGTCCAGGCTCTTGAAATGTGTAAAAGGACACTCGAGGGAGCATAACTCCCTCTCCATTGATTCTTATGAGATTTAAACAGTAAGTAAAGACGTACAAGTCTTTTAATTCTAACAAGTTGAAAAATGTTGCTAATTAAAGGCCCCACAATGAGAAATTAACGCAAGAAAATTACAACCATTTCAACATTCATAACTCTAGCTGAGTAATCTCTAATTTAACAAACTTTGTGAGTATGCTTTGATTGCTTCAAAGTATTGTTGGCATTGATCTGTTTCATTTATTAAAGATTACTAGTGTGTCTTATTACAATGAACCCGTTCTGGTGTCCCAGCTAGTATATATATATATATATATATATATATATATATATATATATATATATATATATATATATATATATATATATATATATATATATAGTCTCGGAAGTTTCTCAACCATTAAGACTATGTATAAAAAAAAATTGTTAGTCTTAAGTGGAAAA
>OY744521.1:85733384-85760884 GCA_963556195.1 Sepiola atlantica | reverse complement strand
TATATATATATATATATATATATATATATATATATATATATATATATATATATATATATATAAGCAATAAAAGAAACAATGTTTCAGACAAAATGTAAAAATAAAAATAGAAATAAAGGACAAGCTAATAAACAACTAGCAAAAATAAACTCAAAACACAGATTGAAAAGTTCTACCAAAATATTTCGATTGTAAAATACAATCATCATCAATCGGTAGCAGAACTTTAATTAAAAACAGAAAAGTTTTCAAATTTATACAAAGAACGCAATTTGGAAAAAAAATAATCACGTGTAATTAACAGTAGAAAGGAAGAAAGAAAAAAGACAGAAATGTTAAAAAAAAGAAGAAGAAGAAAAAGAAAAAGAAAGAAAAAAAATCGGCAGTTTGTTTATAAACGCCGATTGGAAACGCTGTAAGTTAATACAGTCGGGAAGAAAGATTAGTAGTAATTTAAAATATATGACAACAAGGAATTACACAAAAAAGGAGGAGGAGGAAGAGGAGGAGGAAAGAGGACTGTAGAAGTTATCCATTATCATATTGATTTAGGTTCATTTCGATTAGAATACACACACACACACACACACACACATATATATATATATATATATATATATATATATATATATATATATATATATATATAATTGTGTATATATTTTTGGACAAATTGATCAAAACAATGTAAAAGCTCGATGAATGTTAACATTCAATAACAGAGCATATTTAAGTCAACAATGTTATGTTAAATTCCAATGAACAAGTCTTTTTTCATTTTTTCTTGCCGAAATTCAAAGCAATTCAATGTAACTTGACAATTGTTTTCCCCAAGCAAAAAAAGAAACTAACTAAAAAACACTTTTACGTACATTTTACATAGAACCTAAGGATTTCTTCATAGTCAATAGGCCAGTTGGAATATATAACACAAATCCATGAAAGATACGTTTAACATTACAAATAATGCAAGTTGGATAATATAATATTTAATTGAACGTATCAAGAAAAAATTTTAATCATCAAAAAGCTATTATAAGAATATCGCGTAGTTATATATATTTTTCATATCAGTTCAGTTGTCTGCTTGTATGTTGATAGGTTTGTAAGTGTTTATTATTGCCTCGTGTATGTGTATCTGCATATATATATATATATATATATATATATATATATATATATATATATATATGGGGTAAGGTACACGATAATTCATGAAAATGAAGTGTCGTTATAGACAAAATGTGTGAAAAGATGACAGACGGAAAACAAGTCAAAGTGCAGGAGAAAAACAAAAACAAGAGATTTTCTGACCGGTTTCGTTCGTGGGGAACGTCTTCATATATATATATATATATATATATATATATATATATATATATATATACAGATGATAGATGAATGGGTGCTCATGTTCTGCTTTGCTTATCGATTGCATATATACAAAACTTTGATCTGCTTGCTCATCTAAAAAGTTATATTGTTTGAATTAGGAAAATCAAGTTTGCAAAACTCGTAAAATGTTAAGAAAAATCTTAAATTATTCGCTTTCTTCTCGCTACATCCCCTGATCTATCTTTTCCCCTCCCTCTCCATCTCTCCATCTAACCTTTTCTCTTTCCCTCTCGACTACGGGTTAAATAGTTTCACTAATTGCGGTGTTTTCCCCTTTTGTTTATAACGAACTATTTAAATCTTTTCATACTGCCCTTTCTTTATTACATTCTAACTGTTAACAAAGACACACACACATACACTAACAAATAGATAGATTAGTAGATAGATAGATAGAGAAAGAGAAAGAGAAAGAGAAAGAGAAAGAGAGAGACAGTATAAAATAAGAGCGGGGGGAGGTCAAACACTGTAAAGTGAGATAGACAGAAACTTAGTACAAGATGGGTCACTTAGTGAGTTAATTGCAAAAAGCTAATTAGAACAATTGCAATGGATTTCCGTTTCAAACATAACTCAATCCCTAGAGCAAGGAATATTTTACGATGTATTTTGTGTGATTCAATTATATAGGAAAATTATGTTACTGACACAAAAGTTTTATTCACTCGGCTTTAGTATAATAATAGACACGTCTAATTCTTATTAGCCTCTTTCTCAGTTTATTGGTGAGTTTTTACGCTGACAAATCACGGATATGTCTCAATCAGAATTATCCTTAGATTGATCGATTAAGAAGCCTAAATACTTCCGTTTATATATTTTACTTGAAGTGAAAGGAAAGACTGATGGAATCGCACTTTTCAAAGAAGTATATATACACTAATGATATTATACCCCCGAGCTATTTGACTTTGTGTAGCCCCCATTACAATTCACTTAATAACGTTGATTATATTTGTCTGTCTGTCAACGCGTGAATCTGGTTTATGTACACATACACCACTGGATATGGAAAGCTGACATTTGGTAGTTATTATCCTTCTTCTAATTCATTGTTGTCATCTCTATTTTCACACAGTTTTCACCATATATATATATATATATATGATTGTTTCGAAGTATTTCAAAATCTGGTCTCTTACACGTATTAAGTGCGTCTCATTACCACGAACCCTTCCTGGATCGGCCATTCTACATTTCGGTATATAAGAATACAAAGTTCCAGTGAGGAATGAAGTTCCATTCCTTTATTGAATGCATTACGTTTATTTCTCAAAGCGAAGAGACTTCTATTTACTTCCCCACTTGTTATTGTGTACACCAATTCATCTTGTGAAAATATCTTCAATCTTTCCGAAGAATGTCTAAAACTCTTCATTTTACAAACACTCTTAACGTAAGCCACACGCCACAAATACTTTATTTTCCCCCTGTTTATCTATAGTTTCGAGGAAATATTTAGATGCGGTTGTGTAAAAATAAGGTTAGAATTGAAAATTTCAAAATAAAATTAAAATTAAGTAGAGAATATAATTTTCCATTAGAATTCATGTTAGAGCAACGTATCAAGGCAGTTGTGTCACAGACAGGAAGTCGCTAGTAAAATGTGTCGAATCAGTAGATCAGATCTTTCTCATTTTACTAAATCGACAAAGATATGCGCTCTCTTATCCTGGAGATAGGTTTCGGCTATTATGTATACATAGCCTCTCCCTCCCAAAAGATCGCTAAAACTTAAATGATTTTGTGCTGTTCTTTATTAACAACATTTACGAATGGTGTTATTAAAAAGAAGATAATCACAATTTGAGAAAAGAGTAAAAGAAACGAATTGCTGCGACCTGTCATCCAACCAACAAAACTGCGATCCAGATATGCTGTGATCGAAGGATTGTTCCCTGTTGTGCTACTAGTCAAATAATTAATCCTCATTTAAAATGATCCAAAACTTAGTGTAGTATCTGTTCTGTAGTCATGATATCATCACCCCAGCGTAAGTTAACAAAAAATATTCACTATCAGCTGTCTAGTAGACTGTACACTGATTGATTTCTGTATTTAATCAGCATACATTTTAAAGGATTTTAATTTTGCCTAGTCGATTCCATAGTCTACGACGCCATCCATTACACCAATACATAGTTAAGACAGATTGTCCATGTTTATACTAGACAAATTTAAGCCACGTGATTTGATAATAATATTTTTTGTCGTTATTTGCAATATTTCAAAGATATCGCATACTTGCTATGGCTTTCTTAATTGGCACCGCATGCTTCGCCATCCTCGATAATTCAACTTTTTTCGTTAGTGAATATTGTCTGAAGAAATTTGTGCTAAAAATGTTTTCCCCTTAAAAAAATTCGCTCCACTGACTTGAAAAACTGGAGACTCCGATTTGTCTCCGTTATTGCATGTCCGTTCTATGAAGCAACATATTTCTAACGAATCATCTTTATTATACTAATGAGTCAGCACTTACCAAGGCCAAAAGCCACTCGATGATAAGGGTCAAGGAGACTGTCAGTTGGATAGTGAATAGTACTAATAAAGAATTAAAAAAGAATGACGGAATAGACAAAATTTGACTATTTTAGAGTGCAGCTTAACAAGTACGGTAGCAGTCCCTTGGTAATGTGTTACACAGACGAGAGTTCTTGGAAAGAAATTCTGTTCATGAATATTCCGTTTGGTTTTAGGTACATAGAGGAAGGAAAGTTTTGTGCAGTGGTGGTAGCGAGACGAATTCTTGCTCTGAATGTTTTACAGGGAATACCAGAGATTGGCGTTTAATGGTGCACCTACCATGTAAATAACGATAGAGTAGAGAAAGACTAGCAACGTTTCTTTTGTGAGAAAGGGGCTGTAGGGAAGAGAAGATGAAATCACCCACTAGATTTCGAAGTCAGTTTTGTAGTTTGTCATGGCAGAAAATGGTCACTAACCGACACCTCCCCAGGTTTGTCAACAGTACCCCATCTTACGACGTAGCTTACTCTTATACAGGTAGAGAATTGCATCAGGTTTTCCCGTAACCATAGCAACAGATTTGATGTAAGTCTTCCATTTCAGGTCTGGAGTGAAAGTGAGTCATGGGAGCGTATAATAGCAAGGGACATCCTGAAGAAGCGAATCATTCATTACAATTGATGCAAACCGATGGATTCGAGCCTTGGCGTTGAAAAGAATCACGCAATTTGGACTTTGGCAATCATTATAGAACGTATATTATAGTAACACTTATTGCGTCAAATGGATCCTATAAATCTCTTAATAAACTATCTGCACTAGTTTCTATACTACTAATATAACTGCATTTCTTTATCTATCATCATTCAGATATTGTTTTATGCTTATATTAGACTTTTACTTTTTATTTATTTAATTTTCAAAAATAAGTTGCTCGGAAATATTTCAAAAGTTTTCTTCTTCATTAAATAAATCAATTCTCGTCTTTTACTCGAAAGAAGTAGACAAAACGATTTTATTGATAAATCATTGAGCCGTAAAGATCGAAAAAATATGTCCATACCAGTTAGCCAGGCTCTAGCAGACATTTCGTTTTTCGAGGATCATTGTTTAGACAATACACAGAAACATAAGTGAGTCGTGAGACTGCATACCTCCGCCTGAAAACGTAAGGATTGGTCAAAGTCTGATTTGGGCCTTACTTATCCATGTTTTATGGATTATTCCCGTAGTTATGCCAGGGAAATGGTGATAACGAAAAACTATTTATCTAATCAGGCTGAAATTGGGCATGCTGGTTAAGGTTAGGAAATAGCATCAGATCCATGGATCAAATTTGGAAAATAATTCGGAAGTTGAAATTCCGTAAAAACATTAAGCGTGACCTAACTTTTCAAGATATAGGTAAAATGTCAAGGTCATATTATATGCGAGACTTCATTGGATACAATATGAGCCAAGCAGTGAGTCTATATGATGAACAGAACCGAAGTTATCGCCCAAAGTGTAACCTTTTCCGTGATCTTGACATTGACCATTGGTCTAGATATCTCCAAATGAAATAATTTCTTAGTGACATCATGATCGATATTTTGACCAAGTTTGGTGACAATTGGTCAAGCGATGTGGACGCTAAGCTGTACACAAGCAAACACGGTGACAGACTCAACCGAAAACAGCCTCTGTCTTGGCGGAGATAATAACGCCAATTTGACGAAGGAGCGGTATTGAATGAGGGCTTACAATTAAAAAAAAAATCAACTGATATTAGAGAAAAACTAAATCCACTGATAAGTGAAGAATATTTATATACTTCTTAACCTCTGTGTCTCGAGATATTGACTAAAGTATTCGTTAAACATGTGTCGCCACAGGTAACATCTCAAACTGATGACTGTTTACTTTGAATCACCCGAATCAAGGTCTACAGGTTCGGTCAGGGAAAGGGCCCTGTTGTATCCAAAATATCTGATACTATCGTTTACTGCATTAAGTATACGAAACCGACGAGTAGAGCAACGACACAAGAGTGGATGCAGATCAAACTTGCTAATTAAAGCTCAACGTCTGCATCTGTAGCGATTACAATTTTAATTCAAGACAAATTGCGTCTTAAGTGCACTTACAATGCAGAAAAGTACGTGTAGATAATAACACTGTGTTAAACCAGTTGAGCCATTTGTCGCACTGATAGTGAGATTAAAATGCCAACAACTTATTTACAATAGAAGAAAATCAGCTTTTTAACATATACAGTCAAGTCTATGCGAGCGACGGTTAAATAATTTGCATATTGTTTTGTAAAACTAACTCTGATTATTATTATGTTGGTAATTTGTTTTCGTAAATCAACAATAATTATGCTTCGAAAATATCTACACGTTAATATTGTTTTGATGTGTTACTTTGAAAGATGATGGCGGGATGTGTGTTATGTGTGGCTGAATACTTCTGTTCGTCAGATCACTACCGGACATGAAAGCAATGGAGGGCGAATGAGACGAGAAGTGGTAGAAGAAGAGAAATAGGGAATATTGGAATGCATTTATCTAGTCTTAATTTAGTGAAATTGGTCTAGACTACGATAATCACACGTTTTCTTTTTTCTAAGAATGTTCAATTAATTTTGAAAGAATTAATTTACGAGAAGAGGGAGAGCCAGTTTCTGTGCATTAGAGAGGGTTATCGCAGTGAGTTTACAATTAACAGAACGTAACTTGTAAAGTTTAGTTTTAAATATGAATACTTCTTTTATTCACCATTTTATGCTATTAATACACATCGTTAAGCAGTGAGTTTAGTGTAGCATATTTCGTGGAAGTAATATGGGGTGTTCGAGAAAAAATTGACAATTTTTTATATTATTTAATTTCAAAACCGTTTGAAGTATTTAATAGCGGTAAAGCGCAACGGATTGCTGTTTCCGTGTACTATTGGTGAGTTTGAAAACCAAAGATCATTGTCGACTGGAAATCACCAGAATATTGGAAAATACTGACCTGTATCATTGTGATCCGACCGTTTGCGGAGGAGTGTAACTTAGTGTATCCGCGCCGTAAGGACTTTCCTGAAAGAGCTATTTCATCCTGGTCACGGCACCAATGTAACACGATTATTTTCGGTGAGTGTAACTTCGAGTGCGTGAGCCACCCAGAGACATCTAAAAGGCTCACAAACCAATGTTACACTGCCCGGAAAATGATCATGTTATATCATGATGATTCGCGCCGAATAAAAAACAATTCGTAAATCTTAGTGTTCCTTGAATACCTTGAAGGCCGAAAGAGGTGAGCTGGAGAATTGCGACAGAGATGAATAAGCGATAGCTGGAAAAAAAAACCATAGCACCGTATCCGCACAATGTAATTCGTCGAGAATATGTAAACAGTATGGCAATATTTAAACAAGTCAATGCGGACCATAGCTAGAGAAATGAGCGACATATTTTCGACCATGAAGAAAGCGTCGAGCGATGATCTTCGCCACTCCTCATATAAGTGTCGGAATGGCCAAGTACTTACCGCCAATGCCCTAGAAAACTACCTTACTAAATTCCGCACTATTAAAAATCCTCAACAAGTTCAAACACCCAGTCAAGTTGGAGTTTCTTTTCAGAACAAGTTGTAAATTACGTAGAAAAAAGGTGACTATTCTACAGCCTACGCAAAGCCCCGTGCGTCATGAAGATCAAGTTATCCCAAACTGTAATTGCCTTGGAGTGTGTTTATAGCGATAAAAATGTTATAAAGATTTTATTTATGCAAACATATCACGGCCACACATCAAGTGGAAATGTTTCAATCGTAGCTTTAATAAATAGGTGAATCCCTAGAAAGCAGACATATTTAATTGGCCTGGATAGATCGTTGCGTATTAAAGCTACGATCGAAACTTTTCCACTGGATATGTAGCCTTGATATATTTGTATACATAAAACTCATATATATATATATATATATATATATATATATATATATATATATATATATATATATATATATATATTAAATAAAAATACTTTAAAGGATTATTTGTTCAAAAGAAGGAAAACAAAAAAACAAAAACACACGAACGAACAGGTTGACAAAAATACAGGAAAAATAAAAGTCAATGAAAAATATCAATTAAACAACACAAATTAACACACACTTACATCAATTAAAAAATTCTCTCTTGTTTAGTACTGAAATTTTTTAACGAAAATATAATAATAGTTAATGTATTAAAGATAAAAGAAGAGAAAGAGAATAACTGTCGAGTATAATTTCCGTTATTGTTAATAGAGGATTTGATATTGGCTAAGGGTTAATCACGTTGACACACCAGTCCTCACCAGATCCATGAAGATAAGCGACATTGAGCTTGGTTAGTACTAGATAGGTAAATATTTGGCAATACCAGGCGCTGCATGTGGAAAACTTGCAATGGACAAATAGCGTCACCACACGCAGTGCCTAGCGTGGCGACTATGGCAAAACCCCTGAATGAAAATCACTAATAAGGTGGACAGAAACCAGAGAGGGGTTACTCCTCCAGGTATGATCAAAAAGCCCTAATGGTGATGGTGAAGGCTTATTCTGACTACGTTGTTTATGACTGAACATAGACATACCACGAGTTTAAGGAAATAATTACTACAAAATGTTACTATATAAACAAAACTATATGAGAAAGTATAAATGAGCGAGATCGAGTGACAGCATTCCCTAGTTTCTTTTTTACAAAATTGTATATCCCTTTTTTTTTTATAAAAGAACCTTTTATCTTGTTCTAAACGTTATGTATGTGGTTGCTGTCAGTCTGTTGTGTTTTTATTTCGTTTATCTACAAGCAGAAACTGTTAAGTTATGATGCTCTTTCTTGGCCTTTTGGCTAAGATGAAAGTGTAGTATCGCATTGGCCTTCGGGTCTTTATTCCGCCGGTCTGTGGGTTTGTTCTGTGCAATTCTAGGAGGTCCACCCTCCCAAGCTTTGCCTCTCCTCTTTGGGGTGGAGTAATTTTATCGCTTACTGCCTGAGGCGCCCCTACCGGGGAATGCCGACGGGGCTGCCCAGGTATTTTTTGTAGGCCATAGTGCTCGCCTTCTCGGGTGCTGGCCTTTCAAATCCCACTTACCCGACCTTGTGTCACATCTTACCGCTGTGGGAGAAAGATAAATAGAAGTTATTATGCCTTCTTTTTTATGTTGCTTTTGAATTGTTAACCGCTACGGATCAAGTGATGAATGTGGAACACCCAGGAATGATATTTTGGAGTTCATTATTTTCATTTATTTATTTTTTCATTTGAATTAAAGGGGACATCCGAAGTGAGGAGTTGTGCAGCGAGATATTTGTTCACATTTCACTTAAATTTCTGCATTTCGGTAGAGTCAGGGACTGAGGGAGCAGGAGGGAATTCCAAAGGGTGGCAGCTCGAGGAAAGAAGATATCAGAGAAGAAAGCCCTCCGGCACCTGATGACCTCCATAGTCAATGGATGAGCTTAAACTGATTGTCAAGTTGGTCGGGTGTATTTACGTCGACGAAGCACCAGAGCAGCCAATTCATCGGAGCACATTCCATTGAAGTACTTGTAAAATTTGGCGATAGAACAAGGGCTGGAGCTTGGGGGATAGTGTTAACCTATTAGATTAGCGACTCTTTTTTGGACCCTGTCTATGAGGGAGGGACTAGTAGATGGATTGCTAGTTCAAATGTGACAACAATACTCAATACATGGGCGGATGGTGTCTTTGTAGATATATAGACTACTGGCAGGTGTGTGAAGTGTTCTAGCACGGTAGAGGGAGCTCACTTTTTTTACAGCAGCCTTGGCAATCTCTTCTATGTATTTATTCCAATTCATGTGACCTGTGAATATTCGGCCGAGAAGTTTGAACGTTGGACTCTCAGGTAGGATGTTATTAGCCATGTATCTTCAGACGATGTGATTGATACCTATGTGGCAGAAAGGCGGTCTCTGATAAGTATTTTCCAAATAATTTTAACGTAGGTAATTTAGAAAATTCTACGCTCAGGATATAGCAAAGAGGTCCTAGCACTCATGGTCGTTATGCCGTTGTCGCAGGAAGAGACAATCTCACACCAAAATTAGGGATTTAAATGTCAGATGCATGTGTGTGTAGACCCATGGTTGATTGTCCTTACTTTGTGTGTTATAGTGCCGAGCGGCTGTAATTTTGTGATTCCTGTATTTTGTATTTATTGTTTTGCCGTTGTTTTAGATTAATTAATCTACTGCCTTGAGAGTATTAGTTACGGTTAAATTTTTATAACTTGTCATAAAATTGAAAAAAAGTGCAGGCAAGGTATGTTGTATAATGTGTGTGTGAGTGTGAGTGAGTGAGGGAGTGAGTGAGCGAGAAAGAGAGAGAGAGAGAGAGAGAGAGAGATGGTGGCTAGAAACGGCATAGTAAAAAGTGACTGGCAACGATCGGACTCTTTTTCTAGCAGACCGAATCTGTTGCGAAGGTGTATCGAGGGCTCATGCGAAGTGCCCTAAGTCTGAATGAATTTTGGGTACAAATAACAAAACGGCAGTTTTGAATTTCGGCTTGCGTCGAAAGATTCCGTACACTGGATATTAATAACGATAGGAATCGCGAATTTACAACCACATTGTGTTGAGATCATGCGATGTTAATTAAAGATGGCAGACGCGTATATTTCGTACAGGCAGATGACAGCAACAAAGTCAGGACAATGTCGCATTTGAACGAATTTGTTAGTGATACACGAAGAAATTTAATTTCATTTGGCTATAACGACAACGAATAAAGAAATACTTTTATTTGTATAAAGATGTATAGTGTTTGTTTCTTTTGTTATCGAAAGATTGAGTATAAATAAAGTCTTAGTTGCATTCTATTGTTCAGTGTGAAGACCACTCGGCGTTATTTTTAATGAAATGATTTCTGTGACTGTTAATGACATTTGAGTTGATATGACTCAACTTTATCTCGCTTGTGCCATTTTAAAGCCATAGTGTTGTGTAACGGGTATGTGAAGACTTGAAGACCTTCAGCTGGTCTGGACACTGTATCGCGGGAGTTTATTTTATGAATGTCACCACTTACCAACGCCAATAGCCGCTTGAGGATAAAGGTTAATGAGATTATCAGTTGGACGACGAACAACACTATGAGAGGATTGAAAAAGTTGGACAGGATGGACAACATTTGAATACTTAACCACTCAATAAGTATTTCTTTACATTGAACTTGATTGTATTCTGCAGGGAAGCAGTCCCCCAGATGAAAAGTACTAAGAAAGAAACTCTGTCCATTTGAATTCCGTTTGGTTTTAAGTACACAGAGGAAGAAAGAAATAACGTTATAAGTATGAGATGGCTTTGATTATAGCTAACCACTTATCGGCGATTTTTGGAGAAAGACAGCATCAGCACACGCGCTCAACGAAACACCGGCGACGAAGAAAGTATGTTTTCAATTAAAATGATTTAAACTGTTAATTTTTAATAAATATAATATTATAAGCAAACGTTTTTAAGCTCTATTTTTCAGCCAGTTTTCACCATTTATTTTACATATATTTTTGTTTGCTTCGAAGTGTTTTGGGCGAAGACCCCTTCTAGTTATTACACAACAGTAATTTGAACCTCATCTGGTACGGGTATTCCAGATAGTTTTAGATATTATAAAAGTATTTAGTTCGGTCAAAATTTACAGTATGCTTTCGATTTTTCTATGTGTTCTGGGATCTTATTTTGTACAGTTATTACAGAGCCTAAGTGTGTCTCCGTATTTTGAAGACGTGCGTTTTATTCAAATCTTTACTAAATATGGTCAAAAGGAAATTAACAAAAAGAGCACAGAAAGAATAAGATGGCTTCGTTGTTCCTAATGGAAGACGTTCTGCTTACAAGAAGAATTAGACTTGAGAATGGTCTGCTTTTATCTGCGACGACAAAGGAGCAGTTATTTTAGCTTTTAAGAAGACAACGACGAATCGTCTGTAAGTAGATCGGTATTCAAAAGATTCGAGTGGGTGTTTTTTATTTGCATTTCCGGCGAACCATTATTGAGCAATAACGTTAATTGGAGGAAATAAACATCTATAACGTTTCCATCTTTTTGGGTCTCTTTTCTGTTTTTCTCGAGTCGATAAAACGATTTCTCATCAATAAATTGACCTTGTATTTCCTTAGGACACACAGACATTCAGAACTAACAAAAGTAAGAACTGAAAGCAAGTATGAGAAAGAGAGAGCAAATAGAGATAGATAGGTAGGTTGGTAGAGAGAGAGAGAGAGAGAGAGAAAGAAATAGAGAGAGAGAGAGAGAGAGAGAGAAAGAGAGAGAGAAAGAGAAAGAGAGAGATAGAGTGAGAAGGAGAGAGGGAGTTTAACGAGTCTATTTGGTACAAAAAGAATTTCCGACAAAAAAAGACAACTGTCTCACCCGCCTTTCTTCTCGACAAACATTTTTAGATGCGTCCAATCATTTCTATGAGTGGCTCTGTTTGTCTGTCTGTCTGTCTGTCGGTCTATCACGTTTAAATGTTACAGCATGGTTTTCGTGGGTCTATCAAACTTAAGTTTGTGATAATATTGTTAGAGAAGTTAACCTCTGTTAATCGATCGGTCGTTTTGCTAATTATTCGATCGATCTCCTCCTTAAACTCCAACCCTTCCTCCCCATAGTAAGACCGGTGGCAAAGTCGTAGTGGTAGAGCTACCCAGCTAACAGTATTCTGGAAATTCAGGAGGAGTCGGCTTCAAGATCTGTCGCCATATGGTCGTACCTGCCTCTGCATGTGGCAAGCACAGACGCGTTAGGCGTGGAACCGCAAATCAATGGATTGAAAATCGCAACGTTGCTTTTGCGCAATTCCTTTAGGAGTTTATGAACAAAACCTTCCCCGACTTCGCATGGAACCGCTGAGCTTTGGTATTCTTGACTCGATGTTGAGGTAAACATTTGAAACCGTGCAGGTTAACGAATAGCTGCGACTAACGAGTGTTGCATACCCTTTAATTACTCGTACCTTTTCTTCTTCGTCGTGGAGGGGTGTCGTCTCGATGTCGTCTAGTGGTCGAGTTCTTTCTTCGCTTCTGTACTGTCGTGAACATCGCCGTCCGCTGTGTCTGCAAAAAAACATTCATAACACAATTTAGGAGGTGAACAATCTTTTAAATTTTGAATCTTTTAAAACTGAATGTTCTCGTCTGGTTTGCCATTCATTGCAAAACATTAGTTCATATTCTTAACAAAAAAATGTATTTCGATTTCATTTCTTTCAAAAAGTAACTTATCCGCCTCGGAATTTAAAAAAAGCGCTATCTTAAATAATGACCTAGATAGCAGCAGCTATTAACATTATAAGTTCTTAACATTACTAGAGATACAACCAGCCAAACTAGCTAAAGACTTAAGATCTTAAGATCTACAAGTGCTGATTTCAATCATGGCATTCGCTTTTTTCGTTTTTGTTTGAAATCTTCTATTCATTTTTAATATATTATTTATTATATAAAAACTAAAGCAGCGTAAAGTAGTTATTTTACTCTTTTGTTATAAGTTGAATAAAATAAGATTTGCTTTGTTTCTGATCCTTCGCATATTTAAAGCAATTTGGAAGCAAATTAAACTGTTGAATAAAAAGTAATTTTCACCAGCTTTAAAATTCTTAGCAGATACTCATATATTAAAAGATTGAAAGTTTCGGAATTATGCTTTAAAAACTATTTCGAAGGAAATAATAAAAGCATAGTTTAAAAAAAAGCAAAACAAAATGAAAGTAAAATAATCCTGGGCTTCGCCATGTAGAGACAGCTAGTATATACATATTGCACTTGGTCACGTCCCGTCTTAACCAACTTGCTTAGTCTAACCACTGAGAGTTAGTAATTTGCTGTATCCTTTCCCCTTCACAATACATTGAGGTATGTATCCTGTGGTTGCGATAATCTTCAAACCCTGCTTCATCTGAGAAGAATAGAGTTAGTCATTTAATGTATCATTTTCCTTCATAATACACTAAAGTCGCGATAAACTTCCACTCTTGGGAGGTTATTATATCCTCTTCGTGTCACATTAAGTTAAGGTCTGTATTCTGCCTTGCTTGCTTGATCCCAACCATCAATCACCCCAGGTCGAGCCGAATTGTGAGATAGACCATGGGCTCTAAAAAACAGCAAAGTCCGGTTGTTAGTTATTCTTTAGGCGTGAACATTAAATCTGCACGTTCAGTGATAGAAGATTTTATTTCAAACTTAAGCGTGACAGACAGATGGATTGACACACAGAACTTATAGAGATCCGTCTACAAATCTACAATGCGATTTTAAATGCTAAATGTGACAGATTGACGCAAATACTATTTGAACCTTAAGCTTGACAGACCGACCGGCCAATTGACGAACAGGAAAATCCTTTGGACACATCTCAATAAAGAAATCAAATCGATCCAAAAATACTTTCCATTTTTTTTCAAAGAACGGAAGAAAACATTGAGATGTTTTCTTTACAAGTTTGTTTTGTGTGTTTGAAGCTAATCTGCTACAATTTTACACAATTATTTAGACTTGACTTCGAATCGATTTCTTAAAGGTCAAAGAGCAACGACAATGGATAAAGATTAAGGATATCTAACAATACAACACAAAAAGGGCCCAACCTTTGCGAACCCGCTTACCTTTTTTTATCCATATGAACAGAATAACAACATATGGTTGAAGTAGAAACATTTTATTGGTTTTGTTTTCATCTCCCCAACCCCCAATTATTTAGTCTTTCAGAAGGAACAGGATTTGAAGCTTTTCCCTCCTTTAGGATACAGACCGTAACATAGCGTATACAATGAACGAATGGCCAACTCTATTCACCTAAGAAGTGATGCTGACCAAGTTAATTAAAACAAGAAATAACCAAGAGAAACAAACAGACCCAAACATGCGACTCGATTTAATAGGCTTGTAGCTAATTGTATGTATTCATGATAAATAACAAGCCATTATGTAGTCCCTATTCACTTGCCTCCCAACGAGGGTAAATTAAGACACAGTATAGGCTTTTATTGTGAGCGATATAAACCTCACCCGAAAGGGGCACCTAGGATGGGGTAAAAATTTAAAAGATGTTGCAGTCAAGAAATATTTCACCTTCCCTGACTGAAGACAAAACAGATTGATTTAGTATCTCGATCAGTTTAATGGCAAATCGAACGCCTTTAGTTTATCTAATTCAGAAACAAAATAACTACTGTTAATGATTCATCGTATTCGATTAATTGAACAAAAGTTGATATTTTATGCATAGCTGCGGAGAAATTAAGGGTTCACGCCGTCCCTAAAAAGTAGTGGGGTAGTTTCTAATTGAATACGACATAGCCGATTCCATAGTTCACAGTGTTATCCATTATGCATATACTTAAATTAAACATATCTGCCAACAAGATATCTGATGATGACTTATGTCAGTCGAAACGTTGGTTATATATAAATCAAGATACAGAATGATCTTTTGAAAAAAATGTCAAATGAAATTAAGAACAGCAATAGCGTACAGTGTACCGCACAAAAATGCAACTCATGGAATCGTTAATAAAATTCACATCCTTTCTGCAATCCAACCATATTTGGTACAAATAAACTTCAGAATATGCCTGACTTGTCCACCAAGTTTCAGTCATGAATGTCCAACAAACTTTATTTTATCACCGTTCAATGATATGCTATGATCACTTTAGTGATCGCCTCATGAGTAGAATGCATGCTCCTGAATAGGCTTCACACTCACCGGAGCTTAACTCCCATATATTTATCTATAAAGTAACCTTTACCTCAAAGATAATGCTTCAAATATATCAAAACAATGGTTAGACTATTGCTGAATTGAAGAGTGTCATTACAGACAAAATTATGGCAGTGCAAAGAAAGGAGTATGTCAGAGTTATTGACAATTTTGCTCGTTGTATCCAAAACTGATAATTATAGAACGGCAATAAAAAGACACTTTGACATTTTTGACTAAAGCTTTGTGGACATATCAGGCATACACTGAAGTTCATTTGTACTAAGTCTGATTATATTTCACAAAATGGCGTAAATTTTATTAATGATTTCATAAATGGAATCTTTGGGGATCATCCTGGAGATAAAATTGGGTGAATACATAAATAATGGCAGGAAAAAAGAAGCAAGAAGGCATTTTTAGGGAACTATCGGATCAAATATTTAACAAGATTTTTTTTTTACATTAATATTGCATCAATAGTGCAAATGTGTGCAAACATGATTTAAGAGTTGATTGAGGAGATAGTTAAAAAGGGAAATGCCCCAAAGACATAATACACAAACAAATGCATAACTACACATGGCGAATTTTAAATGGTTCCTGTATTCTTTATCCCGAGAGCGATCATAAGCTATAAGTTAATGATTATAAAATGCCGAATGCGAAGACTGGTCACAACCATTTGCAAACGCGCCATGTGACAAGGTATCTTAATCGCCAGCATCGTAGGCGTACAATAAAAAAAAATGATAACAAGTAGACATTTTGATTTATGGATGTTTTAGTCAAGCGTTTACATTAGCAGAACGTGATCGGAAGCGCGTGCTATTACTTATTGCACAAGCGTATCCGTTCCGTCAAATAATGACGGAGGAAAATGTTACATTTTTAGAAAAAAATAAATCAAGCATAACAAAAATGGGCAAACTTTTTATATCACAATAAAACGTCTTTTGCATTTGTATCATACTCATCAAAATCATTTTTTTTATCTCAATGGTCGAGTCTTGCTACTTTACATCAAGCGAAAACAAACAATTCTCACTTTTAATACTAGCACTCGAATTAGCTGTTCCTAATATTATAGACCTACTTACCCTTTAATGTTACGCACTATCTCCCTCCACACCCCTCTCTCTCTATATATATATATATATATATATATACATATATATACATATATATATATATATATATATATATATATATATATATATATATATATATATATATATATATAATTACTATTTTATGTATCCACATAAGATTTTATAAGGAGATATTATTTTTTATGTATCAATTTTCAGTATTTACTTCAACAGTGCTCGATACGTAAGTAGAGCTAGATAGTAAGCTATGAAAATATATTAATGGCAATTAAGCTACACAGACGCTCCCGGGGACATCTTCAGGCTAAAATGCATGGAGTTATTTTTGCCGAAAATAACTCCATGCATCCATGTGTAGATTAATTGCCATATATATATATATATATATATATATAGAGAGAGAGAGAGAGAGAGAGAGAGAGGGGAGAGAGAGAGAGAGGGGAGAGAAAGAGGGAGAGCGAATATTATGGTTTGGTTGAAGTATTCTACTTAGTATATTACATATTTTTTATGTTTCAGAAGGCACCGGGAAAACTAAAAAAGGGAAAATAAAAAAATCGAAAGCAAGAAAACAGATAATGTTTTGGCAACCATGGGTAACAATTTTCTCTATCACTTACTGTTTTTCTCAATTTACAAAGTGTAAAGCAGTACAATCCTCATGTTTTGAGGCATCAGCTCCTAATATAAAGGTTCCTGAGAAACATGTGTACAGTCGGATGTGTAAGTAGTGCTAGTTCTATTTACAAATCCTGTGGTATACACGTTCAGTAGGCATTTTGATAAAAGATTTAATACGTCTACCGCACAAAACAAAGCACTAATGTTTATATAAAACATACAATGGAGGAACATAACATCGGAACTTTAGCCTTTACCCGCCCCTGATTTAGTTTGTATTGAAGAATTAACTTGTGACTGATAACATTTTGTTAATTGTTGAATTAGACGACTGCAACCGTTACGAGATCCACGGCGAAACATCAGAGATATTGCACTTGCATTTTATCGAAATACCCGCTAAGCTGCAACTCTACATAAATGTATCGTGTATGCAATTTAAAATGTAAAGTAAGTAATGTCATTTGATCTCCGTAGAGAGTGATTCGGAGGAAAGCTGAGTTCAGTGCCAAAAACGTTTGTCGCCAGATGAACCGATGCCAAAATGACATACAATTCCAAAACTTTAGCAAAACGTAAATGGAATATTAAGTAGGCTATGCCAGTCGATACTGATAATGAATATAGTATCTATGTTAATTCAAATATTTGTCTTAACTAACTCGATTGTTTTTAATGTATATTTTAATAAACTATTACCCAATATAATTGCTCTAACTTCTAGTTATTTTATTTCATGCAGATAAGCAATAACTTCGAATATAAATTCTATGAATAAAAACACTAAACAAATATGAAAGAGAGAAACGATATTTTTCATATAAAATAATAACACCATTAAATATTGGCGTTCAGATGGCTAATAGATTTGCAAGCGTAATTAATCTATGCACATGTTTATTAAAAATAGTTTTGCATAAAACTTTTCAACTTTAAAATAAAATTATTTTGACAAACTTACATAAGCATTTTCATGAGGAAAACAGATTTTCTAAACAAATAAATACATGAAAACTAGAAGATTGTTCGAGATATAGAAAGGTTACAGAAAAGGTGCACAACGATTATCGGCGACATGACCAATTATAAAAAAGGACATATACTAGGTTACTTCTCGTTGTCTATTGTGTTAAAGAATTATCCCCCCTTCTCTATCATGTTTATAAATCATATCCGATGTCTTTTAAAATAGTCCAATTTGTTTGGGCAAGACAATTCTCTTTGACCAATCACCAAGCATTTAATTTTTGCAGGTGAAAGTCATACATCATTTATTTTCCCTCTTTTTAAAAAATAGTCTCCGTACGATAAGGACTACCGAGCTATCTTAAATGAACCCTCTTTCATAGTATCAGATGCGTTGATCTTTAAATTAAGTCGCAAACACAACTAGTTTGCAGGACGTTTCTTGCATTATAATTTCAATACATATATAATTTAACCCTGTTTTGTGTGCCTTATGCGATACATTTTCTTTCTCTTAATCTTTCCAACGTCCTGAAAAAAACAAAAAAAAACAAAAAACAACAAAAAACAACAACAACAACAACAACAACAACAACAACTACTACTACTACTACTACTACTACTACTACTACTACTACTACTACTACTACTACTACTACTACTACTACTACTAAATTTAGTTAATTTTGCCAACAAATCACTTCAAGATTTATGTTTTAATAATATTCAAACAGTTGGTTACCACGAGACTTTCCGAAATCAAAATTCGTGGTGATCTAACTGAATCCTTTAACATTTTAAATAGTCGTAATCATAATAAGCAATTTTTTTTTAAATATTTCAAAGTGAATCATCAATTTGATCCATCACTCCCAAACTCTGGTATTTATAGTCATTAATTACTGCACCAAGTTGCTAGAAAGTACAACATTAGCTATGGACAAAGAGGAAATTTCCACTAGAAATAAAGTTAACTTGCTCAACGGAAATGACGTTCCGAACAGGAAGTTGAAATGCCAGAACAAGCTTGTCTAATCTTTCTTTTTGATCTTATCTGTCAACCAGAATAGGCGTGTTATTAATAATGTATAACCCTCTCCATATATATTAAAGAGAAAATAAAACGATGAAGAATATAAACCCAAATCGAATGTCTTATTATTCTACAACTGTGACTACGAATAACAGCACATGAATGTTACTGTTGTTATTACAGTAACGGTTTCCACAGTCAACACATCATCACGACTATGACAAAAGCTGTTATCGAGTGAATAAAAAAGAGAGAGAAAGAGAGACAGATTAACTCTACATACTGCGATGGCCAAAACGACAACTGCTGTTACGAGACGACGTCGGCAATCTGTTGAGATCGGAGAATTCCCAACGGTGGTGGGACAAATAGTTTTGAAAATATTATTGACCGATTTTGTAACTACGGTATAGAGAATGCATTTCATTAATAACAGTGGGAGCTTTCAGATGACATTTTTAAAGAATTTGAACTTACTGGAAGTTAGATGGATGCTTTGTGTGATACTTTGTTGAATGAGGAATTATCTAATGTTTTTACGGTTATTTTCTTCGAACTGTTGTGTTATGTTTTCAGTTACCGGTGCGTGTATAAAACATTATACACCCGTGTCGTCGTCGTTATCGTCGTCGGGAACCCAGGTTCTTGCTTACCTGTGAATACAACCACTCGGACACCGATGTTTAGTTTTTAATAAAGCTTTATTACAAAGAGAAGAACAGTCACAGAAAACGTCAGAGAGACATGTTACTTTCGCAAAACGTGGCTATGAGAGAGAAATACAGACGTTTAGATAGACGGATAGCTTGTCTAGCTACCCATAATCTCATTTTGCGCGCTTTCCCCTATTAATAACGGTACCTATGACACCTCGTTTCCACTATAACACTCGACCACACAGAAATTAAAAACTCCCCCTGAAAGTCAGGTGGTTTCGTCGACTTCCACTGGGTCATCTCTGACTCTTTAATGCTACTCAAACTGTTCTATTCAAACAACGTACCTCGTTATGTAACAATTGTATTCATTAACGTTGATACTTCTATTTCTACCACGTTGCAATAACAAACATCAACGTCTAAGACGACCATAATAAATGGAAAATCAATATAAATATTTATACCTTTATCTAGCTATATATATATATATATATATATATATATATATATATATATATATATATATATATATATATATATATATATTGTGTTATAATGGAATAATTCCAGGAAGAAATCCGGGTAAGAGAGCTCAATGTGGTAAACAGAGCAAGAATAACGTAAAATATAATAACACGAAATTACATGATTGTCGATGCAATAATTTATTTCAACCTTGTGGTTTTATTCAAGCATCAAATTAGACAATTGCATTTTTGAGACTGACAGAAAACTGAATTTACCCTTCAGTTTTCTGTCTGTCTCAAAAATGTAATTGTCTAATTTGATGCTTGAATAAAACCACAAGGTTGAAATAAATTATTGCATCGACAATCATGTAATTTCGTGTTATTATATTTTACGTTATATATATATATATATATATATATATATATATATATATATATATATATATATATATATATATATATATCTGTTAACGAAAATAAAGTAGAAACGAAAAGTGACAGAAATTTATGGCATGGTGTATCTGCGAGAAAGTGTAAATTATTTTTTATTTTCAAATATTATGTATTTTTTGGAGTAGAGTAATATAGAGATACAACGAATTTTTGATTACAGCAGGCATATGACATGGACAAGTTATGGCACTTTGTTCACCAGAAATAGGTTATAGAGTATTTAGAAGGTAGTAGCATCGGGTATCTGCGACTTGATTTACAGCAAAATGGAGAATATGTGTATTATTGAGATACATTTGAGTAGAAAACGGCTACTATGAGTAGCAACTATGCTTTATAAGTTTTATGTATAATGTTGTGCTTACGAGACCTTTACATTTTTAAACTTTAATAAATGTCTACCTTGTACTTGGTATTAATTTTCTTATATTAGTACTTCTAATAGTTCTGTGTGTGAGCTCTAAGAAAGTATAGAGTTATTATGTAAAGCCACTTACACAACATATGCAAACGTAAAAAACATATATGATTAAGATGCGTATATTAAATTTAGGTGTTTAGCGATGAAAATGCTATTTCAAACTTAATCGTGACAAATGAACGAACATGCTATTTCAACATTAAACATGGCAACCCAACAAGAATGCTATTTCAAACTGAATCGTGACAAATGAACGAAAATGCTATTTAAAACTTAAGCATGACAAACTAACGAAAATGCTATTTCAAACTTAATGGTGACAAATTAATGAAATATCATTTCAAACTTAACCATGACAAACGAACAAGAATTCTATTTCAAACTTAATCGTGACAAATTAATGAAAATGCCATTTCAAACTTAAGCATGACAACCCAACAAGAATGCTATTTAAAAGTTAACCGTGACAAAATAACGAAAATGCTAAAACTTAAGTATGCCAAACCAACAAGAATGTTATTTCCAACTTAACCTCGAAAATCCAATGAGAATTCTATTTCAAACTTAATCGTGACAAATGAATGAAAATGCCATTTCAAACGCAAGCATGACAAACCAACCAGAATGCTATATAGAACTTAATCGTGACAAACCAACGAAAATGCTAAAACTTAAGTATGCCAAACCAACAAGAATGCTATTTCCAACTTAACCTTGAAAAACCAATGAGAATTCTATTTGAAACTCAAGTGTGACAAACAAACGAAAATATAATTTTAACTTAAGAGTAACAGACCAACGAAAATGTAAGTTCAAACTTAAGTGTGACAGAGCGACCGACGGGTCTGAAGCGTAACAGGCCGACAGAAGGATCTGGTGATAGACCGACTGAGCACTTCAAATAGATTCGAGGACATATCTTTTAATACATAAATAAACTTACACGAACATTTTACTGGGAAAACAATTCCATCAGGAAAAGGAAAATCAAGGATGAATAATTTACTGAACGGAATACTTTCAGGAGCAAAAAAATCACGAGATAAGTCAACAGTTTGCGATAACCCCCCCCCTCAACAAAAAAAACTCCAAATCACGCTCGTGCCCACGCTTTTAGAAAAAAAAAACGCACACATTTGAACACCACAAAGACAACGTCAATCCAGATATCTCCCAAGCGCGTACGTCACACAGCTTCCAGCCTCACTCTCCGACTACTGACATCGCTATGGTAACATCAATCTAAAGTGACGTCATTCGCAGAGCGTTTATTTCGCGCTAAAACTTCGTTTCACTAATGGCGTTCGTATTCGACAGTTATTTCGCAATGAAAACGGTTTATCACTTTTATTTTTGCTATAACAACATCTGTTACTCGCCCGCATTTTCAGTGAAATTTATTGCTTCGAACTGTTTTCTTTTCCAGTTTGTTTTCATTTAACCTCATATTCTTTTCCTGACCGACTTTTAAATTGAGCGCCTGCTTTCTTTGAAGAGGTCTTCAGTTAGAACCGAGTTTATTTACCGGAATTAGTTCCGTGGAGGAGAGACGCCACTTGATGGATCTTCAAAGAAAATTAATTATGTTGATGGTTTATCTAACTTGGCATAAAGAAAAAGCGAACACAAAATAATATATATAATACACACACATACACATACATACATACATACATATATATATATATATATATATATATATAATCATAAATATTTGTTTTTTATCTACACACGTGTACGTTTCATCCTTACAGGAATCGTCAGTGTAGAGAAGATTTATTGATACCGGTGGCCGGACTCGAACCCTGGAACGCGAGTTATACTTCAAACTCAAATTCCAACGTGTTTGTCCGTTAAATCATCGAGAAATGAATCATATTTAAAAGCAGCTGGCAGCTGTCGTAAAGTGTTCGACTTTTTAAAGGAACATGATATTGCTATTTATATATATATATATATATATATATATATATATATATATATATATATATAGATATATATATATATAGAGAGAGAGGCATGTGATACTTACAAGGCAATACAAGGTGTGACGGATAGACACAAGTTGGAGCAAATAAGTGGTGGAACAAGTTAAATAGTTTCACCCTTAATAAAATGTATACACACACACACACACACACACACACACACACACACGCACACACACACACACACACATATATATATATGTTTATTTATTTATTTTTCACAAACACACATATATCTGTCTATCTACACAATGTTACAATGTTATGCAATATCTGTATCAAGATGGTTTGGTGGAAACTCCGTATGTTATATTTCGGGAACTCTTCATTTCTTCAGAACCGTGCTTAACTCAAGTTCAAGCGTGCATATGAAAGTAACAGTGGTATACAGTCTCGCAGAAAATACTGATTAAATTTGAATTTAAACCCGATTTAAAAAAAAAATAAAATAAATAAATAAAGTTTAATTTTTTTAATTTTATTTATTTTTTACTTAATTAATTAATTTATTTTCATTAAATTTTTATTCATAATTTTTTTTTTTAGAATCTTTTTTTTTTCTTTTTAAATTTTAAATCTAAATTTAAACCAAGTCTATTCGTTTAAATGAATATGTCGGTTAATTTTGCCATTAAACATTGCGTTATCTTTTGTTCGTTTTATATTATTGTGTATATTAATATTTAGTTTATTTATTAATTTATTTTTTAAATGTGTATATTTTATTACTTAATTTAATTCAAGCTAGTATTATTTGTTCATTCATCGCTAATATCTGTCTCAGTCGAATTACAACAATCGAAAGGGGGTAATTCAGTTGGGTCTGTTTAATGATGTTTAAGTCGCTTTTAAATTTGGTTATTTCTAATATGTTAGACTAAAATGTTGTTATTCTCATATAACGAATGTATTTCTTTCGTTTTCATTTTTTAAATCTATATATTAATACGATAGCGTGTGTGTTCGTGTGTCACGCTTCCGGCAAAAGCTCTGCGCATGCGTGCCGCACCTAGATTTTGAAAAACATTCAACTCGCCTAATTTTCGAAAAATTTTCAAGTATTTTTCTTTGGCGCAACGGTTAGCGACGTATTATTTTTGACTTCGGCCCGACTGGTTTATAGTTCGATCCCAACCAACCAACCTCTAAGATTTTTTTTCTAAATTTCGAGGGGAAGGGGAAGAGAGGTAGGAAGGGGACGACCGGAAAGACATATTAATACAATAGCGTGTGTGATTTTGTCTGTCATGCTTACATCAAAAGCAACGACCTTCCGAATCTTTGTATGCTACTCATGAATTGGCTTGGCCTTTTGGCTAAGATCAAAGTGTAGTATCTGTTCCGATGGATACTGCACTCCATAGACTGATATTGTCTTGGCCTTCGAGGCTTGATTTACGCCGGTCTATGGGTCTGTCCTGTGCAGTTCTAGGAGATCCACCCTCCCAGGCTTCGCCTCATCTCTTTGGGGAGGAGTAAGTTTATTGCTTACTGCCTGGGGCGCCCTTACCGGGGAATTCCAACGGGGCTGCCCAGGCAATTTTTAATGGCCAGTGTGTTCACCTTTCTGAGCGCTGGCTTTTCAAACCCCACTTTCCCGACCCGACCTTGGGTCACATCTTACTTGTGGGAGTAAGATAAAACTGGCCTTGTGCCTAACTCCTGGAGAGGAGTAAATAAATATTCATGAATTGGAGCCAAATTTAATTTAATCGAAAACATTTACAAAGTAAGGTTTAGTCGTCGAAATATTACCTTCACTAGAAATATTGTATATAAAGAAGTTTTGTAAATTGTTTCATGTATTGTTCATTTTTTAAAAATAAATATACAAGTCCAAATCTTATCATATTTTATTCAAACATGTATAGGTTAGGAACAAGATAATTAGTATCAAAAACATCATTTCGTGTAATTTACACGGATCCCGCTAGTTATTTATTAATGTTTTTGGGTATTATTTTCGCCGGCGTGGTTCCGGTATTTTATCCCCTCTTACTGCTGCTGCTGCTGCTGTTGTTGTTGTTGTTGTTGTTGTTGTTACTACTACTACTACTACTACTACTACTACTACTACTACTACTACTACTACTACTACTATTATTATTATTATTATTATTATTATTATTATTTATTTATTTTTTACTGTTATTATTATTTATTTATTTTTTACTGTTATTATTATTTATTTCTTTATTTCTTTATTTATTTTAAATTTTATTTATTTTTTCCCTTCTGCATGTAATGTCGATTAACTGTTAATGTTGTGAATTGAATGTTCACGCGTGGACAGTATCAACATTACTTATTAATTTCTTATATTGTTTTAATAATCTCTTTATTTTTATTTATTTAATTATTTATTCATTCAATGTCTTGCCTATTATTATTTATACTATTTATATCATTATTATATATTATCATAGGTAATGTTTTTGTTAGGTTAAGTTATTACTATTATTAGTTTATAGATTTTAATATTTTTTATTTTTATTTTTATTCTTTATTTTATTTTTAAAAATTTATTTATTTACTTATTTATTTAATTTAATTATTTATTTACCTATTTATTTTTTTATTTTCTTCTTATTTATTTATTTATTTATTATTATTTATTTATTTATTTATTTTTCCTTTCTTTTCCTCTGTTATTTCGTGTCGAGTGAGTATTTGACCTATGTTGTTATATTATGTGTTATTATTATAAGGTGATGTTTTCGTTAGATTATTAGTCTTTAGTATTCATTTAGATCAAATCAATACAACAAGAGTGAGATGTGAAACTGTATCAGACTAGAAATGTTGATCCTTATTCGAGTCGGTGATTTATTTGGGGACATAATTTTGCTGTTAGTATCGATTCTTTTATTCGAACGTTGCCAACGTTTATCTCCGTGGATAGGATATCAATCTTGAATGATTTGCTGGTGTTGCCACATGCGTGGATGTGTTTGTGGAACGAAGAGGTGTGTGTTTGTAAATGTTCCTTGACTCTAATATGTAGGCGCCTCACCGTACTACCAATGTATATTTTGTTGCATGTGGTGCACTGTATACGATATACAGTGTATGTGCGGTGTTCATGGGGCAGTTCGCCAGGGGGCAGGTAGTATTGTTGTAATTAGTGTTCCGTGTTGTCAATTGTTGTCGTAGAGAAGGGCCGGTGTGTGTTAGTTGAATATCGAGGTTTTCCTTACGTATAGCCTTGCGGATAGCTGTGGTTATCCTGTCGTTGAAATGCGGAAACTTCAGGAAGCAGGTGTTGAAAATAGCGTGTTGCGTCTGTCTTCGGGGTTTCCTGGGTTTCTTGAGGTGTTCAATGGTAGGTGTGGGGTATCCATTGGTCTCTAGTACCTGTTAGAATTTCTCGCTACAGATGATTTTGTCAGCCTCAATGCTGTATTTATCACGGATGCGAGTTAGCTCATACCTGTGAACCCCACTCTGTACAGATGGTGGTCAGCCGCAAAGGTGTGATATCCTGGTCGCGGTGTCGGATTGTGAACACACCCCACAGCCGTGCAGAGTGTTGTGGCAATAAATAAAATAGATCCAAGTTCCTCTAGGCCGGGATGGCGACGATGATGATGATGACGTCGCCGATCTGGTCGTCTCGTCCAGCTACAAATACACTCCCACGTTGAAACTTTTTTTAGCAGCGAGCGATCACTGGGCGAACAACAACCGGTTGGATCTGTGTGAGCGAAGGATCATTCAAAGCAGAACAAAAGAAAAAGAAAATGTTCAACAACTCGGTCTGTTTTTTTTGTATAAGTAATTATTAATAAAATAAAAGAATTGATTTTACATTTGTCAATGGTAGGATTAATGTCTACCGTACTCGTAAATGTCTTTAGCAAAGATTGTTTTTATTCGCTTAGTTATTTCGCTAGTTGCACAAGTGGTTGTTTAAGTCACAACTTAACGGATGAAGGCGGGTGCGAGAATTTCGTCCACTTCGGCGCACGCTCGGGCGTCAGTTTAACTCTCCCGGGCGTCAGTCTAACTCTATCTGGCTCGTGCGTGAAAAAACACATTCTTTTATTGAAGATGTCTATCCTCGTACACCCCCTTTTCCGCCATCTTATTTCCTGCGTGTCTTCCTCTCTTAAGGAGGGTGGGGACGGGCGCATCACTCTTTTTTTCTTAAAATAAATG
>OY744521.1:85598384-85728384 GCA_963556195.1 Sepiola atlantica | reverse complement strand
TGACATCGAATGTAAACAAATAAAGAATGCATAAAAAGTACATAAAGCGTTATAATTTATCCCATTACTACCGGTTTATCAGCGCGGAGGTAAGATCCCCGACTACGATGATCACAGTTAGGGTTTCGAAACTCGGCGCTGATATGCTGGCCATGTCTAGCCATACGTAGACAATGAAACAGCTTGTGTGGATAACTACATATACATTATTTTTTAAATACTATACAATTGTGATGTTGTTTCTCCCAGTACATTGCAAAATTGTCTTGCGAGCAAACATATCAGTGCTGCGCAGTTTAATGACTGTTAACGCCGAGAGGGAATAAGCACCCAAAAAACTAAAATTGGATTGGAATTAGCTGAGTTATCTTGTGAGGAAAAAAAGGGACACACACTTATACGTGTATGTGCGTTTCGTAGTATATCTGGTTATGCAATTATGGGATTGGTCACACACGAGCGCGGGTGGGAGACAAGATTAGCGCGCACTTGTGTACGTAAGCAGTCATATAGTTACACTTATACTCACCACTTCTAAAGACGCGCGTATTCCTCTGTATACATTCCATCGACCATGTACAGGCACGTAACATACATATACGCATGTATCCGCACGTGCGCTGCTTGCAGTCCAGAGAAAACGTGAACGGACCATTTTCCTAAAATCTATACGGAAATCTGGAAGTTGAGATGGCAGTGGCTGGATGTTATTTTGGAGTGTTCATGATGCAATTAAATATTTCCTTCGGAAAAAAAGACCAATTCGGAATATTTGATTGGTCTGATTTCAGTGACGTGATCTTCAAAGCAAAATACAGAGATTGCATATAGATGAAATCTGGAGATATTTGTCATCTCATAATTACATCTCATAACACACAATCCTGTCCGCTGCAGCAACCGAAAACATCACGGTTCTCATAATGGCCTTCTCGCAACGGTGAAGAAGACAACATAAAACAGAGATGATATTACCATGTTATACGATACAATGGACTTATGAATAAACTATATATAAAGAACCAATACGAATGGAAGAGAAAGATAAACAGACCACAGGAAAGATAGACATATTACAATAGTGGCATCGGCAAAAGATTATGGAGACTAAGCCCCTGACCTACAACCGTGATAGATAGAGGCACCGACGACAATGTATGTAATGCAGAGCTGCTACTGCGTATGCCATTGTATACACACGCATATATATGTATTATATATAAATATACTTAATTTTCCATCTCTTTGTGATTAATAGATTTATTAACAAAAGGTAGATACAAAAATCTATTTTGTCAGTCAGATATGGAAAATATTGGTCGGTGTTTGTAAAAACAAAACGTTTAGTTTTAATCGATTTCATCTATTTTTATATTGAATCCAAATAAAGAGGGAACGTCTTCATTCACTAATTCAGATGTACTCCTACACTTTCCATGGACACCGGGAACAAAATTTATAAGAAACATTTTTTACAGATTCGCCGGAAAAGCACGTGAATAGTACGTTAGGTTAATTAATATAATCCTCCCGCCTCGCGCTGAGTGACGAAGAAATAACGAAGAAAAACAAAGACCATGATAAAAGTACGTGTTTCGAATATTGATAAAAAACGATCCCAAAATATATTTGAAACAAAAGCTTCGTTATACTTATCATCATTTAAATTGAACACTTTTGGTGTTATGCCTATGCGTTGGACAAAAATGAATTTTTCAGCACTAGCTATGGCCGGTTGAACAAAAACAAACTTCAATGTTATCAGCAATCTAAGCGTGTGGCGAACAGAATAACAATCCGTAGAATTTACTTTTTTAAGTGTTAAGATGTAACTTTAATGGTCGACCGACATGGAATGGATTTTATTTGAAACAAAAAAATCAGTTTGTACTTTTACATAGTAAAAAAATTGGAGGAAAACAATACAGGCGGCACTAAGCCAGAACAGTGAAATCGAAAACGAGGCTGTTCTAATCGAAAAATGGAAAAATAATCGTTGTTGCCTTTTCAATGTTGCAATAAAGAAAATGTATTAACGTGTTTAGAATTTAACTACCATATTTAAATAAAAAATAGAATGTTTCTGATTTTTCTATTGTTAAAAAATTGGAGGAAACCAATGAAAGCTAACCACAGAACAGTGAAATCGAAAACGAGGCTGTTCTAATCGAAAAATAGGAAAATGATGATTGTTTCCTTTTCAATGTTGCAATAAAAATATCTATTAACGTGTTTAAAATTTAACTGCAATATTTAAAAAATAGAAGGTTTCTTATTTTTCTATAGTTAAAAAATTGAAGGAAATCAATGAAGGCTAACCACAGAAGAGTGAAATCGAAAACGAAGCTGTGCGACTTGTGTTTACTTTTACGTTTTTTTAATATCATTCTGCTTAAAATCTAAATCTGGAGTCAGATGATAAACGTTTTGGTTTTCATTTTCTGATTCTTTATTTCTGTATTTTTAAAAAATTTCGTAGACGTTAAATGTGGACTAGCAGTCATTGCATTTTCACACCAAATATATATTTTACTGTTTGGACATTTTATTAGACAAAAAACATTTTTAAACAAGAATAACATGTGAACATTCTAAAAAAATGGCCGCGAAGAGTAATAATTTGACATAAAGTTTAATTTTATAGACATTAACAAGTACAATGTTCAAGTGAAATAGAATTAATTTTATTTAAAAATTTTTTTTTTAAAGTGAGAAATTTGGAGGAAAACAATGGAGGCTAGACTAAATAAGAATAATGAAATCGGAAACGATGCATTTCTAATCGAAAATGAATTAATAATAATGTTTGTCTTTTGAATGTTGCAATCAACAATAATTATTAACATGTTTAGAATTTAGCTAAAATAAATTCGTGTTTACCGTTACCTTTTTTGACACGGTTCCAATTAAAATTAGAATGTTAATCAAATATGGAGTTTTGAGATAAAAGTTTTTTCTGTTTTTGATTCTTTTTTCTTTATTTTTCAAAGGTTTCGTCGATGTTGAATGTGAAACGTCTATTACATGATTACTCTTTCAAGTTTTACACTGGTTTTTCATTCTCGCATTTCTCCAATATTATCTGGATGCGACACACAATGTCGGATTAATGAAGGGAGTCTTATTTTGCGTGCACTCGAGATAGGTAAACATTTTGCCGTTATCAGACACGTCGGCATCACCCGGTGAGGCCGCCTCAGTCGACTAACAATACACTATGAATCTATTATTATACTAAATCTGAAGTACTCAACCTTTGTTTCCATATAGTTTTCATACCTATATAATTAAATGATATTTGAAACAAAATACATGTTAAAATATTCCTTAGTTACCGGATTGAGTTAAGTTTGAAAAAAAAACACTTAAATCTTTCTAAATAGCCGTAAATTATGATTAAATTAGCAAGTCACCCATATCTCCGCTATATACGTATTTGTATCGCCCTCACGCAGTATAATCTTTAATGTCTCTGTGAGCATCTAATTTACGTAGTGTGTTCTTATAGACTGTAAATATATGAGAACTTTTCACAACATACTTAAAAAAGTTCAAGTTATCATATGAACATTCCGTCTGTTATTTTTGCTACGAAAATTACATTAAATCCGCTATTTTATTTATTTATAGATCTATTGCAATTTAAAAAGATTTTTAAATAACTTTTAAAAAGGTTGATTATTAAATATTGAGATTTATTTTGCTTTGGAAACTGATTTTCAATTGTCTTTTGTTAGGTTAATTTAACAAATTAAAATAGAGTTATTTCCCTTAGGGCAAGGTAAGAGTTATCGCAGGAGTCTTTTGCCGAACAGTGAAAAAGTAAACAGAACGGTCTCACAATTAAACAAGCATGTCGCGTTCGGCGGTTTTTCTTCATTCTAATTTTATCAGTGTGTAAATCTGGTAAAGGTTCTACTTCGTACTTCCTTCATTTTTCTGAGTTGTAATTGAACCGAAACGTATAAACATCAAGACGTAACATTTTGGCGACGAGAATATTTTTTTTAAGAATCACGGTAACGTAAATTTTCACTCAGTTAATGCAACAACAATTACGTTTGATGGAATTATTTTCAGAGAGATTCTCAACACCTGCACCATAGATTTTGGAAACAAAACTTTCAACATTAGCAGAATCGGTTGCAACTACAATTACTGAATTCCATTACGACCCAATAGCTAGATCGACGTTCTGTACGTGGTTTTCACGCTTTGAGGACCATTTCCGTGTGGAATACAAGGAACAAGCTGACGACTGGAAAGTCAGACTTTTGCTACGGAAGCTTGGGACCTCGGTATGCAAACTACACACTGCCTAAACATCCACGTGACTACAACTTCGACGACACGGTGGAGACTCTGAGGCAGATTTTCGGTGAGCAGATTTCGTTATTTAATATGCGTTTCAATTGTTTCAGCATAACGAAGTCTGATTCGACTGATTTATTAACTTATGCAGGCATTGTAAACAGAGAATGTGAACGTTTTAAAATATCTTCCATCACGGACGCTCAATTCAAATGTTTAATTGTTGTGTGTGGTTTGAGATCGGCGGAGGAGGCAGACATTCGCACACGGATTTTTTCAAAAATAGAGCAACATCCAGAAATTACATTGCAACAAGTCGCCGTGGAATGCCAGCGTCTCGTGAATGTAAAGCCTGATTCAACTATGGTGCAACTCACAACAGCATCTACGGTTAACACAGTCCAAAAACAACGTCGGCCCACCTCACCGACTTCAACATTTGTCAAGCCCCCAACCGCTTGCTGAAACGATGACAGCTGGCACTTTGTATGAAACGGTACATTAAAGACACACCGCTGTCGCAGTGGCAATCAATGGGACATGAAGAGGGGTTTTGCACCCCTCAAGGAAAACAAAACAACCCATAATAGACAAACCTCACATAACAGGCACCGACAACATCACAAAACAAACACAAACAGTCTGGTAGCAACTTTTCTTCCAAACCAAAAATCAAAATATGTTGCAGTACAATTGAATGCCCATTCTGTTCAGCTGCAAGTAGATATTTCTTCCGATATCACACTCGTATCACATTTGTATCACAAAAAACTATGAGAAACCATAGGCCATCCTTCATTAACACCAACAAGTCAGGTATCACAAAATGCTTCCGGTGACTGTATTCACATCACGGGCCAATTACCCGCTACCATTAAAATAAAGGACAAAACGGTGTCGGGTACCGTATACATTGTAAATTCATGCCATAATTTGCTAGGACTTGACTTTATCGAGTTACTAGTCCTCTCGACATTCCACTCAACCGGATATGTGAGGTGGTATCCATATCGTCACCTCAGAACAACATTATCGACCAGACCAAAGATATCATGAAACAATTTTCTCTAGTCTTCACAAACAACTTAGGACGCCGCACTCAAGCAGAGACACTCATGGGACAAAAACTCTGTACCACACTGAACGCTTTACGGCTTCAGAGACAAAGGCAACAACCAAACCCCAACAAAACAAAAGAATTTTCAGTTGGCACACCAGTGTTTACTTGGAATTATAGACCTGGAAAGCCAAACTGGGTACCAAGCATCATCCGCAAAATAAATGTATGATGTTCAAGTCGAGAGTCAATTCTGGACACGGCACAAAAACCAGTTACGCAATAGATACACTGGAGACAACTTAGTTGACAAAAAAGAACCATTCCGTTCAATCTGTTAATGGACACATTCGAACTGCCATCTCCATCACCTCCGAATCAGACAAATACAAATGGGAATTATGAAAGACCTGACCGGAGTTGGCCAAAGCGCAGTTGCACTCGAGTAAAGCACCTCCAAGTTAACCCTAAATGCACTCGGTACAGTTAAAGAATAAAACCTAACAAATCAAAATCGAGTTATTTCCCTTGAAGCAAAGTAAGAGTTATCGCCCCTGAGATTGAAGGAGTCTCTGCCGAACAGTGAAAAAGTAAACAAAACGGTCTAACAATCAAACAAGCATCTCGTGTTCAGCGGTTTTTCTACATTCAGTGTGTTTGTTAACATATCTATATATATATATATATATATGTGTGTTTTAATTCCACATTTAATGCATTTAAAATGTACGTTATAGCTCTATAGTGCGTGGCTAGAGCTATTTTACAAAGGTTTTATTTTTAATCTAGGCAGACAATTGTTTCGGCTAAAAACCAAGGATATCGTTTTTAAGAATTTCAACGTATTTCAAAAATATTTACAGATATACGTCTTAAAGTACGTTTCAAAAACGTTAAAAAATACGCTTAAAAATACGTTTAAAAACTCTTTAGTACGGTATCATCAGTGCCAAGTGGAAAAAGTACAATCAACAAAAAACAATGACAATACACATTACACATTTTATAATAAAGTATCAATTTTTCAAGCCGCTTTTTTACCTTGAATTGCATATAAATGTCTAAATTTGTGATGAAATATGGAAAGGCTTGAGGTTTAACTTATATATATATATATATATATATATATATATATATATATATATATATATATATATATATATATATATATATTTATAAACCATCGATTTATGCAGATAAGTCTTATCACTACTTTCTCTGCATTAAAACAGAAATATATTTTGAAGAAATATATTTTCTCTTCTTATTTCGCAGGGAGATCTTATTAGTGAATTTCTTTCGGCTCCTTAATGGAAAGTGAAATTGAAAGGCTATCTCGGACATATTTTCCTGGTTAAATCGCAAGAGAATATGTTATAGATTTCTACTCATTTGTATATTCGAATACTCCAAAGGATTTCCATTCAAGAGTGTTTGAACATTATATCATATAAATCCATGATTCCTGGATAATAGAATTTATGTCCAACATTAGATAAGATTCTTTTATTGGTGATTTTAGATCTATTGCCTTGCATCTATTTTACATTAGAACTGTTATTCTAATCTAATATACAAAGGCTACTAAACTCACCACTATATTACGCTTATTTACACGAGCATGTTTTAGTAAATTTGTTATTATTTTTTTTCAGCTAACATTAAATATTACTTTTGGCCCACCATCTTAGACTCTCTTCAAAACATACTTCATATAGGTGGTAACAAAAACTTTTCCCGCTAATACTTTAGTACTAATACTCTTCTCATCGAGAAGGGAACTAATAAACAACGTCTACTTTTCAAAAAAGTGTCCGTTATTATTTAATATTTGTCTGCTATTAATTTACTACATAGTACAAAACATTAGGCACACATTTAATGGACACTCCTATTGAATTTCGAGTATATCGGATTACGTTATTTCTCCCTATTATGTATACATTTATAGTCATTCTGGTTATTAGAGAATGCAATTAATGAACATAGTATTTCATCTTTCAACATGGCGGCTACAATTTCTTCAACGACTCGACTTCTGAATTAAGTAACTATACGTTAAGATACTCAACAGAACCCATGCAGTTTACATTTTCTTATTCCAACACCTTTCATGTGCATAATATCCAAAAATTGGAAAAAACATTGATTTCTTGGTATAGAAATGACCCAAAACATGTGACTGGTGGACTCTACATTCGGTCGCCTTAAGGCGGATCGTACGATAACACGCATGCCAGCTACTAGCTGGCTTTGTTTCAATGATCTATTCTTAAATACATTTTCTACTCATTTTCGTAGGCCAGTGGTTATGTACGTAGATCCAAGACCAGTCGTCTGATACAGTTTCTTTTTCTTTTTTTTACATTGTTAAACTTTCGTCAACGAGGGAGAGGGGAAAAGCTGACTATAGCAGAATTTTTTTTAAAATCAACGTTATTATGTAGTCATTAAAAATCAATGTAATATGTAGTTATTTACCTATTGTGAATATCATTCTGATGTGACCTATTTGCGTTCGGTCGGTTGTTGACAAATTGTAATTCATTCTTTTCAATTTCTCCCGTGCAGCGCCAGGGCACAGGTACAGCTAGTATCGTATAAAGTTGTTTTTTTAAACATGGATATTGCGTTTGTTGTTCATTGACACTCATTTATTCTGACTGAGCGATTCGAACTTTTTATTTTAATTTTTTTCTTTGAACCAGATATTCATTAGCCTGTAATCTTTGTATCCTCACACCTTGAACTCACTTTTCTCTCTCTGTGTATTTAAAATAAAACGCAACCTCCATTAACTGAACTATTTCCAATAAGTGGAACACGTAACTGCGGGAATGCTTCCCTACAGACTACATTAACAGTATTAAACTCCAATGTAAACAAATATCTGTCATATCATCCTGTAAATTTATAATAGTTTTCAATCATTTCATAGTACTGTTCCATCATCCATATGAAAATCTTACTAACATTTATCCCTGAATGGCTTTTGGCCTTGGTAAGTGGTGAATCAATAGTATTATATATATATATATATATATATATATATATATATATATATATATATATATAGTTCGGTAGCAAGTCATTGTTTATGCAAGCTTCATTGAAGACCACGGAGCTTTCTCTTTTCACAATCTTTCGTGTCAATCTGTCGACGCGGCGAGAAACTCTGCGGTTCTCAGTTATTAACCGGTGGAGTATTGCATCCAGCGTTGTGTCGTGACCATTCCCCGAGCGCTTTCAGTCTCTCAGCCGTCCTCAGGAGGCTGTGTCTTATCGTTAGTAAACGCCGTAATTTATAGTTTTATTATTGATTATATATCTATTAATTTACACCCCCCCCACACACACATATATATATATATCTTTATCTATTTATTTATTGATCGTTTATTTATGATTTTATTATTATTATTATTATTATTATTATTATTATTATTATTATTATTATTATTATTATTATTATTATTATTATTATTATTATTATTAATGCTATTTTATTAATTGTGGAGTCTAATTTTTTATGTATAGAGCTTCGAAGATTTTAGTCGGTCAGTGCAGTTATTTCTATGTATGATCTTAGTATTAGTTGTTAATATTTGTCTTAGTTCGGTTGATTTTATGTTTTTTTTGTGTGTTGTAATGCGTCGCTGGATGGCACTAGTGTCATTTAAGTGATGCGTAAGGCGTCGGAAGAGGGTTGTAGTCGTATAAGTACTGTGTTTGTCTGCATGGGTCTCGGGGAAACATTCCTTGAATGAACATTGGAACAAATACAGTACGTTTGTTTGGTTTAGATGGGAGTTAGTAGTGTTATTATTTTTGATTATTAAGTTAGAAGTTTTAAATTTTGTGTAGTAAATTATTAGTCTTATTTTTTGCTGTTGGTCGGTGGGTTTAGTGTGTCGGTTTATTATGTTCGTTATAGCTTTTTCGTCAAGTTTGTAGTTAGAATGCATTTGTTTTTCATAGTGCAAGGAAAAAGTGTCATTTTTGTTGTGCTTGTTTGTCTGATTCTTTTGGTGTAAGGAGGTTAGATATAGTTTTATTTGTTGGTCAACAATTCTGTTGGGGAAATTGATATTAACTAGGGTTCGTTTAATGTTGGTTAGTTATTTGTAAGATATTTTTTTAGATAAAGATATCGTGTGTGCTCGGTGAACGAGGGTTTTTATTAAGGCTGTTTTATATTTTTGGGAGACATTCGCTATGGCAGTTGAAAAAATTAGGGTTATTGTTCGTGGGTTTTTTATATGTGGATTTTGTGTATTAGGCGGGATTGTAAGAGTCGATAATTACGTCGATGAAAGGGAATTTTGTTGTTAGTATTTAGTTCGTGTGTGAAGGTGAGTACTGAGTGGGTTTCTAGGGTATGTTGAAGTTTGTTCATATCATCCAGAGATTCGGCGGCAATATATATATATATATATATATATATATATATATATATATATATATATATATATATATATATATATATATATAACTCAGTGTATGTCTATGTTCATGTGTGTGTGATGTTTGCGTGTTCCCTATAGAAAACTATTAGTTACTACATAACACCTAAAAGTGTATTATTATGTATAATTTACCAGGGAAGACAATAGGTGTGTTCTAGAATATCTAAGTACACCCTAAGGGGTCTATGGGGTCATAACCTCTTTAAAACTTCAAATATATCCTATTTTTATGAAATTAAAATTCTATTCATAAAATCTTCTAGGGAAGACAATGGAAGTGCCCTCTTAACTTAAGGGAGCTATGGTGACTGAACCTCCTTTAAAACTTCAAATATATCCTATTTTGATTAAAGAAATGTAGTAAAGTAGATATTCGGCATATAACTGGTAAAAAATCTATGCACATGATATAATGTGCATAACATCTTTCTGGAAGACAATGTAAGTTGTCCACAATCTCTACGTTACCATTTATGTGCCGAATAATTACGTGCCCCAACTTCTAAGTAACTCATGAGAACAGAACATTCTTAAAACTTAAAATATGTATATCTGATTTTTCTACTGTGTGTTAAAAGTCGACTTAACAAATGTCTGGGAAAGTATCTAAGTGAAAACATCGAGTGTGCGATTTCAATTTTAGCCCTCACCTTTTTTTTTTAAATAAAATTATATGAAATCAAAGATTATTTTTTCGTTTTTTAATTAAATCAAATATAAGGGAAGAATTTTTTAAGATAAAATTTAAAAAAATAATTTTTTAAAAATAATTTTTTTTTGTAAATGTTATTTAAAAAAAATTTTTTTAAAAATTATTTAAAAAAATTTATTTAAAAAAAATATTTTAAAAAATTTACTCTTTTTAAAAAAATTTAAAAAAAAAAAATTTAAAAAAATAAATTTTTTAAAAATAAATTTTTTTAAATAATTTTTTTAAAAATAATTTTTTTTAAATAACATTTTTTTAAAATAAATTTTTAAAAAATAACATCTTTTTAAATAAAATTATATGAAATTAAAGAATATTTTTTCTTTTTTTAATAAAGTTAAATGTAAAGGAAGAATTTTTTCAAACTAATATTATATGAAATCAAAGAATATTTTTTCTTTTTTTAATAAAATTACATGTAAGGGAAGAATTTTAGTATATTTAGTACGTAACTTCTCTCTGTCTGTATCTCTTTTTCTTTCTCTCTCTTTCTTTATCGCTCTCTATATACCGAGATCTATAATAAAACTCAATGTCTTTATATGTGAAATATTCATAAAATCTAAAAGTGTATTCGTATGTAAAATTAGTGAGGAAGATAATGGAAGTGTTTCCGAATCTGTAAGTGCACTCCTAAGAGGGCTATGAGAGCATAACCTCCTTAAAACTTCAAATATATCCTATTTTTATGAAATTTAAATCATATGCATAAAACTTTCTGGAGAAGACAATGGAAGTGGCCACAAATCTCTAAGTACACTCTTAAACTTAAGGACGATATGGCGTTGAATCTCTTTTAAAACTTCAAATATTCCTATTTTGATAAAAAAATTATATCATACGTATGAAATTCTCCGGAAAAGACAATGTAAGTAGTCCCGAATTTCTACGTTACACTCTATGTGCCAAATATCAACGTGGCCCCATCTCTAAGTGACCCATGATGATAAAACACCCTTAAAGCTTCAAATACGTATATCCGATTTTTCTTATGAATTTTATTTTAAAAGTCAACTTAACTTAAGTCTTAATTGTTTAGTATCACACTGGAAACATCGAGTGTACGGTTTCGATTCTACCAACCGATTGAAAAAAATATATGAAATCCAAGAATATATTTTTCTTTTTTTTAATATAATATAATATAAGTGAACAATTTGGGTATATTTAGTACATAACACCCCTCCGTCTGTCTGCCTCTTCCCTATCTATCTTTATTCTTCTATATATACCTATATCTCTCTATCTCTCTATATATAACAAAGGAGAAAATCCCTCTGTCTGTGTACATGTCTGCCCCTAAAAACGAAGACGTATTAACCAGTAGATATATAAGTTGGCAGTGGAAAAACCAAAATTTGAAAAATTATTAAGTAATGTGGAGTGAGAATGTGCGTGTAAAAAATATGGGGTCTGTCCAGTTGGTGAATGTCCGTTGATAAGGTGACGGGAGATTTAAAGATGGAAAATAGGGTCTCGTGAATGCAGCGTTTAAAATATTAAAAATTGAAGTAAATCCAATAGAAAAATGTTTAGTTCAATCGTAGGTGGAACACACTTATTCCGAAGAAAATTTGAAAATTCGGGCCATTTTAAAATACTTCCGTATACCGGGAATGAGAGTAGTTTTTCAGAAGTTGTGATTGAAATGTGCATATTAAACGCAGGTAGTCGGGAATTTAAGTAGTGATTTCGATCGAGTCTAAGAAAAGCGACAGCTTTGGTTGTAGACAAAGCCAAATGAGGAAGTGGGGAAAGGGATACAGATAAAAGATAAAAAGGTGGTTGATAGGGTTAGTTAAATGAATATGGCTGAAAAGGGGAGGGGTTGTTTGGTTACTGCTTATTGCTAGTAAGCACTAAAACCGGTGCGAGTTGGGTGGGGTTATCATAAGCTAAAACAGAAGTGAATTCAGGTCAGTAAGTAAATATTTCTGAATGGACGGGGGGCGGTCCCGTAATTAAAACGGATTTTTAAACGAACTTATATATAATTCAGAAAGTTTAAAAGGGTTCCAATTGGGAAGTTAGAGTTGAAATGAATGGAAATCTGGAATTGACGTGTTTAATATGTAATAATTCGGACAAAAACTAATGTTTCAGAGTTTGATGCATAAAGACTTTCAAGAATTCCCAGTTAATTAAATATTAAATGCATGACTAAATAAGAAACTTCCATGTATAACTGAAGTTAGGATTGGGAACAGCGTTAGTCTGCTTGCAACACTTGATTTCTAGTACAAGGATTATGGGGTAGGATTGGGTTGAATATTGTAACCTAATAAGTGAAGCACTAGTGTGTTGAAATTATGAATTAATTTTAAAGGGGGGGGGCAAATGGACCATTATAGGAGTAATCAGGGAGCGTAGTTTAAAGTTGAGAGAAATGAAATCTATGGGGAAAATATTGTCGGAAGAGCGAAGCGTATACAGAGTCGATGAATCAAATACAAAGGGAGATAAAAAGGCAATAGATTAGTGTGTACTAGGGTTGGCCAATAATTGAAAAAAGGAGAATAGGAATTATAATGTTTAATTAAAAGCGGTTAAGGATTAGTGGAGTGGAGGAAAATAATATTAGTTGTCAAATAACATTAAGTGTTATGGTTTAATATAGGTCTTAGGTGTACAGGGGAGATACGCCTAGAAGTGTTAATATATATATATATATATATATATATATATATATATATATATATATATATGTGTATTCATATATGCAATGCTTATGTAGTTGAATACAAATTGAAATTTGTATTCAAATGGCTAAACATCGCTTACATTAGTACACATAAATATAGCAATACATTTCTGAGAACTAGATAAACCATGAAACTGTAGCAAAGTGTTCACATAAGTCAAAATTATAATAATTTATTATTGTTATAAGGTCTATCTGAAACCAGATTGAGCCTTTTATATATCGGCTCGGTTGACTTATCGAATCATACGAATGGTGAAGAAAATACGAATAAAAATACTATAGAAAAACACAGTATGTTAGAAGATTGCATTAGACAGTAAATACCTCTTAAGAAATTTAATAAAATGTACACACCTAATTTATCTATATAAAAATGCTTACGTTAGTATCATTATTATAGGCTGCTACTATCTATTTTGAACCATGCACTCGCTTTTATACAAATAAATATTATTCATCTAATGTTGTTAAACGTTTTCCCTTTCAGTTTAATTTTATAAACTAATATATCTTGGAGTAAATGTTTAGTTTTGTTTTCAAAAACATTTTTTCTAACCGTTATGTTAGAGCATAGAATACGTTACATATATACTAGAAAAATGTAAATATTTATAGAAAAATATATTTAATCTCACATGTGTAAATTATATTTACGTCCACGACAAGTAAGGTTACTATTAATAAGTTAGCAATGAAAAAAAGGACAACTCAAAAACAGATGAAAGAGAAATAATATTAAAGTATAAAAACACAATGACATTTCTGGTGATGTATATGAATTCCATATTTAGAAATGGCGAATCAGCTTTTTTGTTACATAATGAAGACAATGTTTGAATGGAAAAGTTGAGCCATACTTTTAAGGGAAAAGGTGATCCCAGACGGAAGTCGCGAAACTGCGTGATTTCGGGAGTAGACTTTCTGCTTATTAGGCTGGCGAGATTTCAAGCAGAAAAAACGTGTTCGATGTGCTGTCCCTATTGGGGGACAGATAAATGCACAATGTAACTCGATGTAGCGAGACGAGCTATCCGTCTATACATCTGTACGTCTTTCTCTATCACACGTAAACCGTCGCTCTGATGTCTCTTACTGTCTCCTCTTTTTATAAATCAACATCGGCGTTCGAGTAGTTTTGTATCTGCAGACAAGCAAGAGCATCGGTTAACGACGACGACGACGACCATAGTGTATACTGGTTTATACACGCATTGGTAAGTGAAAATGTAACATTTTGTTCACGGAAGTTGTCAGCTGACTAATTTGACAAGTTTGATATTTTCCCATCGGGCATCCTTCAGTGACAACTTAACACATCGTTCATAATCTTAAAGATTGACCAGAGTTTCTCGATAGGTTTAAGATCATAAGACCAAGGAGGCAAATTTATTAGTATTGTCCTTCAAATTCCACAGTTGCGAGGTGAGAAATGGTAGCGTAAGTCGAATGTCACATTATCATACATGAATATCAACTGCCGTCTACGTGAGAGTGACAAATCATTGAAACACGCTAAAAAATTATTCGTCGGAAACGCTGTTTAGGAATCTCTGGTGAGTTTGTCTTGGCCTTCAGGCTAAGATTAAGGTGTAGTATCTGTTCTGTCATCAGCCAGAAAAGAAGAATTCCTTCTTGACTGGCATACTTTTTATTTTGTCCTATCCAGAGTGTCTCTTTTTGGATATTCCTCACATAACAAAAATTACAGTGTGTAACTTTGCCCTCGCAGGGAGGAAAGTAAATATAGACACCTTCCGACACCTAAACATGTTCGACAAGTTCATTTCCTATGAAAGCAGCTAAAAAAATAACACTTCCATCTAATTCTTGACGTCGAATGCGATGCGGGCAAGAAACTCAGTCATAACTCAACTTTAGCCTATCCACCAGTGTTTGCCATCAAGGGTAGATTAGGCAATCCGTGAAGTGAACACCTGGGAAATTGGTCTTCATATATTTCTGCATCTATATAAAGTTTCTCTCTGTGAATTTTGTTAATGTTGGATCCGGCAATGGGCTTAACACTTCCTGCCGTCTTTTTAAGAATGTTACACCGGGGCTTTCTAAATATGATAGTAATGAAAACACGTTCAGATATGGCAACATATGTGCTACCAATGTTTCTTATAACCATATGGAGTTATTTGATTGTATTGTCATAATATATACGCCTTTTCCATTTATCTATTCTCCGAAGAGAATAGTTTTTCACCACTTTTATTTCCATTTACGATGATTAAAATCAAACTATAATGGTACTAAACTCTATGTCAATTTTGATAACACCCTATTACATGATTTTGATTCAAGAAAATGTCTGGCTATTTTAGTGTTGATCCCTTCAATTTTCCGGATTAAAATCTTAATCTCAGAAGGAAATTGTCTTCTCGTAGACAATACTAAAATCCTAGAACATAATACTAATACTCAAAAACTCCACATACTAGAAGCTTTACTCATTAAAACTAAAAAAACCTGCTATTAACAAGATTAATTTTAACACTAGCACTAATATACTTAAATGCTTATAAACCTAATAAACATAGTTAAATTTTCCCGCCATAATTAATTACAAATCTCACTCCAGGTCTTTACCTGTTTGTCATTATTCCACTGACGATGGACCCAGACGGGTCAGAAAGTACTCTGGACCAACATGTACACTATGGCAGTTTCATCAGCCAATTTCCTTCCGAGATTAAGATTTTAATCCGGAAAATTGAAGGGATCAACACTAAAATAGCCAGACAAAAATTGTCGGTTATTTTTAATATATATATATATATATATATATATATATATATATATATATATATATATATATATATATATATATATATAATTTCCTACACTGATGAGAGCGTAATTTTCAAACGCCGGCGTATGTAGGTATAAATAATTTAATATTTATTGGTAAATATTCTCTCTCACTCACTCTCTCTCTCTCTCACTCTCTCTCTCTCTCTCTCTCTCTCTCTCTCTCTATATATATATATATATATATAGTCATCCACAGCTCCTCAGTGCGGCTAGACCAGTTAACTGCTGCTAACCTCTACGCTATCATGCGACACTGGCTGAATGTAAGAAATATCTCAATGTACGTAAACATTGCAAATGCCAGGAGCTCGAATTAGTTTTACCTAATGAGCTAAATGGCAGTTGGCGATACCCTTACAAAATAAGCTCTACCCGGGGGAGCTTCATATAGTCATCCACATACAGACCGTTTCTCTGTTCCACAGCTCCTCAGTGCGGCTAGACCAGTTAGTGTCTCAAGCCGGGATCGAAACGCAACCGTCGAGCTGATAGTCGGCGCTGCGAACCCTATGCGACACTGACTGAATGTAAGAAATATCTCAATGTATATAAACATTGCAAATGCCGGGAGCTCGAATTAGTTTTACCTAATGAGCTATGCCTTAAAGCTAAATGGCAGTTGGCGATACCCTTACAAAATAAGATCTACCCGGTGGGAGCTTCATATAGTCATCCACATACAGACTGTTTCTGCAACCTATATATATATATATATATATATATATATATATATATATATATATATATATATATATATAGGTTGCAGGCTCAAAGGTGACTTGCAACTGGGTTCGAATCCCTCGACGGCAGTAATTATCATCTCCTATACTGTAGATTGCGTAAGCATAAAACACATGTGTCTGTAAGTAAAACTAATTTAATATTTATACAAAAGAATTATATATATATATATATATATATATATATATATATATATATAAATTATATATATATATATATATATATCATTGTAGAATCGAGTTGGATATGTTGTCTTTGACAAGTAAGCCGTCTGTAAGAGAGCCTCAATCTAGGTACAGAGCAAAAAAAAAAAAATCAGAATTGAAAAAACTAAACCGCATTTTAGTCTGACCGTAGAATTTATTTCACCACAAAACGGGCTCTTCGGAAGGCGAAGATTGTCTAACCAGATAAATCAGAGTGATTGGAGATGCTCACATCCAGGGGGATACATTTTGGGATGGCGTAAGGATTTCAGCTTCTTTGATCTGGGTTGTATTTCATGGCCGATGCTTGTACGAAATCTGACTTACAGCTATCTTACATAATGCCGCCCCTACCTTTCTAGTCGCAAAGTACCCAACACTGCTTCCCTCACTTTAGTGGTGATGTTAATATTTATTTTGAAGGATACTGTTTAGAGGAAAACCGACTTTTTGCGACAAATGCATTTAAGTTATAAATTAGATACTGAGAGAAATCAACTCAGACTATGCACCTACTTGTGAGGAAAATAGATTGGAACAAGACGTAGATTAATAATACATGTTAAAATAAGTTAAATAAAATAATAGAATAAATAATAATACAATGATAAGGATACTAATAATATTAATAATAAATGAACATAATAGTTACAATTTAAAAGTTAGAATAATTAAAGGGCCTATGTTGGATAAGTATATATATATATATATATATATATATATATATATATATATATATATATATATATCTTAAGAGTATCTTTAAAAAGCCAACAACACCTACATTACACAACCCCACGTGCTTTCTCTGCCTTAGTGAAAAATAGCTATTGTGCTGTTTCCTGAAGAGTAGATTACTAAATAAACGAGACGAAATAGGCTTTAACTGTAGGCACTTTAAGTGGAAACTCTGGATAAGTTCGTGAACAACTTAGAAAATATAACATAAATAACTTAACTGAATAGCGCAAAAATGTAATCCGCCCTACAATAGTTTGAACATACTATAAGGGATCGAATCTACGTAAACTAATACATATAAGGAATCAAGCCCAAACCAAAAGATAAAAAAATAACAAAACAATTTAACTTAAATTATGTAGAAGCCATAAAAATCTAATTATGAGTAAACCCCAAAGAAAATAGATTATAGGATTTAGGATTAAAGATATAAATTAAAACCTAGATTTACTTCCCTTACCGCTAACACAATATTAATGGCAATAATAAGAGGGGGATAGTGAAAATAGTAATAAGAGAATTAATGAAAATAACGTAAACGCCCATATCCAATAACAGATATGATAAATTTGGCAATATTAGTAATAAGGCAAATAGGAGATATAGTAAAATAATAGTAACAATACTTATTATAATAATAATATATATCAATGTTGACATTAATAGTAATAATAACAACAATAATAATAATATAAGTAATAATAAAAATAATATTAATAGTTGGAATAATAATTATAGTAACAGTGATGATAATAACACTAATGACAATAGTGATAATAATAATTGTAACTACTAATAACAAAAACAATAAGTATAGTGAAATGTAATGAGAATAAAATTGAATTGACGGAGATAAAAATAAGAATAGTAACACTAATAACTGTAATAATTATAAAAAATAATAATATCTGGAATAGCTATAGTAGTAATGATAGTGTCAATAATAATAGTACTTATATCAATAATAACAGTAAAAATAGGAATAACAGCTTCACTATTTATTATTATAATAATAATAATAATAATAATAATAATAATAATAATAATAATAATAATAAAAATGGTAATTATAACAGCAGTGAGTGTTAGAAGAAAATAACAAGTAACATAAAATTAATAATATTTAAAAACAAGAGTAATGGATAATACCGTTATTTATCTATATAGACAAAACCTATCCAAATACACGAAGATGACAACTCTAAATATTGGGGATTAAATTTATCTAGCGTTTTTTTTTTATAAAAATACATATATTATCTCCCACTCTCGCTGCTTAATGATCGGAGAATTCTGCGCCTCCACATGCTTGCCCGGCCTACAAGGCGTTGAGCCGGTGATCAAGTGCAAACTGATGACCTACAGGTAACCAAAGTAGAATCTAATAGGTTTGTCAACCATAACAAGATCTTTGCCCCTTCCGTTCCCTCTTAAAATCTGGACTATGTTTGAGATCTTCCAAAGCGAGACTACGAATTTCTCACTTTTGATTTTGAATTTATTTTAGCTCTGCTTTGACAATATGCGATAATACGCATTGAAACGTTGGTTGAGTGACGTAAGGATATAATATTGCTTATGTAATTTTATAAATGCTGTACTTGGTATTGAGCAATCTTTAAAAATATTTGAGGAGTCAGTTAACGACACATTTCCTGGAGTGACTACATATCATATCTCTTGACTAATCCATACACCGTTACGGAGAAGCGGCTCAGCCAATGAAGACGTTTCGATCACACCAGTCTTCTTCGAAGTAGTAGAACTTCGTCAGTGCTGGCGTCCCGTGAAGACAGCCAAAAGTTGGCGACGCCATATCAATTAACGCCAGACGTATCAGCCCGGGACGCGAGTGGAAGTGAACGAGCGTGAGAGCTTCATTTTTTGGTTACTGCAAACGAGTGAGGGCGTTACATCTGGACACCGCCGTCAGAGGATTTTCATACATAATATGGTTCATGTATAATAGACACACTTAGTTATTTAATGTCGAGTTTGTTGATTCGTGGCGAAGAAGTTATATTTTGTAATATTAAGTAATATTCAATAAATGGCAATATTTGAATACTTAGCAAACCCTCTTTTTGGTTCATGAAAAATGAAAGAAATGAAATTGAAAGCAAAATAAAGATAACATTTTATCCGTTTTTTTCACTTTTCAAACTTTAGCTTTGCTTAACTTTAATATTGAGCTGATAAAAGCTGTTATAATGTTTATACAATTGCAAAGTTTTCAGAATCAAAAGAAAAGTATATATATATATATATATATATATCTGAGAGTTAGTAATAAATAGATCTTTATTTCTTTCCGTTGTGCTGTGACGTCATGCATTGACGACATAAATTGGACAGAGAAATACTCGTTAGTATAAAAACAAGATAGAGTAGGCACAAACACGGAGAGGAAGATTTACAGCTAGACACGCAGATTGACAGACAGCAAATACTAAAAGACAGAGGTTGATTAATGCATATATCGATTGAGAGAGAGAGAGAGAGAGAGAGAGAGAGAGAGAGAGGGAGAGAAAGAGAGAGATTAGTGGACGAATTTATAGATAAATTAATGGATTTGGCCAGACTAATGAGATAAAAACAAATATGTTTTTATTTTTAATTCCCAATGGATAATCATGAAATAGAGAGAAAGAGAGTAAAAGAGGAATAACGAGAATGTGTGCGTGAGATATGGAAATAGATAGATAGATAGATAAAACAATAGATAGATAGGTAGAGAGAGAGAGAGAGAGAGAGAGAGAGAGAAAGAGAGAGGGAGAGAGAGGATTACATTTAGTTATTTTGCACAAATTCTTTTTCACACGCTAATCTGGCTTTCTGATTGTTAATGGATTAAGAATTCAAACAAGAGGCATTTGAATCATTCATTTCCATGAATAAAAATCTGTTTTAAATTAAATCTTAAAGACAAAGAAAACAACAGAAAATTATTAAAAAAAACAGATAAATGCTACCAATAAATGAATATCCTGTTTTGAAATAAAAAACTATCGAAATGTCGTCTGGATTAAAATATATTTTGTATTCTAAAATGCCTTATTTAATGAAACTGGTTGTATTTCCTGTATATTACCAAATTAGCTTTGTAAAAGAAACAATAATAATAATAATAATAATAATAATAATAATTGAAGAGAATATAGAATATGAAGAAAGTCAATATAATATAAATAATCGCAGAAGCACTAGGAACAGTCCTGAGAAACCTGGTAAAAGACTAGGAGAAATTGTAATCTAAGGGGAGACTGAGACTATTTAAGAGCTGTGAAAACACCTGAAATCTTAAGGAAAATTTTTGAATGACGAAACGAGCCCGCATAAACTACAAACGCTAATCAGCCAAATGGAAATTGCAATATTAATGAAAAAATAGTCACTGATGATAACCTCTATCAGAACTCTTAGTGTGTAAATAATAATAATAATAATAATAATAATGATAATAATAACAACAACAATAATAATAATAATAATAATAATAATAATAATAATAAGGAAACCACCTATATAAGCTACGAACTGTAACCAGTCACATGGATGTTAAAATAGGAAGAAAATAAAACCACAGGAAGAACACCAACATGCGAACCAAGGAACAGAAACTGAAAGAAATATCATAAACTCCCCCCCCCCCAATTCATAGCACCAGCCTCGGCTGACACCACACAAAATAGTCGTGAAGTGTCAAGGAGGATGGTAAGACCGAGGAGGGAGAGCACTAACCAGAACTCTACTGGAAGAGCGCGGAGAGTGTTGGGACATTGCGGCTTATTGCCACCCAAATCGCAGAGGAGACCAATCGTCGTTACCAGCGAGAAATCAATGGTAGGCGGCTGTTGCGATACCGCAACGTCATTTGCGATGGTGATCGAAAAGAGGTGGAGAGTACTGTTAATCTGGGGATACTTGTAGTCATTCAGACTCAAGGGAACACCACCGGTTGTTGAAGGTGAGCAATCCATAACGATGATTTGTGTGATAACTCCCAGTGAGTTCAAATAATAATAATAATAATAATAATAATAATAATAATAATAATAATAATAATAATTCGAGACCAATATCTCAAGTGAAGCGATGGTTGTCATTAAAAAAAAATACAAGAAAGCTAAGTACTAAATTTATTTTTAATTTTCATGAGTTAAATAATCTTTTTTCAGGTTTTTTCTCCCTTGTCTGTATGAAAAATCCTTATTTCGTCCTTTTTTTTTCTTCCTTGCTAACATTCCAAGTTTTTAGAAGGGTCAATGAGTTTGGATTACAAAGAGAGGTTAGGGGGGAGAGTAGGTGAAGTCCACTAGCGAATAAATATGAAAGAAAATGTAGTTCCCCAACTAATAGCAGAACGTAGCTAATACATTTTATATCTGCCACCGACCGGCAATTCGAGACAAATACCTCAAGTGAAGCGATGGTTATCAGTTAAGTTTTAAATGTATCCGTTTTAAATGTATCTGACATTTTTACTAATCCCAATGCTACCAAACGAGCTAGTTAATAGTTCAAAACTTTATTCAGTGGGAACTCAATAGACAGACACTAGGACATATAAAAACCAAAGTTTAACAGGGTTAATACCCTGTTAAACTTTGGTTTTTATATGTCCTAGTGTCTGCCTATTGACTTCCCACTGAATAAAGTTTTGAACTCTCATGCAGGCCTGAAGTTTAGCCTTCTTATCTCTATTATTTATGCTTACTTGCGAGAGGGAAACATATCTTCAAATTTCTGTTCCCTTTTCGTATACAATGAACTTTGTCCTTATATATATATATATATATATATATGTGTGTATGTATACGTGTATATGTATATATATGTGTGTATATGTGTATATATATGTATATGTATGTATATGTATGTATGTATATATATATATATATATATATATATATATATATGATTTTTTTTGTGTGTGTGATAGTGCACAATATCACTCATTGCAATGAATGAGACAATCACTATCCCTGTGACAGGACCACAGGCAGAATAAGCCTGGGCCTGGTGTGGCCACACATACCAAAAATATGAATAATGCACAATAATATCAATACAAGCCGTGGGACTCAGCAGAAAGACCTGAGTGTCATGATGGGCAGGTGTTCCCTCGTTAGCCAACATGGGGGACCCGGTCCGCATCTTGCGAATGTTGGCTCTTCTCATTTCAGAAACAAGACAACGGACAAGTACCAGGTAAGTAACCTCTCTGATTCCAGGTATGACAAGGACACAGAACAAAGACAGGAAAACCAGAGCGAAAACAGTAAACTGAAAAGATACAGAAAGAAATGGACCACAAAAGAGAACAGACCGGTGATGGAGTGCTATTATAAAAGCCGTTACCCTACAGAAAGAGGCTACCGAAAACGAATGAAACATCTCTGGGACATTGCTAGTGACCACCATACAACGGAACAAAGGATAGCAGATCAAGCAAGACAGATCGTCAAGCGAGGATGGTTCTCGGAGATGGAACTGACGGAAATCAGACAGAAGGTTAATGACGAAACGGAGCAAGAAACACCACCGGATGAGAAACCACAGGAAGAGGACGGGCAAAACATACACACTGAAACTGAAGAGATTGAAGACTACGGAATCACAGAATTAGATGAGATAGAAGACTGCGGGACCACAGAACCTGCTGAGATAGAACTCAACGAAAAAGAAACAAGTGAAGTGGAGAACATTAGACGATACATGTTAGAAAACAAAACAAAACTCCCATCTCTCAGGAATGAAGTAGCGAAGAAGTTAAAAACAGAAAGAATAAACAGACTCCTCACACACATCCCAACAGAAACTATTACAGACCTAAACAACCTGATATATGCAGGGGCAAAATCGGTAAGTATGAAACTAAGAAACGAAGAGAATGGACAAAAGAGTGGACCGACAAAACCTGGATGGGAAATCAGACTGGAAACCCAGATCACCAAACTTCGGAAAGAAGCTAAAACCGTGAACAGAAAAAAGGAGGACATGAAACGATTAAGAAGCAAAAGTCAGAAACGCAAGGAAAAACTAAATGAGAAACATGAAGAAATAAAACAAAAGATAGCAGCAATAGAAGGAAGACTGAGACGATACAGGTACAAATCAGAACAGAGCAAACAGAACAGGACCTTTGAAAACAATAAAAGCCAGTTTTACAAAAATGTAAATGGAGAAAAAGCAACAACAGAGCAACCGAACCCAACAGAAACAAAACAATTCTGGAGCAAGATATGGGAAGATCCAAAAAAGCACAACAAGAATGCCCAATGGTTGAAAAACATGAAAGATGAAATGTAAAAAATCGAAGAAGGAATCGGAACAGAAATTAACAAAGAAACGATCAAGAAAACCCTAAGAAAAATGGCAAACTGGAGAGCACCAGGCCACGATGGAATATATGCATACTGGTTTAAAAAATTCACGACCCTGCATGAAAGACTAGCGCAGAAACTGAGTGGATGTATCCGCAAAACAGACGTACCAGAATGGATGACGGAAGGAAGAACAACATTAATACAAAAAGACCCCAAAAAGGGAACGACCCCCAGCAACTACAGACCAATAACATGTCTACCAATAATGTGGAAAATTCTCACAGCACAACTGAGAGAACAAATCTACCAATCCCTGGACAAACGTGGACTGCTCCCCGAGGAACAAAAAGGATGCCGGAAAGGACAAAGAGGGGCACATGATCTACTATACATTGATCAAAAGATCTTGAAGGAGGTGAAGAGCAGACAAAACAACATAACCATAGCATGGATTGACTACAAGAAAGCCTACGACAGAATCCCCCAAACATGGATAATTGAATGCTTAAAAATATACAAAATACCAGACAGGATTATTAATCTCATCCAGAAAGTAATGGAGACATGGAGACTAAAACTGACAGCCGAAGGACAACACCTGTCTGAGATAAAAATACAGAGAGGCATTTTTCAAGGAGACTCTCTATCACCACTATTGTTTATAATAGCCATGATGTCACTCAACTACATACTCAGAAAGTGTGATGCCGGATACAGGTTTACCGATACAGAACAAAGAATAAACCACCTGATGTACATGGGTGACCTTAAACTGTTTGCAAAAAACAAAAAAGAACTGGAAAAGCTGATAAATACAACCAGGATATTCAGCCAGGATATCCAAATGGAGTTTGGAATAGAAAAATGTGCACTGCTTGAGATTAGAAGAGGAAAACTGGAGACGACAGAAGGTATAGAACTCCCCAACCAAGAGGAGATGAGGGCGCTAGGAGAACAAGATAGTTATAAATACCTGGGAGTTCTGGAAGCAGACACAATCAAATATACAGAAATGAAAGAGAAGATTGGAAAAGAATATCTACGAAGAACAAGGAAACTCTTAGAAACTAAACTATATAGCAGACACCTAGTAAAAGGGATAAACACACGGGCTGTATCACTAATAAGATACTCTGGACCATTCATAAGCTGGACCAAAGACGAACTCAGGCACCTAGACCAGAGGACTAGAAAACTAATGACTATGCACAATGCATTGTACCCAAAAAGACGATACGGACAGACTCTTCATCAAAAGAAATGAAGGAGGTAGAGGACTGGTAAGTATAGAAGATTGTGTGGAAGACACCAAAAAAGAGCTGGAGAAATATGTAACCCAGAACACGGAAAGACTGATCACCACACCAAGAGACACCAGCCCAACAAACAACTCCGGAAGCACTGAACCCAGAAACAAAAAGACAAGAAAGGAAAAGTGGGAAGAAAAACGACTACATGGACGCTTTATAAGACTTACAAGCGATGAAGCCAATGAAAACAGCTGGGCATGGCTAACAAAAGGACACTTGAACAGAGAAACGGAATCTCTGCTGACGGCCGCACAGAACAATGCGATTAGGACAAACTTTATTAAAGCAAAGATAGATAAAACCCAGGAAAACAGTAAATGCTGATTGTGTGGACAAAGAGACGAAACGATAAATCATATAATAAGTGAATGCAGCAAGCTAGCCCAAAAAGGAGTATAAGAACAGACATGACAGCGTGGGAAAAGAAGTACACCGGGAAATGTGCAAACAAATGAATTTCGAATATGCAAAAAAAAAACGGTACAAACACAAACCAGAAACTGTACTAGAAAACGAAAAACACAAAATCCTATGGGATATGAATGTACAAACAGACAAACCCATAACAGCAAGGAGACCGGGTATGATAAAAATCAACAAGAAAGAAAAAGATTGCAAAATCGTAGACTTTGCCGTTCCAGCGGACCACAGAGTGAAGATCAAAGAGACGGAAAAAAGAAGCAAAATATAGAGAACTAAAAGGAATATGGAACATGAAGAAAGTCAGTATAACACTAATAATCATAGGAGCACTAGGAACAGTCCCCAAAAACATGGAGAAAGACTAGGAGAAATAGGAGTCAAAGGGATAACTGAGACCATACAAAGGACAGTAATGATCAAAACAGCTACAATCCTGAGAAATGTCCTCGAATGCGGAAACCAACCCACATAAGCAACGAATGGAGAACAAACACATGGAAGCACAAGAAAACAGAACCGAGGAAAATACAACCGCACGAGAGAGGCGCAAGCATAGGCTGACACCACGAAAATTATGGACAGAGGATCGAGGAGGGAAAGCGCAAACCAGACCTCCACTGGAAGAGCGCGGACAGCACTGGGACCTTGGGAGGCTTGTTGCCACCCGGGCCCCAGAGGGGACCAATGGCCCTTATCACCGTGAAATCGGTGGTAGGTAACTGGTGCGATACCGTAAGGTCATCAGCGGTGATGAACGAAAATAGGTGGAGCATACTGGAAGTCTGAGGAGACTTGTTGTCACTCAGACTCCAGGGAATACCACATGTTGTTGGCAGTGGGCGATCACTAACGATGACCAGTGTGATAACTCCTAGTGAGCAAATAATAATAATAATAATAATAATAATAATAATAATAATAATAATAACAACAATAATAATAATAGTAATAATAAGATGAATGACCACTTGATAAGACTATAAATTCTCCAGAATATAAAACGAAATGTATATGCGCTAGATGGAAAATTTTATAGGAACGGTGCACCTTTATAGTTAAATGCTCTGATAGAAACTTAAATAGTATATACAACACTTCATAATCTTTTTAACAGAAATAAATCTAAAAATTACTATAGATAGCAACAACAAGAAAGTAGACTTTCTAGATTTTACATTTAAGTTAAATGACAACTCATTTAACATAATCACAAATTATACTATTTTAGTTAATTATGAAACTATTCCAAATCTATTAAGAAAACTTTGATTTCTAAAAAAAGAATTTCGAAACCATCAGAAAATGAAGAAATCTGTAATAGAAATAAACCGTGTTCTAATGAAGCACTTAAAAGGATCAGGGTAAGATGTACGAATACAATTTATAAATCAGAAAGGCAACAATCAAGATAAGCAAAGACATAAGGGGTAAACTAATGTTATCTCATACAAATGACATTCAATGATGGTAAAAATACACATAATAATACTAACTCGCAGCCTAAAATCAACAACAATCGGCTTGGCAAGCAGAATAATAGAATAAAAAGGAATTACTTAAATAACATTAATTTGAACACTAGTAATGTAAAAGAAATTAAAATATATGAAAATATGAGTAATGCCAATAGACAGACTTAAAACATCGATGGATAAAAAAGTATGCCTCAATCTTTTACATGATGTACATATCTAAACGAATTGGCCAGACTAATGAGATAAAAACAGATATTTTTTAATTCCCAATGGATAATCATGAAATAGAGAGAAGGAAAGTAAGAGAGGAATAACGAGAATGTGTGCGTGAGACATGGAAATAGATAGATAGATAGATAAATAGATAAAACAATAGATAGATTGAGAGAGAGAGAGAGAGGGTGAGAGAGAGAGGGTGAGAGAGAGAGGGGGGAGGGGAGAGAGAGAAAGGGTTACATTCAGTCATTTTGCACAAATTCTTTTTCACACGCTAATCTGGCTTTCTGATTTCTGATGGATTAAAAATTCAAACAAGAAGCTTTGGAATCATTCATTTCCATGAATAAAAATCCGTTTTAAAAATTATAAAAAAAACAGATAAATGCTACCAATAAATGAATATCCTGTTTTGAAAAAAAAACTATCGAAATGTCGTCTGGATTAAAACATATTTTGTATTCTAAAATGCCTTATTTAATGAAACTGGTTGTATTTCCTGTATATTACCAAATTAGCTTTGTAAAAAAAGCAATAATAATAATAATAATAATAATAATAATAATAATAATAATAATAATAATAACTAGCGAGACCCGTGTAAATTACACGAAATGTTGTTTTCAATACTAATTATCTTGTTCCTAACCTATACATTACTTTGTAAATGCTTTAGATTAAATTAAATTTGGCTCCAATTCATGAGTAGCATACAAAGATTCGGAAGGTCGTTACTTTTGATGTAAGCGTGACACACAAAATAACACACACGCTATCGTATTAATGTGTCTTGCCGGTCGTCCCCTCCCTACCTTACTCCCTCCCTCCCCTTCGATGTAGAAAACTTTGAGGTTGGTTGGAATCGAACTACAAACCTATCGGGCCGACGTCGACAACCGACGTCAAAATCCTAAGTCGCTAACCGTTGCGCAAAAGAGAAATACTTGAAACCTTACGAAAATTACCTGTCTTGAATGCTTTTCAAAATCTAGGTGCGGCACGCATGCGCAGAGCTTTTGCCGGAAGCGTGACACACGAACACACACGCTATCGTATTAATATATAGATAATAATAATAATTAATAATTAATAATTGAAAGGAATATAGAACATGAAGGAAGTCAATATAATATAAATAATCGGAGAAGCACTAGGAACAGTCCTGAGAAATCTGGTAAAAGACTAGGAGAAATTGTAATCTAATGGGAGACTGAGACTATTTAACAGCTGTGAAAACAGCTGAAATCCTTAGGAAAATTCTTGAATGCCGAAACGAACCAGCATAAACTACAAACGCTAATCAGCCAAATCGAAATTGCAATATTAATGAAAAAATAGTAAAATAAAAACAGAAAGAACACCGCGTGAACCAAAGTTAATCGAACTGCAAGAAATATCATAAACTCCCCCTCCCCCAAAACACACACACACACACACACACCCCACACACAATGTGATGGCACCAACTTCAGCTGATATCACACAACTAGCTGAAAGGTCAAGGAGAATGAAAAGACCGAGGCGGAAAAGCAATGACCAGACTTCCACTGGAAAGATGCGGGGAGCATTGTGACCTTAGTGAGGTTTATTGCCATCCAAATCTCAGAGACGACTAATGGCCTTTGACAGCAAGAAGTCAATGGTAAACTGCTGTTGCGATAAAGCAAACTTATTTGCAATGGTTATCGAAAGAGGTAGAGAGTACATGAAATCGTATACAATTTATAAATCAGAAAGTCAACAATCAAGATAAGCAAAGACATAAGGGGTAAACTAATGTTATCTCATACAAATGACATTCAATGATGGTAAAAATACACATAATAATACTAACTCGCAGGGTAAAATCAACAACAATCGGCTTTGCAAACAGAATAATAGAATAAAAAGGAATTACATTAATTTGAACACTACTAATGTAAAAGAAATTAAAATATATGAAAATATGAATAATGCCAATAAACAGACTTAAACATTGATGGATAAAAAGTATGCATCAATTCTTTATATGATGTACATATTTAAACGAATTGGCCAGACTAATGAGATAAAAACAGATATTTTTTAAATGTATAGAATAATTAAGAACACCTATAAACGGCATCACACATTAGGTAAGATAATAAACAAAAAAACACTATCAAACTCTCATACTCGACGATGAAGCATCTACAAAAGACCATCATTTTTTTCAAATAACTCAAAATTTTATAAACAAATTAATATATAAATAGTCTGGAGTTCAATCTAGGCAAAATAAAGGTTACTGTAGAGATATGACAAATTATTCCTCTCGACGAGGAATGTATGACATTTACAGTCGTACATAAATGGAATATTATTTAGGCGAATACATTATCTGTGTATATAGGATCTACAGTAAGACCATTTAAATTTAGATATAAAGGGCATATATGTAGATATAAAGAGCATATATCATGAATGAAAACATTATTTGAGAAAGGATTAAATACTCATCAACTTTTTTAACTTATCAAATAAAACTCTAAAAGTGAAAAATATTCACAAAACTTATAAATATTCTTCCAATTAAGAAGATGTAACCTTTAGTAAGCTGAATCTATTTTAATTTTTACTTTTTAGTGTAATTTTATAAATAAGAAGGCAGAAATCTTAATGGAAAACTATACAATTATATTAGATTTTGAATAAATAAAAATAAATAAAAATATAATTAGGAAAAAACAGAATAAAGATTAATGCAGATCCCAATTTAAGCTGAACCACCAATCCTACTCCCCTTTTCCTTTTTCTCAGTAGCCCCTTACGTTTACAGTGGCGTCCTGCCTTGTTTGGGGTGAATCATGTAAAAAAAAATGCATTTAATTCGCGTGGAATTATGTGACACCCTTTTAAATACATATATACATACACTAATATTGATTATATCATTAACGTGCATTTATATTTTACAAAACTGAGATTTATAATTTACAGTTATAGAATTAATATAATAAGTTATTAATTAGAAAACGATAATCAATATACTACAGCATATAACATGAAAAAATAAATTAAAGCTAAGGGACATAATAAATAATTGAAATGAAGCATATAATACGCCTCTAAACATCTAAATGAATATTGTCATATGAATACAAACAGTTCAATATTGAAAATAATATATATATATAAACATTTATAGTATATAAATAGTTAATAGTACACACATAATATATACAGTAATAATAATGAATAATAATTAGGTGTAAGTGAATGAGGATAGACCAAAAAAGGTTAGCAGATGAAAAACCAGGCATTAAAATACAAAAATGAATATGAAAATAGGATAATAGGTGCTGAATATAGTGCTAGTTAACTCCACCTAAATAAGGATTATTATGAAATGTAAAACATAAGAGTATAAAAAGGGTTCTGCATTCGATCTCGGGTCCCTTTGTTAGTATACAATATTGTAGTCAGTCGTTGGTAATAATTGTTAGACATGGTAATATGGATATAAAGTGTAATTATAAGGTATTATAATGCCTTTGAACTAATAAAAGGAATAAACTATCTTAATTAAAAATAGGTTGGAATCCTTATGTTTTAATTCTTAACTAAAGAGAAGAATGGTATGTGGTTTAGTTAAGACGTTCAACATAATAGCATTTCTTAATATGGAACACACGTTTTTGATATCTTTTACAAAGTATCGTTTCCAAAGTTATTGACTAGAAATGTTTTACACTAAATCTACCACACAAGTCTATAGTTTTTCAAATAGAGTAATTATGCAGAATTTTGTTTACTCTAAACACGTGTATCCTTTGTAAAGAAGCGTTTACTTTGAACACTTCGTGGTTGATTTGAAATCTCTTCTTCTTCTTCTTCTTCTTCTTCTTCTTCTTCTTCTTCTTCTTCTTCTTCTTCTTCTTCTTCTTCTTCTTCTTCTTCTTCTACGTTGCTACCGTTGATCTCAACGTTCAAGGGATCAGATTGTCACTGATAACTGATGGACGACATCAGGTGCGTAGTTGTCGATGTGATGACAGGTGGAGTGTCCACGTGTTTGCTATGCACATTTGTCATTTTGAGATTGCTGATCATCCAAAACTCTGTGCATGTTTAGGAGAATCTGTCCATAAGGTTCCGGAGTTGTTCAGTGTTTGATGTAATTGCAACGTCATCGATAAAAAGCATATTTCCTGAAAAGCAGACGGCCTCTCGTACAGCGTATTTTTCTTTTCAGTCTTGCCAGATTGAAGAGCAGCCTATCTTACCTGAACCGTAGGTCTACTCTACCCGCGGTCTTAAAAGCATGTTTCTATAATTCCATTTTTCCTATCTGTGAATTTACAGATGACGTAACATCGATGTGGTATCTCTTTGGTTGATTCAACTATTGGTTGTTTTAACCACATAAAAGGTGTGACACGGAAACTCATCTCTTCTTTTTTCCCTTTTTCATTTCGACTGCTGATGTGACAGTATACGGTTATTTCTTTCTCCGTCGAGACCAGCTTCGTTAACGTGCTTTTAAGAGAAGATCTCTACAAAATATCTGTAAGACCGGTGTTCATAAATTCACGTATTAGAAAGCTTTAACGTGTGTGTATATTTAGTGTATTACTTTAAAACACAAGTACATCCTGTTCTATTTCATTAGTGTTTTTGAGTTCACTTTTGTTTATCTTGTTTGTTTATGTGTTAGAATTAATTGAACCCGATAACAAACTGTCGAAGAGGGTGAGAGCATAGACAGAGCCTGGTTTAACACGACTTCTGGTGTCAAATGGTTTGTACATGCTGCCCTTGTACTGGACGGCTCACTTAATATATTAATACATGAGATTAAGTATCTGTCTCACTGAAGTCGAAAGTATACTATTACTTATAGTATGAACAATTGTACAAGCTTTTAATGCTCAATTTAGTTCACTATATTATTTCAGACTAATGTACTATCTTTCAATGCTCGATACTTAGTGTAATATTTAGTTCTGCTGTTATGAGACATTACTTCATCCTTTTGGGGATAGTGTAGTATATGTTTGTTTGTAATGATAGCATCATCCCAGGCATTACCTCCTCTTTCTTTATTTTTTGGGGAGAGGGTAGTTTAGTATCTGTTCTGTAGCTATGATACCATCTTCCCAGGCATTACCTCCTTTTTTAGCAGGTGATAGTGCAGTATCTGTTTTGTTGTCATGAGACCATCCTCCCAAGTATTACCTCCTCCTTTCGAAAGTTGTGTAACATCCGTTCTATTGTCATGAGACCGCCCTTTTCGGTATTACCCCCTCCTTCAGTTTAGTATGTGTTTGTATGTTTTTACACTCCGAGTGCCTGTGTATTTCCTCGTATTCATTTCATGTTTTCATTTTTTCTCTTTCTTTGCTTCCAAAATGTTCTTTTATTTATTTTTTTTATCTGCAATGATTTTATTCTGAATATTTTTTCTTACTTTCATTTTTCCCTGGTTCGTTTTTTTTTTGTTCAAAATATACTTAGTTAAATTTTTACTGTTTTTACATCAAGTTGACATCTATTTTTGTCTCGATGCGACATCGTTTGTTTTTTTACTCTATATTCTCTAGCATTTCGCTATATTATATTCTGACATATTGCGATTTTACATTTAAAGTATGTATGTGTATATCTATTCAACAGATCAGAATATCTCTTTCGACAGCTGCCAGGGTGAAAATGCGTTCCAAAAAAGAAACAGGATCGCCATTTTTTATTAGACTTTTATTCAATTTTCTTATTTTTACTTAGCTTATATATTTTTTTTTATTAAATTAATTACCTTTAGAAATAAAATCCATAGCTTTTGTCGTTGGCGTGGAGAAGATACGTTTCTTTTCTTTTCTATTGTTCATTTTATTTTATTATTTTATTAATTTATTTTTAAGTTCGAACAAACATCGTGACGGGAAGTACAAAACAACTTCCAGAATAAATGGAACGTACAATGATAAAACTAATATCGTTCGTTGTCTAATGTCTATTTATATAAAGATAGCTAAGTATACATTTTTATATATTTGTATATACAGAGTTCACTCCTAAACTAATTAACCAATCATAACGAATTTTGGAACATGACTGATAGACATAAATGGTGGGTAATGTGAGCTATATTTGGTTTGATTTAGTTTTATGCAACGAAGGGGATGGAGACCCTTCGTGAAAATTCAGATATCTCTGATTTTTGTGAAATCTTAACAATATTCCCCACATTTCAGTCTCTTTGTATCATTTTAAATGTGTTTTAGTACGTATAATATTAGCACAAAATCACATGCGAAAATTTAAATATTTCAGATTTGCATTAAATTTAATCCAGTCATTAAACACTAATTAAGCAATATTCTCTGAATTTCAATTCCTTCTTAAGATCTCGGATGCTTAAGTCTAAAATTTTATAAATTTTCTAGAATCAAAATCATGTAATGGATTTTGGTAAAAATTGGAATAAGGGTTTTAGACATAAGGTTTAGTATCATTATATTTGTATTTTAATGTTCGTAAAAGGACATAAAAGTGGTGCAAAACTATTTTGTTTGGTGAATTGATTTTACCCGTTCTGGAACGGGTATTCTTCTAGTATATTTATACAGGTAGATAATCAATCGACAAGGTTTACAATCACACTAGATTTAATACCACGAAGAGAAAATCGTCAGATGTTAGTTCAGCTGTAATTTATTCCTCATTAAATTATTTTAACATAATAATTTCAATGCATTACTTCAACATGCTAAACGTGACAGGTGACTACATGTTAAGTTAATGAAAAAAAACCTTCAAGTCGACCTTAACTATGGTCAACCACTTACCGACTTTATCTTATTTGTTCTTATTTAATATTTGGGGAATGTTTTAGAATAGCCCTACAGCTCGCGAGTCGGGTTGAAAAAAAGTTGTAGAACGTAGTCAAAAAAATGAATATGCAACAAATAAATGCAACGTACGTCGAGACCGGAGATTTTCCTAGTTTTCTATTCCATTTGTTTGTATGTTTACGTATGGTAAATGGGTTTTTATTAGACATGAAAAAAAAAAAATTTAATGTCATTTATTTAAAAAACAAAATGGCGTCATTAGTTTTGGCTGTCGGTGTCACATGTGTGTGTGTTTTTTTTACCGGGACTCATAAGCAAATCGGCGTTTTTTTTTTGTTTTTTTTTGGGTTTGCATTTTTGAAATTTAATTTTATGAAACGAACATTTTAACGATCATTTTGATCACCGAATGAGCGCGCATGTCGTTACGTCATTGGGGGTGGGTGGGGGACATTTCCCCGTATTTCTTGTTACTGCAAAGACGTGGGAAAATGACGCAAGCTCAAATTATTCATCGTGCTTTCAGCGAATTGACCCTAATATCTATAGGAGTACGTTTCAGTAATAACATCGACGAGACAATTACATTTGCCAGAGTGTGGGCATTATAGGTCAGAAGATGAAATGCTGCAAATGTGCACGTCTGATGACAACCATGAAATACCCTAGAGGGCTGGACGACTACATGTGGTTCTGTGCTAAATGCCGGGTTTTGATTAGGGTTAGGGCTGGGTTTTGGTTAGGTTTAGGGCTGGGTTTTGGTTAGGGTTAGGGCTGGGTTTTGGTTAGGTTTAGGGCTGGGTTAGGGTTAGGGCTGGGTTTTGGTTAGGGTTAGGACTGGGTTAGGGTTAGGGTTTAGGTTAGGGTTAGGGCTGGGTTTAGGTTAGGGTTAGGGCTGGGTTTAGGTTAGGGCTAGGGCTGGGTTTAGGTTAGGGCTTAGGGTTAGGGTTAGGGCTGGGTTTAGGTTAGGGTTAGGGCTGGGTTTTAGGGTTAGGGTTAGGGTTAGGAATTTTTTAAAGAAACAGGAAAAAACAACATTACAGTGTGACGAATGAAAATAATATGTAAAAAAAACCACACTGACATGTAAATAAAACGAAAATTATTTTATTCCTTTTGCTTAAAATGTAGTTTTGTTTTGTTCTTCTGCTTGGCTAAAAATGCAAAAATTGCGCTTTGACTATGAGTCCCAGTAAAAAACCAACCGAATCCAGAACGAGGCGGAAGTCTCGTTCTGGATTCGGTGTTTTCTATCGAAGCAGCCATTACTATTTTTTTTTCCACTTCACTTACGCTAAAACTATTAACTTATAGAAAATAGCACTTTTAACGGATTATAATCATTAATAACTGTCACAGTTAACTTGGAAATTCAGTTTTATCGGCTACGGTAACTTTTATTTGTTGTATATTTGTTTTTTCAGCGTTTTCGTTGTTGGGCTATTCTTAAAAATACCCAATATTTGTTTTTTTTCTCTAAAACCTCTGTAAAAATTTGAACTCATCTCTCGTTCAGTCTAACAATAGTAGAAGTCGTACTCTATTAGGAAGAGAACCTCAACCCTTGGTAGGGCAACTGAACTAGGAGATTGAAAAAACTCTGCAAAACGCGAGCTGAAACGTTAAGCAACAATAAAAGAACATGTTATATAGAGATTAATTACGTACTATTTTAAGACGAAATTGACTTTAACGGTTTCGTATACTATTAGTTTTAGCACGCACTACTAATATTTATACTAATAATACTAATACTACAACTACTAATAATATAACTACTAATACTACGACTACTACTAATTTTATTAATACTGCTACACTACTTATACTACTACTAATATATTTAAGAAATGTGGTTGTTTGTAGTAAATTAGATAAATTGAATGAATTACATCCCAAATTGTTCAATATTATGAAAAGTACAGCATATATATATATATATATATATATATATATATATATATATATATATATATATATATATATATATATATATATATGGGTAAGGTGCACGATAGGTCACGAAAATAAAATGCCGAGGTAGACAAAATGTGTGAAAAAAGACAAACGGAAAACAGGTTAAAATACAGGAGAAAAACAAAAACCAGAGATTTGACCGGTTTCGTTCGTATTAACGAACGTATTGAGAAAAAATGAAGACGTTCGTTAATACGAACGAAAGCGGCCAAATCTCTGTTTTCTTTTGTAAGATGGTAAGAAAATATAGAATACTAATTCATTATGAAATTAATAATTAATGATGTGGGTAATTAAACCTGTTTTAGAGTTAAGAATACGATTTAGGAACAAAATAATACAGTTTTAAAGCCAACTGTTTAGTACCATGAGAGGCGTCTTTTACAACCGGAAATTAAAAAAATAATATTTTAGTGATATAATTTACTTGTTTAAAGTTTTAGTATTGAGATGGCCCACATTAAAATTACTATATAAATGAGAAGGTGATAATTCGAAGAGGACTTTCCAGGGGAAAAGGCGAGACTATAAGAGCAAATCTGGTATTGTATAAGACTATTTTGAGGTTATGTTTTTGGCAGGGGTGATTATCGAAAGTACTTTATGTGTACCGGTCAGTCCAGTTTATAAGAAGTGCCTGTCTCCTATGGACACACCTTTTAAAAATTTCGTCCCTAATGTTTAAACAGTTTGTATTTGGGTCAATAATTCCCTTTAATATGTAATACTTTTTCTGCGTCAACTACGGGCACCTATTTAGGTCTGGATAGTATGATGGTCTTCTATCTATTACTTTCCATTTGATGGTGAAGGGTGTCGCCGCATCCTTTAATTGCCATATCCGAGTCGAAAGTGTTGTGTTGGTCTTGTCTTTGTATTTAAAGATATACCTGTGTCTGTAAAATCTGTGTTTAAAGCTTCCTTGTGTCATGCCTATGTATTTTTTTCGGTTCTGCCGCTGGGCTGGCTTGTGATAGTCGCCTCATATACTAGCAAATCAATTCTGCAATTCCTCACTAGGAGACAGTTGTTTTTGTCCTAGCATGAGCAGCCTGTTTTGTCTATTGTTTTGGGTTCAGAAGAGATTCTTTTTTTTACAGATGGGATGATGGGGTAGCTTATTTTGATTGTATTTCTGTTAAAGAATTTGTGCAGGTTGTGTGTTGGAGGGCAGTGCTTGTCAAGTAAGCTGGGAAAGAGGTCGGCTGATCTCATTTTGGTGTTAAAAGAGAAAGGGGGGGGGGGAGACCAGATCATCGACTTCCTCTTATTGCAGCTGCCATGTGCCTAGTTTTAAGTGGGGGTGTATGAGATCTTTTCTCTGAAACCACTGTCGTGGAGCACTTTATTATAATAATGCGCTGCCTGTATGAACATTTCGGGGCTGGATGAGAGATTGAGATCCTTTGGCTGACGTAGTTTAAGACGATGAGGAGTGGCATGATCCTTTGTTGATGTATTCTTAACTCCAAAACAGGATTAATCACCCACATCATTAATTATTAATTTCATAATAAATTGATACACTATTATAAATTTATATTTCATAATTTATATTTTAAATATTATATTTAAAATCTTCATATTAAATATAAAGCGATAACTAACTTATGAGATTTTTAATTATTATTTTTTAAATTATAAAACGTTTAAAAATTTAAAAATTTAAATTCAAAATTTAAATTTTAAATTGAATTTTTAATTCTTATAAATTTAATATTTGACCTCATATCTCTCCCTTTAACACTTAATTTAGACGAAACTAATTTAACACTTCAAAACAAAAAAATAGCAGTTAGCAAATTCTGACTCACGGGATTTGTAAAGAATATCTTTTTAAAATTTATAATGTAAACTTTTATATTTTATCCCCCTTTTTCGACTTTATGAAGCTTTTTAATCTCACATATTTTTTTATGACACAAAATTTAGACGATACTAATTTAACACTCCAAATTAAATAGCGTATACAGGCGTCGATTCCATTGCTAATGTTGACATCCTTTGGGAAGTTTCACTAATTTGACATCCGCAGAGACCCACATGGTCAGGTCATATGCAGTCAGTGCACAAATGAACATATCCTGGGAAATCAGCCACAGTTATTTTGCCAATGATCGACATGAACCCTGGTAACTCAACCTGCATGTACTCAGCTTTATGTTACACTAGCAGGGGTACCCGGCGTTGCCCGGGGCTCTCCCTCCTTCTCTCCGCAAGCAAAATAGGATATTGAGCACTTTTCTCCCGGACAACGCCGAGTATTTAGAAAATCAAGATGGCCTCCAGAGCACTACTAAAATCACTCTTACTGATCCCCCCTCCTTTTCATCTGCACAATAGTCCGAAGAGAAACACTACAGTAGTTCTATCTAGGACATTTAGCACTTTTCTCCCGGACAACGCCGAAGCCTCTGGGTCCTAAATTGACAAAGCCCCCCCCCCGGTGCTGGGTCCTATACTGTAGAAGCACCCCCCGATGCTGGGTCCTATACTGTAGAAGCACCCCGGTGGCTATACTGCAGAAGCACCCCCCGTCCCTGTACTGCAGAAGCCTCTGGATCCTATACTGTAGAAGCACCCCCGGTGCCTATACTGCATAAGCACCCATGGTCCCTATTCTGTAGAAGCATTCGGGTCCTATATTGTAGAAGCATCCCCGGTGCTGGGTCTTATACTGTAGAAGCAGCCCTGGTCCCTATACTGTAGAAGCAGCCCTGGTCCCTATTCTGCAGAAGCATCCGGGTCTTATATTGTAGAAGCACCTCTGGTTCCTATACTGCAGAAGCCCTTGTGTCCTATACTGTAGAAGCGCCCCCCCCCCCTGGTGTCTATACTGCAGAAGAACCCCCCGCCCAGGTCCATATACTTCAGAAGCCTCCAGGTCCTATATTGTATAAGCACCCCCGCAGGATGAAGATGTTGATAATTCCCCCCCCCCCCAAAAAAATCCACCCACCCACGTCCCAAACATTCCCCCCCCTTCCCCCCAAAGAACTATTTTTATTTTAAAAGAAATAAGTTTAGGTTGCTAGGTGCGGATGTGATTGAGCAACCCTTGTTTCACTGTTATTGATATACGTCCGGACAGAAGTTATGGGATGACTTGATACAACCGGACAGTGCATTTTTATCAAGTTGTTACATGAATACATTGGCTGATTTCAAAATCACCAGTAAATAACATTGAAAAAGTTTCAAAAAACCAGACCCGCCCCCGAAAACTGGCCCCGTTGACCCCCGGGGACATTTTTTTTTTTTGTAATTTTGAGATATTATGTTCCCAGGTGTTGTCCGGTCCTAAAGATGTCAACTTGTTTACAGTTTGCCGCGTAGTTTTTGAGGAGAAGCTTCACATACAAACAGACATACATACATACAGACAACTGCCCTTTATATAAGAGACTAGCGGGGCTACCCGGCGTTGCTCGGGGTCATAAAAACATATAATTGAAGAAAAATCGTGTGTGTAACATCTTTATATACAAACTTCTATTTCCCCCCCCCCCCTTTCTCTATAGCCGTCTCTTTATCTTTCTACCTTTCTCTTCCCTGGTCACCCCATTTCAGCGCTACTTTCTAATTTTGCCTTTTGCGAAAGCTGTTTCTTCCCCACCATTTCTCCTACGTTGGCCAGGGCAATAGTATATCATATTTCTATAAAAAGTAACACCTCTATATGCGCCTTCTATATAGGTACTTATCTCCGCCCCGGTGTTCATACTATATACGTATCTATCATCACCCCGGTGCACATACTATATACGTACCTATCGCCGCCCCAGTGCACATACTATATATGTACCTATCGCCGCCCCAGTGCAGATACTATTAAAGTACCTATCGCCGCCTCGGTGCGAATGCTAAATAGTACCTATCGCCGTCCCGGTGTGCATGCTACATAAGTACCTATCGCTGCCCTAGTGCGAATAATTAATATGTACATATTGCCGCTTTGGTGCGAATGCTAAATACGTACCTATCGCCGCTTTGGTGCGAATGCTAAATACGTACCTATCGCCGGCCCGGTGCGAATGCTAAATACGTACCTATAGCCGCCTCGGTGCGAATGCGAAATACATACCTTTCGCCGTTCCGGTGCATGTGCTATATACGTACCTATCGCCGCCCCGGTGCACGTGCTATATACGTACCTATCGCCGCCCCGGTGCGCGTGCTATATATGTACTGACTGCCGCCGCAGAGCGCATGCTATATACGTACTTATTGCTGCCCATGTGTACATGTTATATACGTAGCTATCGCCACCCCTAAATTCTGAATACGTACCTATAGCCGCCCCGGTGTGGAAGCTAAATAGGTACTAATTGCTGCCCCGGTGCGAATGCTAAATACATACCTATCGCCGCTCCAGTGTGAATTCTAAATACGTACCTATCACCGCCCGGTGTGAATTCTAAATACGTACCTATCGCTGCCCCGGGTCGGAAGCTAAATACGTACATATCGCCACCCTGGTGCGAATGCTAAATACATACCTATCGCCGCCCCGGTGTGAATGCTAAATACGTACCTATCGCCGCTCCGGTGTGAATTTTAAGTACGTACCTTTCGCCGCCCCGGTGCGCGTGCTATATACGTACCTATCGCCGCCCCGGTGTGAATTTTAAATACGTACCTTTCGCCGCCCCGGTGCGCGTGCTATATACGTACCTATCAGCGCCCTGGTGCACGTGCTATATATGAACCGATTGCTGCCCCAGTGCACATGCTAAATACATGCCTATCACCGCCCCGGTGCACATACTATATACATACTTATTGCCGCCGATGTGCACATGCTATATACGTACTTATCGCCACCGCTGAATGCTAAATAAGTACCTATCTCCGCCCAGGGGTGAATGCTAAATACGTACATATTGCCGCCCCGGTGTGCATACACCATATGTACCTATCACTGCCCCAGTGTGAATACTAAATATGTACATATCGCCGCCCCTGTGCGAATGCTGAATACGTACCTATCGCAACCCCAGGGCGAATGCTAAATACGTAACTATCGCCACCCCTATACACTACTATATACGTACCTATGCCACCCCAGTGCACATACTATATATAAACCTATCGCCGGCCTGGTGCGCATAATATATTCGTACCTATCGCGGCTCTGGTTTGCATACTACATACTTACCTATCTCTGCAAGGGTGCACATACTATATATGTACCTATCTCCAGCCCAGTTCGCACACGTAAGAACTCATATTAGTGCACCCCTGTCGTGTTTGAAAAACAAAATAGTGTTCATTCATGTATTGTCACTATCATAAATATAAATAATTTTAGTTAAAAACAGAAAAAAAGAAATGTTTTTGCCTCCCCCCACGAACATTTTTTTCCATCCTCCCACATACTTAGAAATATTTTTAATTTAAAAGAAATAAAAAAGAAAAGAAAATTTTTTGACCCGCCCCCAAAATTTGATGTTCCCCCATACATAGAAATATTTTTAGTTTAAAAAAAGAAAAAAAAAATTTGTTTAGCCCCCCGCCCAGAAAATTTTTTTTTTCATCCTGCCCCATACATATAAATATTTTCAATGAAAAAGATAAAAGAAAAGGAAAAAAATGTTGCCCCCCACCACAATTTTTTTTTTTTGCGCGTGCTATATTCGTACTTATGGCATCCCATGTGCACATGCTATATACGTTCCTATCGCCACCGCTGAATGCTAAATACATACCTATAGTCTCCTCGGTGCGAATGCTAAATAGGTACCTATCGCCGCCCCGGTGCGAATGGTAAATACGTTTATATCGCCGCTAAAAATTTCCACGACCACCAATCTCTCCAGGCCCCCCAACTTTTTTTTACTCTCGCCCAACCCTGAGTCATATTTTTAGTTCCAAAAATAAAAAAATAAAAAAATTTGGCCCGACCCCTAAAAAGTTTGTCCTGACCTCTAAACATTTCCCCGAGCCCCCAATCTCTTCAGAACGCCCCCAACTTTTTTATTATTCTCTCCCAATCCTAAGAAATATTGTTAGTTAAAAAAATAAAAAAACAAAAAAAATTTGGCTCGACCTATAAAAAGTTTGTCCTGACCCCTAAAAATTTCCCCGACCCCCCCCAATCTCTCCAGCCCCCCCACAGTTTTTTTACTCTCGCCCACCCTGAGTAATATTTTTGTGCAAAAAATAAAAAAATTTGGCCCGACCACTTAAAAGTTTGTCCTGACAATCTCTCCAGCCCCCTCAATTTCTTTTACTCTCCCAAACATGAGAAATATTTTGAGTTCAAAGAAAAAAAAAAAAATTTGGCCTGACCCCTAAAATTTTGGCCTGACCCCTAAAATTTTCCCCGACCCCCTAATCTCTCCAGCCCCCCCCCCTCCAACTTTTTTTCACTCTTCCCCTGAGGAATATTTTAAGTTCAAAAAAAGAAAAAAAAAATTTGGCCGGACCCCTAAAGAATTTGGCCTGACCCTAAAATTTTCCCCGACCCCCTAATCTCTCCAGACCCCCACCAACTTTTTTTTTCAGTGTCCCACAACCCTGAGAAATATTTTAAGTTAAAAAAAATAAAATAAAAAATTTGGCCTGACCCCTAAAAAATTTGTCCTGACCCCTAAAATTTAATTGTGTTTTTAAACGTGAGTTAACGCACTTCCTTAGCTATCCTCTAACAAATAATTTTCATTAAAAAACATTAATTGGTTTATGAACTTGAGGTATTACGTAATTAAATTACAATATGACTCAGCAATTTCAAATTACTATAAAATATAATGAAAAATAAATGAAAAGCCCCCCCCCCCGATGAAATATTCCCCATGGACCCTTAAGGGCTGGGTTAATAGATTCGAGAATACTCTCATCATCTTACTCTGTGAATTTTACATAAGAATACACTTTCATATGTTATGTATATATTCGCTAACCTTGTTTTAAACACCTTAATTGTGTGTTTTAAACGTGAGTTAACGCACTTCCTTAGCTACCCTCTAAAAAATAAATTTCATTAAAAAACATTAATTGGTTTATGAACTTGAGGTATTACGTAATTAAATTACAATATGACTCAGCAATTTCAAATTACTATAAAATATAATGAAAAATAAATGAAAAGCCCCCCCCCCCTACCCGATGAAATATTCCCCATGGACCCCTAAGGGCTGGGTTAATAGATTCGAGAATACTCTCATCATCTTACTCTGTGAATTTTACATAAGAATACACTTTTATATGGTATGTATATATTCTCTGACCTTGTTTTAAACACCTTAATTGTGTGTTTTAAACGTGAGTTAACGCACTTCCTTAGCTACCCTCTAAAAAATAAATTTCATTAAAAAACATTAATTGGTTTATGAACTTGAGGTATTACGTAATTAAATTACAATATGACACAGCAATTTCAAATTACTATAAAATATAATGAAAAATAAATGAAAATTCCCCCCCCCCCCTCGATGAAATATTCCCCATGGACCCCTAAGGGCTGGGTTAATAGATTCGAGAATACTCTCATCATCTTACTCTGTGAATTTTACATAAGAATACACTTTTATATGTTATGTATATATTCTCTGACCTTGTTTTAAACACCTTAATTGTGTGTTTTAAACGTGAGTTAACGCACTTCCTTAGCTACCCTCTAAAAAATAAATTTCATTAAAAAACATTAATTGGTTTATGAACTTGAGGTATTACGTAATTAAATTACAATATGACTCAGCAATTTCAAATTACTATAAAATATAATGAAAAATAAATGAAAATTCCCCCCCCCCTCGATGAAATATTCCCCATGGACCCCTAAGGGCTGGGTTAATAGATTCGAGAATACTCTCATCATCTTACTCTGTGAATTTTACATAAGAATACACTTTTATATGGTATGTATATATTCTCTAACCTTGTTTTAAACACCTTAATTTTGTTTTTAAACGTGAGTTAACGCACTTCCTTAGCTACCCTCTAAAAAATAAATTTCATTAAAAAACATTAATTGGTTTATGAACTTGAGGTATTACGTAATTAAATTACAATATGACTCAGCAATTTCAAATTACTACAAAATATAATGAAAAATAAATGAAAAGCCCCCTCCCCCCCGATGAAATATTCCCCATGGACCCCTAAGGGCTGGGTTAATAGATTCGAGAATACTCTCATCATCTTACTCTGTGAATTTTACATAAGAATACACTTTTATATGGTATGTATATATTTTCTAACCTTGTTTTAAACACCTTAATTTTGTTTTTAAACGTGAGTTAACGCACTTCCTTAGCTACCCTCTAAAAAATAAATTTCATTAAAAAACATTAATTGGTTTATGAACTTGAGGTATTACGTAATTAAATTACAATATGACTCAGCAATTTCAAATTACTATAAAATATAATGAAAAATAAATGAAAATTCCCCCCCCCCCTCGATGAAATATTCCCCATGGACCCCTAAGGGCTGGGTTAATAGATTCGAGAATACTCTCATCATCTTACTCTGTGAATTTTACATAAGAATACACTTTTATATGGTATGTATATATTCTCTGACCTTGTTTTAAACACCTTAATTGTGTGTTTTAAACGTGAGTTAACGCACTTCCTTAGCTACCCTCTAAAAAATAAATTTCATTAAAAAACATTAATTGGTTTATGAACTTGAGGTATTACGTAATTAAATTACAATATGACACAGCAATTTCAAATTACTATAAAATATAATGAAAAATAAATGAAAATTCCCCCCCCCCCCTCGATGAAATATTCCCCATGGACCCCTAAGGGCTGGGTTAATAGATTCGAGAATACTCTCATCATCTTACTCTGTGAATTTTACATGAGAATACACTTTTATATGTTATGTATATATTCTCTGACCTTGTTTTAAACACCTTAATTGTGTGTTTTAAACGTGAGTTAACGCACTTCCTTAGCTACCCTCTAAAAAATAAATTTCATTAAAAAACATTAATTGGTTTATGAACTTGAGGTATTACGTAATTAAATTACAATATGACTCAGCAATTTCAAATTACTATAAAATATAATGAAAAATAAATGAAAATTCCCCCCCCCCCCTCGATGAAATATTCCCCATGGACCCCTAAGGGCTGGGTTAATAGATTCGAGAATACTCTCATCATCTTACTCTGTGAATTTTACATAAGAATACACTTTTATATGGTATGTATATATTCTCTAACCTTGTTTTAAACACCTTAATTTTGTTTTTAAACGTGAGTTAACGCACTTCCTTAGCTACCCTCTAAAAAATAAATTTCATTAAAAAACATTAATTGGTTTATGAACTTGAGGTATTACGTAATTAAATTACAATATGACTCAGCAATTTCAAATTACTATAAAATATAATGAAAAATAAATGAAAATTCCCCCCCCCCTCGATGAAATATTCCCCATGGACCCCTAAGGGCTGGGTTAATAGATTCGAGAATACTCTCATCATCTTACTCTGTGAATTTTACATAAGAATACACTTTTATATGTTATGTATATATTCTCTAACCTTGTTTTAAACACCTTAATTGTGTGTTTTAAACGTGAGTTAACGCACTTCCTTAGCTACCCTCTAAAAAATAAATTTCATTAAAAACCATTAATTGGTTTATGAACTTGAGGTATTACGTAATTAAATATGACTCAGCAATTTCAAATTACTATAAAATATCATCAAAAATAAATGAAAAGCCCCCCCCCCCCCCGATGAAATATAAATGCACATTGGTCTTTATTATAGATAAATGTAAATGCACATTGGTCTTTATTATAGATACAAATAAATGCACATTGGTCTTTATTATAGATACAAATAAATGCACATTGGTCTTTATTATAGATACAATTAAATGCACATTGGTCTTTATTATAGATACAATTAAATGCACATTGGTCTTTATTATAGATTTTCTTAATATCCCCCCCCCCAAGAAAAAAATTGGCCTGAGGCGCTCACACCGGCGAATGCCGTCACCCCCCTCCCAATTTGGCATGAAAGGAGGAGGTAATGCCTATCATGATAACGGAAGGGAGGGGGAGGAATATTAGCGTCTATTAAAAGGTTGTAGTGTGAGTGAATTTCTTCCTGACACTTTGCATTATTTTTCAAATTATCTGCCACTCTCTGACGTCATGATGACCTGATATAACCGGACACAATTTAGAGCAAGACCGGGTACATCCGCCAAGGGATTATGGGACAGGTGCGGATGTGATTGAGCAACCCTTGTTTCACTACACACACTTAACATAGGATTCCTATGTTGTTATTGATGCATCCGGACAGAAGTTATTGGATGATCTGATACAACCGGACACAATTTAGGGCAAGACCGGGTACATCCGGCAAGGGATTATGGGATGTTTACATTTTTGCATTTTTATCGGATTAGTACACAAATACATTAGAGTAATTTACTCCTCTCCAGGAGTTAGGGCACAAGGCCAGTTTTTATCCTACTCCCACCAGTAAGATGTGACCCAAGCTCGGGTCGGAAAGTGGGGGTTGAAAAGCCAGCGCCCGAGAGGTGAAATACATTAGATTATTTCGAATATGTTAAAAAAATGGCGTATAAAAGCTATGTTGAATTAGAGAAAAACGGCCTAGAGGAGTCTAAAAAATTTTGTTGATATTTAAAACTCATGTACTAATTTGTTAAATAGTATTGTACAATGTTTGTTGAAAGAAAATCATAGTTATTATTACTTGTTAATTTATTAAAGCAATTTGAACAGTGTATAGTGGATAGGCTGCTGTACTGCAGTAGATTTGTTATAAATAATCCAGTAAATCGCATAAAATTTTTTAAGCTTTGTCGGCCTTTTGGCTAAGAGGCGTTCCTCAAGGGTCCGGAGCGAGTAGTTTTAATGGGGGACTGGAATGCCATCCTAGACCCCAAGATAGATAAGGTCGGTGGGAATAGAGGGTCGGCGAGGTGGGAAAGCAGTCTGTCTGACCTGATGGCCTCATGCGATCTTGTCGACAGATTTCGCGTTGATCACCCAGGGCGGGAGATGTGGACGTGGCATACTAGCGCGGCCTTCTGTCCGAGTACTTACTTGGACAGAATGTTAGTTAGAAGAGGCGACGTAGATTTCATATCTTGTCCCACGTTCACTTGGTTAGGACATTCGGACCATAAATTGGTTACGGCCCGGTTGAACTTAAGTGATAGGCCTAGGTTGGCTGGGTACTGGAAGTTTAATACCTCCTTACTGGAGATACGAGACTTCCGGGAACAGCTAACGTTACTACTCCAGCGGGGATTAGTGGGGGTGGTTATCGGGAGTAGGTACTGGGTTAAAACTAAGGCTCAGGTTAGAAACTTTTGTGTCCGCTACAGCCAGCGCCTCGCTCAAAATAGGGCTAGGACGCAAAAGCAAGTAGAGGATAAGATGACCCGGGCGGTGGCTGGGGGGGATCCCCTAGAGATAGCATTAATTACGGGGGACCTCAATCGCTTGGCTAGCGAGCGATATGAAGGTCAAGTAGTTAGAGCTAGATTAAAGAAAGTCTCTAACGAAGCCGTGAACGTTGACGCTGTTGAGCGTAAGGCTGCTTTACGTCGTGGTTCGGATGGGTACATTCGGAAGGTGAAAAACCTGGAAGGACATACCCTGGTATCGTCTCGTGAGATCTGTGAGGGGTTCCGTGAGCATTTGGAGGAACGCTTCACCCAACTGCCCAGACTCCGCGGCCAGGAGTTTGACAGCTATTTGGCTGACTCGCCCCGCCTCGAGGCGGCTCGAGCAGCTGGCTGTGATGGCAGGATTACGGAGGGCGAGATCGTTACTGCGTTGAAGCAGGTCGGCTTGAACAAATCTCCGGGACTCGATGGTCTGCCGTACGAAATGTATTTGAGGCTGTCGCCCATGTTTGTCCCAATTCTGAAGGATGTGTTTAACCACTGGTTTGTTCAGGAGTCAATCCCTGGACAGGTAACCAAAGGAGTGGTCACATTACTGAAGAAGAGGGACCAACCTGGTGGGGGAAATTTAGACGACTACAGGCCCATAACTCTGCTAAACACAGAGTTAAAGATTTTGGCCCGCGTTCTTGCGAACCGCCTGCAGGTTGTTATCGGTGATTTGATCAAGCCTGAGCAGAACTTTGCTGTGAAGGGGAGGTCGATTCAGAACAACTTGCATTTGATTCGCATGATCATAGAGGGGACAGAAGACGACGCTGAAGCCGCGCTGATCAATTTAGATCAGTCCAAGGCTTTCGATAGGGTCGACCATGGTTTCCTGAAAGCTGTTTTAGCGGCTGCCGGTTTTGGTCCGGACTTCCGCAGGTGGATCTCTATTCTGTATGACTCGCCGACGGCAGTGGTGCAAGTCAATGGAAAGAGGTCGGAATCGTTCGTTGTTTCTCGGTCGGTACGTCAGGGTTGTCCGCTGTCGCCCCTGCTCTACATCCTGGCGTTGGAACCCTTCCTTCGCAAATTAAGGGATGAGGCGACAACACCAGTCCTGCGCGGGATCGCTATCCCTCCTCGCAAAGCGCGAGTCAGGGTTTCCGCGTTTGCCGATGATGTCACCGTTTTCGTGTCCAGCCGTACTGACATTCGAACGGTGATTAAGGCGCTCGCTCGGTACGAAGAAGTGACAGGGGCCATAGTCAACCGCAGCAAGTCGAACGGCCTGCGGTTGGGTGCCTGGAGCGGAGAGACCGCTCTTCCAGGTGACTTCAGCTGGTCGGATGGCCCGGTTCGAATCCTCGGCGTGTGGTTCGGGCCGGGCCTCCAGCTGGAAAAGAACTGGTCGGAAGTACAGACAAAGGTCGAATCGTCGGTCCGGGCTTGGATTCGAAGGAAGCTTTCCTTAAAGGGCAGAGCGGAGGCATGCGCCACTTACGTCTTTCCTCTCATCCTTTACCGGCTGTCTGTACTACCACTGCCTGCGGCCCGCCTTATCGCTTTCACGCGCTTACTCTTCTCGCTTCTTTGGAAGGGCCGGAAAGCGTACGTCCGCAGACAGGTCTGTACTCAAGTTCCGAGTGTGGGAGGCTTGGGGATGCCTGACTTGGCAAGTCATCGACATGCCGAGAGACTGGCTTTCCTGAGTCGGACTTTGATGGAAGACACTCCGTGGGTCCCTGCGGTCGGGAGCGCCTTTCCCAACCTCATACCCGACCTCTCGGTCGAAGGACGACGTAGGCCGAGAGGGGAGCCCTTGTTCTTCGCCGAATGCCGGGCCGCGCTTAGAGCGTTGCCGGGGTCCAGTAACCTTGCCCGGTCTAGGAAGAGACTATATCGGGATCTAGTGGAGGGTACCACTTCGGACCCACTTGAGGAGCGGCTTGGATTGTCGAGGGAGGAGGCCCACTCCCAGTGGAATTGGGCGCCAGGCCAGAGTTATCTCAACAATTCTGAGTATTCTCTGACCTGGCGACTGGTTCGGAACGCACTGCCCCTCTATGGCAGATTATGCAGAGATGGTTTAAGGGACGTCCCCTTATGCCCGCGCTGTGAAGACAACGAAGAAGAAACGGCCGAGCACGCCTTCTTCACCTGCAGCAAACTTCGACATCTCTGGGGATACGTCAGGGAGGTGACGGCCCGCATCGACGCCGAGCAGCCGATGGTCCTGGATGTAGCATCTGTCATCAACAACGCAGCACCGCCGTGGTCTGGGGAGAAACGAATGGTGTTTCTAGCCATCCTAGCCGTAGCAAGACTAGTGACGTGGGTTACACGTCTTAATGAGGTTCATGGGGTTGGATCTGTTTCGGATCGGGATCTGGTAGTTTACTTTAAACACCAACTTAAAGTGAAGATCAGATGCGATTGGAAACGATTACATCGCATGGATTTCGATAGGAGATGGGTGCATGACACTAGTTTGTGCATCCGACGAGGCGCCAAGTTTGAGTTCGTGTTCCCTCCATAGTTATGGCACATGCGGTACTGGGTTCTACGGAACCCACCCCTGTAGAGTTTTTTGGATTTATTTCAAAAAACTGGTAACCTCTTAAACTAGTAGGAATGAAAGTTATCCTGTCCCTATTTTATTTTTGCCGGCACTAGAGAGCTTCCAGAGATTCCCACTTCCACTGTTTTATTTTGTCCCCGGTCTTTTGAAACCCTTGGCATTACTATCTTGGAAGACGCCATCCACCCCATGATCCCATTCCCGATGAATTTATTTTTTGAACACTCCTCTCTTAAAGTTCCCACTCCCACTTAGTGACCGACCCGCTTGTTTTCGGTCTCGTGCCGGAAAACAGTGGGCGGTCTAACACTTAGTCATGAGGGAAAGCCGGGCCATACTAACTTTTTTACCATTTTATTTTGTTCTTTATTTTTCTTTCTTTTTGGGTGTTTTTAATATTTTTTCCCACTCCCACGATAATTCTTTTTTACATCGATGTTTTTTGGGGATATTGTAAGTAGGGATCAACCCACAGAGTGAATGCGGTATTTTGGTGCAAGAATCTAGTTTGGAGTCAGCAAATGTTCTTTTTTATGTTGTTTGTAAAATTTTGTGAAATAAAAAACATTGAACAGCTTGTCTCACTTATCCCCGACCCCCCCTCCCCCTACATAACGGGCACTATGCCTAAGGTCTGGTGAGTTCCCAAGGTTTGTAAAATCTTCATCTGTAGATAAAGATGAGGGTTGTCCGAAGGAACTCACCTGCCTAAATAAATCGGCCTTTTGGCTAAGATCAAAGTGTAGTATCTGTTCTCGGCATTTTTGCCTTGAGATCAAGTGTATTATCTAGTCCTATCTCCTATCCGATAGGTGTCGATCTTACACTCTCGAATCAAAAATCAGATTATCATTTTATTTTTTAATCCCTTTTCCTTTGGTGCACTTCCTCTCCCCTAAAGTACGGCTGATCGCGCCCACGGTAGGGATCTCTCACGCCGACTAATACTCAAACTCCCCAAAATTTCGCCTGAGCCGCTCATACCGCGAATGCCGACATTCCCCCATCCCCAGATTTCGCCTGAGGTGCTCATACCGACGAATGCCGACATTCCCCCTCCCCAGATTTCCCCTGAGGCGCTCATACCGGCGAATGCCCACATTCCCCCTCCCCAGATTTCGCCTGAGGCGCTCATACCTGCGAATTCCGACATTCCCCCTCCCTAAATTCGGCCTGAGGGGCCCGACTGCTGACATTCCCCCTCCCCAGATTTGGCCTGAGGCGCTCATACCGGCGAATGCCGACATTCCCCCTCCCCAGATTTGGCCTGAGGCGCCCCACCACCGAATGCCGACACTCCCCCTCCCCCAAATTTCGCCTTAAGCGCTCATACCGCCGAATGCCGACACTCCCCCGCCCCCAAATTTCGCCTGAGGCGCTCACACCGACGAATGTCGACACTCCCCCTCCCCAAATTTGGCCTGAGGCGCTCATAACGGCGAATGCCGACACTCCCCCTCCCCCAAATTTGGACTGAAGCGCCCGAATACCGACACTCCCCCTCCCCCAAATTTGGCCTGAGGCGCTCATACCAGCGAATGCCGACATTCCCCCTCCTCAGATTTGGCCTGAGGCACTCACATCGGTGAATGCCGACATTCCCCCCCCTATTTGGCCTGAAAGGAGGAGGTAATGCCTGGAAGTATTATATCAGGATAACAGAACGGCCATAGTGAGGAAGGGAGGGGGGAAGGAATATTAGCGTCTATTAATAATTAAGAAAGAAAGTGTGGGAGTGAGAGGGGAAGAAGAAAGAAAGAAAAAAAATGGTTGTAGTGTGAGTGAATTTCTACCCGCCACTCCCTTACTCTGACGTAATATCTAGTTTATCGTGACTTTGCATTATTTTTCTTCTCAAATTAGTATAAATAACGTTGAAAAATGGAGTTAAAAGCCACCCCCCATTGGAGAAAAGTGCTCAGTCGACCCCGGAAGAGTCAATTTTTTTTTCCGGTTCCGAGATATTAGACGCGCCTGGGCTGGCCGGTCGGAATGATGTCACCCGTGTGACCGTGTGTTGGGTACTTTCAGAGGAGAAGCTTTACATACATACATACATACATACATACATACAGACAGGTTGGATTTATATAATAGACTAGCGGGGCTACCCGGCGTTGCTCGGGGTCATAAAAACATATAATTGAAGACAAATCGCGTGTGTAACATCTTTATATTCAAACTTCTATTTCCCTCTCCCCTCCTCTATAGCCGTCTATTCCTTCTTTCTACCTTTCTCTTCCCTGGTCGCCCCATTTCACCGCTTCTTTTTAATTTTGCCTTTTGGGAAGGCTGCTTCTTCCCCACCATTTCTCCTACGTTGCCCAGGGCAATAGTATGACATATTTCTATAAAAAGTACCACTCTATCTGCGCTTTCTATATAGGTACTTATCTCCGCTCCGGTATTCATACTATATACGTATGTATCGCCACCGTGGTGTGCAGACTATATACGTACCTATCGTCGCCCCAGTGCATATACTATATAAGTACCCATTGCTGCCCTGGTATGCATGCTATATACGTACCTATCGCTGTCCCGGTGTAAATGCTACATACGTACCTATTGCTGCCCCGGTGCAATGCTACATATGTTCCTATCGCAGCCCCAGTACTTTCAAAATCGAGAACGCCTCCTGAGCACTACTGAAATCACTTAGGTATCCTCCCTCCTTTTTATCTGCAAAATAGTCCAAATTGGAACAGAGATGGCGTTAAAATATTTTCCATCTAGGATATTGAGCACTTTTCTCCCGGACAACGCCGAGTACTTTGAAAATCAAGGAGGCCTTATGAGCACTACTGAAATAACTCTTATCGATTACCCCATCCTTTTCAACGTAGATGCTGTAAAAATATTATCCAAACCTATCACTACAGTAGCTCTATCTAGGACATTGAGCACTTTTATCCCGGACAACGCCAGATACTTTGAAAATCAAGGAGTTCTCCTGAGCACTACTGAAATCACATAGGTATTCTCCCTTCTTTTTCATCTGCAAAATAGTCCAAAGGAGAACGAAGATGACGTGTAAATATTTTTCAAACCTATCACTACAGTAGCTCTATCTAAGATATTGAGCACTTTTCTCCCGGACAGCGCGTAGTAATTTGAAAATCTAGGAGGTCTCCTGGGCACTACTGAAATCACCCTTACGGATTCCCCCATCCTTTTCAGCTAGATGCTGTAAAAATATTATCCAAACCTATCACTACAGTAGCTCTATCTAGGAAATTGAGCACTTTTATCCCTGGCAACGCCGTGTACATTGAAAATCAAGGAGTTCTCCTGAGCACTACTGAAATCACTTAGGTATTCTCCCTCCTTTTCATCTGCAAAATAGTCCAAAGGAGAACGAAGATGACGTGTAAATATTTTTCAAACCTATCACTACAGTAGCTCTATCTAAGATATTGAGCACTTTTCTCCCGGACAGCGCTGAGTAATTTGAAAATCTAGGAGGTCTCCTGGGCACTACTGAAATCACTCTTACGGATTCCCCCATCCTTTTCAGCTAGATGCTGTTAAAATGTTATCCAAACCTATCACTACAGTAGCTCTATCTAAGACATTGAGAACTTTTCCCCAAGGACAACCCAGAGTACTTTCAAAATCAAGGACGCCTCCTGAGCACTACTGAAATCATTTAGGTATCCTCCCTCCTTTTCATCTGCAAAATAGTCCAAAGGAGAACGAAGATGGCGTTAAAATATGTTCCAAACCTATCAGTACAGTAGCTCTATCTAAGACATTGAGCACTTTTCCCTAAGGACAACACAGAGTACTTTCAAAATCAAGGAGGCCTCCTGAGCACTACTGAAATCACTTACGTATCCTCCCCCCTTTCTATCTCCAAAATAGTCCTAAGGGGTACGAAGATGGCGTTAAAATATGTTCCAAACCTATCAATACAGTAGCTCTATCTAGGATATTGAGCACTTTTCTCCCGGACAACGCTGACTACTTTGAAAATCAAGGAGTCCTCCTGAGCACTTCTGAAATCACTCTTATCGATTCCCTTATCCTTTTCAGCGTAGATTGTTAAAATATTATCCAAACCTATCACTACAGTAGCTCTATCTGGGACATTGAGCATTTTTCTCCCGGACAACGCCGAGTACTTTGAAAATTAATGAGGCCTCCTGAGCACTACTGAAATCACTCTTATCGATTCTGCCATCTTTTCAAGCGTAACTGCTGTTAGAATATTATCCAAAATTATCACTACAGTAGCTCTATCTAGGACGTTGAGCACTTTTCTCCTGGACAACGCCTAGTACTGTGAAAATATAGGACGCCTCCTGAGCACTACTTAAATCACTTAGGTATCCTCCCTTCTTTTGATCTGCAAAATAGTCCAAAGGGTAACAAAGATTGCGTGAAAATATTTTCCAAACCTATCACTACAGTAGCTTTATAGAATATTGAGCACTTCTCTCCCGGACAACGCCGACTACTCTGAAAATCAAGGAGGCCTCATTAGCACTACTAAAATAACTCTTATCGATTACCCCATCATTTTCAGCGTAGATGCTGTTAAAATATTATCCAAACCTATCACTACAGTAGCTCTATCTAGGACATTGAACACTTTTCTCCCTGACAACGCCGAGTACTATGAAAATCAAAGAAGGCCCCCGTAGCACTACTGAAATCACTTAGGTATCCTCGCTCCTTTTCATCTGCAAAATAGTCCAAAAGGGAACGAAGATGGCGTTAAAATATTTTCAAAACCTATCACTACAGTAGCTCTATCTAAGATATTGAGCACTTTTCTCCCGGACAACGCCGACTACTTTGAAAATCAAGGAGGCCTCATGAGCACTAATGAAATCACTCTTATTGATTCCCCCCATCCTTTTCAGCGTAGATGCTGCTAAAATATTATCCAAACCTATCACTACAGTAGCTCTATCTAGGATATTGAGCACTTTTCTCCCGGACAACGCCGAGTACTTTGAATATCTAGGACCCCTCCTGAGCACTACTGAAATCACTTAGATATCCTCCGTCTTTTTCATCTGCAAAATAGTTTAAAGGGGAACGAAGATTGCGTTAAAATATTTTCCAAACCTATCACTACAGTAGCTCTATCTAAGATATTGAGCACTTTTCTCCCGGACAACACCGAGTAATTTGAAAATCAAGGATGCCCCATTAGCACTACTGAAATAACTTATCGATTTTCCCATCATTTGCAGCGTAGATGCTGTTAAAATATTATGCAAACCAATCACTACAGTAGCGATATCTAGGACATTGAGCACTTTTCTCCCGGAAAACGCCGAGTACTATGAAAATCAAGGAGGCCACCTGAGCACTACTGAAATAAATTAGGTATCCTCCTTCCTTTTCATCTTTAAATAGTCCAAAGGGGAACGAAGATGGCGTTAAAATATTTTCCAAACATATCACTACAGTAGCTCTATCTAGGATATTGAGCACTTTTCTCCCGGACAACGCCGACTACTTTGAAAATCAAGGAGGCCTCATGAGCACTAATGAAATCACTTTTATTGATTCCCCCCATCCTTTTCATCGTAGATGCTGCTAAATTATTATCCAAACCTATCACTACAGTAGCTCTATCTAGGATATTGAGCACTTTTCTCCCGGACAACGCCGAGTACTTTGAATATCTAGGACCCATCCTGAGCACTACTGAAATCACTTAAGTATTCCCCCTCTTTTTCATCTGCAAAATACTCCAAAGGGGAACGAAGATGGCGTTAAAATATTTTCTAAACCTATCACTACAGTAGCTCTATCTAAAATATTGAGCACTTTTCTCCCGGACAACGCCGAGTACTGTGAAAATATAGGACGCCTCCTGAACACTACTGAAATCACGTAGGTATCCTCTCTCCTGATCTGCCAAATAGTCCAAAGGGGAACGAAGATGGCGTTAAAATATTTTCCAAACCTATCACTACAGTAGCTCTATCTAGGATATGTAGCACTTTTCTCCCGGACAACGCCGAGTACTTTTAAAATCAAGGAGGTCTCCTTAGCACTACTGAAATAACTCTTATCGATTCCCCCATCCTTTTCAGCGTAGATCCTGTTAAAATATTTTCCAAACCTATCACTACAGTAGCTCTATCCAGGATATTGAGCACTTTTCTCCCGGACAACGCCGAGTACTTTTAAAGTCAAGGAGGCCTCCTGAGCACTACTGAAATCACTTTGATATCCTCCCTCTTTTTCATCTGCAAAATAGTCTAAAGGGGAACGAAGATTGCATTAAAATATTTTCCAAACCTATCACTACAGTAGCTCTATCTAGGATATTGAGCACTTTTCTCCCGGACAACGCCGAGTACTTTGAAAATCAAGGAGGCCCCATTAGCACTACTGAAATAACTCTTATCGATTTTCCCATCATTTTCAGCGTAGATGCTGCTAAAATATTATCCAAACCTATCACTACAGTAGCGATATCTAGGACGTTGAGCACTTTTCTCCCGGAAAACGCCGAGTACTATGAAAATCAATGAGGCCACCTGAGCACTACTGAAATAACTTAGGTATCCTCCCTCCTTTTTATCTTAAAATAGTCCAAAGGGGAACGAAGATGGCGTTAAAATATTTTCCAAACATCACTACAGTAGCTCTATCTAGGATATTGAGCACTTTTCTCCCGGACAACGCCGACTACTTTGAAAATCAAAAAGGCCTCATGAGCACTAATGAAATCACTCTTATTGATTCCCCCATTTTTTTCAGCGTAGATGCTGTTAAAATATTATCCAAACCTATTACTACAGTAGCTCTATCTAGGATATTGAGCACTTTTCTCCCGGACAACGCCGAGTACTTTTAAAGTCAAGGAGGCCTCCTGAGCACTACTGAAATCACTTAGGTATCCTCCCTCTTTTTCATCTGCAAAATAGTCCAAAGGGGAACGAAGATTGCGTTAAAATATTTTCCAAACCTATCACTACAGTAGCTCTATCTAGGATATTGAGCACTTTTCTCCCGGACAACGCCGAGTACTTTGAAAATCAAGGAGGCCCCATTAGCACTACTGAAATAACTCTTATCGATTTTCCCATCATTTTCAGCGTAGATGCTGTTAAAATATTATCCAAACCTATCACTACAGTAGCGATATCTAGGACGTTGAGCACTTTTCTCCCGGAAAACGCCGAGTACTATGAAAATCAATGAGGCCACCTGAGCACTACTGAAATAACTTAGGTATCCTCCCTCCTTTTCATCTTAAAATAGTCCAAAGGGGAACGAAGATGGCGTTAAAATATTTTCCAAACCTATCACTACAGTAGCTCTATCTAGGATATGTAGCACTTTTCTCCCGGACAACGCCGAGTACTTTTAAAATCAAGGAGGTCTCCTTAGCACTACTGAAATAACTCTTATCGATTCCCCCATCCTTTTCAGCGTAGATCCTGTTAAAATATTTTCCAAACCTATCACTACAGTAGCTCTATCCAGGATATTGAGCACTTTTCTCCCGGACAACGCCGAGTACTTTTAAAGTCAAGGAGGCCTCCTGAGCACTACTGAAATCACTTTGATATCCTCCCTCTTTTTCATCTGCAAAATAGTCTAAAGGGGAACGAAGATTGCGTTAAAATATTTTCCAAACCTATCACTACAGTAGCTCTATCTAGGATATTGAGCACTTTTCTCCCGGACAACGCCGAGTACTTTGAAAATCAAGGAGGCCCCATTAGCACTACTGAAATAACTCTTATCGATTTTCCCATCATTTTCAGCGTAGATGCTGCTAAAATATTATCCAAACCTATCACTACAGTAGCGATATCTAGGACGTTGAGCACTTTTCTCCCGGAAAACGCCGAGTACTATGAAAATCAATGAGGCCACCTGAGCACTACTGAAATAACTTAGGTATCCTCCCTCCTTTTCATCTTAAAATAGTCCAAAGGGGAACGAAGATGGCGTTAAAATATTTTCCAAACATCACTACAGTAGCTCTATCTAGGATATTGAGCACTTTTCTCCCGGACAACGCCGACTACTTTGAAAATCAAAAAGGCCTCATGAGCACTAATGAAATCACTCTTATTGATTCCCCCATTTTTTTCAGCGTAGATGCTGTTAAAATATTATCCAAACCTATTACTACAGTAGCTCTATCTAGGATATTGAGCACTTTTCTCCCGGACAACGCCGAGTACTTTTAAAGTCAAGGAGGCCTCCTGAGCACTACTGAAATCACTTAGGTATCCTCCCTCTTTTTCATCTGCAAAATAGTCTAAAGGGGAACGAAGATTGCGTTAAAATATTTTCCAAACCTATCACTACAGTAGCTCTATCTAGGATATTGAGCACTTTTCTCCCGGACAACGCCGAGTACTTTGAAAATCAAGGAGGCCCCATTAGCACTACTGTAATAACTCTTATCGATTTTCCCATCATTTTCAGCGTAGATGCTGTTAAAATATTATCCAAACCTATCACTACAGTAGCGATATCTAGGACGTTGAGCACTTTTCTCCCGGAAAACGCCGAGTACTATGAAAATCAATGAGGCCACCTGAGCACTACTGAAATAACTTAGGTATCCTCCCTCCTTTTCATCTTAAAATAGTCTAAAGGGGAACGAAGATGGCGTTAAAATATTTTCCAAACATCACTACAGTAGCTCTATCTAGGATATTGAGCACTTTTCTCCCGGACAACGCCGACTACTTTGAAAATCAAAAAGGCCTCATGAGCACTAATGAAATCACTCTTATTGATTCCCCCATTTTTTTCAGCGTAGATGCTGTTAAAATATTATCCAAACCTATTACTACAGTAGCTCTATCTAGGATATTGAGCGCTTTTCTCCCGGACAACGCCGAGTACTTTTAAAGTCAAGGAGGCCTCCTGAGCACTACTGAAATCACTTAGGTATCCTCCCTCTTTTTCATCTGCAAAATAGTCCAAAGGGGAACGAAGATGGCGTTAAAATATTTTCCAAATCTATCACTACAGTAGCTCTATCTAGGATATTGAGCACTTTTCTCCCGGACAACGCCGAGTACTTTGAAAATCAAGGAGGCTTCCTGAGCACTACTGAAATTACTTGTGTCGATTCCCCCATCATTTTCAGCGTAGATTCTGTTAAAATATTATCCAAACCTATCACTGCAGTAGCTCTATCTAGGACATTGAGCACTTTTATCCCGGACAACGCCGAGTACTTTGAAAGTCAAGGAGGCCTCCTAAGCACTACTGAAATCACTTAGATATCCTCCTTCTTTTCTATCACCAAAATAGTCCAAAGCGGAACGAAGATGTCGTTAAAATATTTTCCAAACCTATCACTACAGTAGCTCTATCTAAGATATTGAGCACTTTTCTCCCAGACAACGCCGAGTACTGTGAAAATATAGGACGCCTCCTGAGCACTACTGAAATCACTTAGGTATCCTCCCTCTTTTTCATATGCAAAATAGTCCAAAGGGGAACGAAGATGGCGTTAAAATATTTTCCAAACCTATCACTACAGTAGCTCTATCTAAGATATTGAGCACTTTTCTCTCGGACAATGCCGAGTACTTTTAAAATCAAGGAGGCCTCCTTAGCACTAATGAAATTACTCTTATCGATTCCCCCATCTTTTTCAGCGTAGATGCTGTTAAAATATTATCCAAACCTATCACTACAGTAGCTCTATCTAAGACATTGAGCACTTTTCTCCCGGACAACGCCGACTACTTGAAAGTCAAGGAGGCCTCCTGAGCACTACTGAAATCACTTTGGTATCCTCTCTCTTGATCTGCAAAATAGTCCTAAGGGGAACGAAGATGGCGTTAAAATATTTTCCAAACCTATCACTACAGTAGCTCTATCTAGGATATTGAGCACTTTTCTCCCGGACAACGCCGAGTACTTTTAAAGTCAAGGAGGCCTCCTGAGCACTACTGAAATCACTTAGATATCCTCTCTCTTTTTCATCTGCAAAATAGTCTAAAGGGGAACGAAGATTGCGTTAAAATATTTTCCAAACCTATCAGTACAGTAGCTCTATCTAAGATATTGAGCACTTTTCTCTAGGACAACGCCGAGTACTTTTAAAATCAAGGAGGCCTCCTTAGCACTAATGAAATTACTCTTATCGATTCCCCCATCTTTTTCAGCGTAGATGCTGTTAAAATATTATCCAAACCTATCACTACAGTAGCTCTATCTAAGACATCAAGCACTTTTCTCCCGGACAACGCCGACTACTTGAAAGTCAAGGAGGCCTCCTGAGCACTACTGAAATCACTTTGGTATCCTCTCTCTTGATCTGCAAAATTGTCCTAAGGGGAACGAAGATGGCGTTAAAATATTTTCCAAACCTATCACTACAGTAGCTCTATCTAGGATATTGAGCACTTTTCTCCCGGACAACGCCGAGTACTTTGAAAATCAAGGAGCCCTCCTGAGCACTACTGAAATTACTTAGGTATCCTCCCTCCTTTTCATCTGCAAAATAGTCCAAAGGGTAACGAAGATGGCGTCAAAATATTTTCAAAACCTATCACTACAATAGCTCTATCTAGCAACTTTAGCACTTTTCTCCCGGACAACGCCAAGTAATTTCAAAATCTAGGAGGCGTCATGAGCACTACTTAAGTAACTCTTATGGATTCCCCCATCCTTTTCAGCGTAGATGCTGTTAAAATATAATCCAAACCTATCACTACAGTAGCTCTATCTAGGACATTGAGCAATTTTCTCCCGGACAACGCCGAGTACTTTGAAACTCAAAGAGACCTCATGAGCACTACTGAAATAACTTAGGTATCCTCTCTCTTTCTGGTCTGCCAAATAGTCCAAAGGGGAACGAAGATGGCGTTAAAATATTTTCCAAACCTATCACTACAGTAGCTCTATCTAGGATATTGAGCACTTTTCTCCCGGACAACGCCGAGTACTTTTAAAATTAAAGAGGCCTCCTGAGCACTACTGAAATCACTCCTATCGATTCCCCCATCCTTTTCAGCGTAGATGCTGTTAAAATATCATCAAAACCTATCACTACAGTAACTCTATCTAGGATATTGAACACTTTTCTCCCGGACAACGCCAAGTAATTTGAAAATAAAGAAGGCCTCCTGAGCACTACTTAAATCACTTAGGTATCCTCCCTCCTTTTAATTTGCAAAATAGTTCAAAGGGGAACGAAGATGGCGTTAAAATATTTTCTAAACCTATCACTACAGTAGCTCTATCTTGAGTATTGAGCACTTTTCTCCGGGACAACGCCGAGTACTTTGAAAATCAAGGAGGCCTCCTGAGCACTACTGAAATTACTCTTGTCGATTCCCCCATCATTTTCAGCGTAGATTCTGTTAAAATATTATCCAAACCTATCACTGCAGTAGCTCTCTCTATGGCATTGAGCACTTTTATCCCGGACAACGCCGAGTACTTTGAAAGTCAAGGAGGCCTCCTAAGTACTACTGAAATCACTTAGATATTCTCCTTCTTTTCTATCTCCAAAATAGTCCAAAGGGGAACGAAGATGACGTTAAAATATTTTCCAAACCTATCACTACAGTAGCTCTATCTAAGATATTGAGCACTTTTCTCCCGGACAACGCCGAGTACTGTGAAAATATAGGACGCCTCCTGAGCACTACTGAAATCACTTAAGTATCCTCCCTCCTTTTCATATGCAAAATAGTCCAAAGGGGAACGAAGATGGCGTTAAAATATTTTCCAAACCTATCACTACAGTAGCTCTATCAATTATATTGAGCACTTTTTTCCCGGACAACGCTGACTACTTTGAAAATCAAGGAGGCCGTATGAGCACTACTGAAATAACTCTTATTGATTCCCCAATCCTTTTCAGCATAGATGCTGTTAAAAAATTATCCAAACCTATCACTACAGTAGCTCTATCTAAGACATTGAGCACTTTTATCCCGGACAACGCCGAGTACTTTGAAAATCGAGGACGCCTCCTGAGAACTACTGAAATCACTTTGGTATCCTCTCTCCTGATCTGCAAAATAGTCCAAAGCGGAACGAATATGACGTTAAAATATTTTCCAAACCTATCACTACAGTAGCTCTATCTAGGATATTGAGCACTTTTCTCCCGGACAACGCCGAGTACTTTTAAAGTCAAGGAGGCCTCCTGAGCACTACTGAAATCACTTAGATATCCTCTCTCTTTTTCATCTGCAAAATAGTCTAAAGGGGAACGAAGATTGCGTTAAAATATTTTCCAAACCTATCAGTACAGTAGCTCTATCTAAGATATTGAGCACTTTTCTCTAGGACAACGCCGAGTACTTTTAAAATCAAGGAGGCCTCCTTAGCACTAATGAAATTACTCTTATCGATTCCCCCATCTTTTTCAGCGTAGATGCTGTTAAAATATAATCCAAACCTATCATTACAGTAGCTCTATCTAAGACATTGAGCACTTTTCTCCCGGACAACGCCGACTACTTGAAAGTCAAGGAGGCCTCCTGAGCACTACTGAAATCACTTTGGTATCCTCTCTCTTGATCTGCAAAATAGTCCTAAGGCGAACGAAGATGGCGTTAAAATATTTTCCAAACCTATCACTACAGTAGCTCTATCTAGGATATTGAGCACTTTTCTCCCGGACAACGCCGAGTACTTTTAAAGTCAAGGAGCCCTCCTGAGCACTACTAAAATCACTTAGATATCCTCTCTCTTTTTCATCTGCAAAATAGTCTAAAGGGGAACGAAGATTGCGTTAAAATATTTTCCAAACCTATCACTACAGTAGCTCTATCTAAGATATTTAGCACTTTTCTCCCGGACAACGCCGAGTACTTTTAAAATCAAGGAGGCCTCCTTAGCACTAATGAAATTACTCTTATCGATTCCCCCATCTTTTTCAGCGTAGATGCTGTTAAAATATTATCCAAACCTATCACTACAGTAGCTCTATCTAAGACATTGAGCACTTTTCTCCCGGGCAACGCCAACTACTTGAAAGTCAATGAGGCCTCCTGAGCACTACTGAAATCACTTTGGTATCCTCTCTCTTGATCTGCAAAATTGTCCTAAGGGGAACGAAGATGGCGTTAAAATATTTTCCAAACCTATCACTACAGTAGCTCTATCTAGGATATTGAGCACTTTTCTCCCGGACAACGCCGAGTACTTTGAAAATCAAGGAGGCTTCCTGAGCACTACTGAAATCACTTAGGTATCCTCCCTCCTTTTCATCTGCAAAATAGTCCAAAGGAGAACGAAGATGGCGTCAAAATATTTTCAAAACCTATCACTACAGTAGCTCTATCTAGCAACTTTAGCACTTTTCTCCCGGACAACGCCAAGTAATTTCAAAATCTAGGAGGCGTCATGAGCACTACTTAAGTAACTCTTATGGATTCCCTCATCCTTTTCAGCGTAGATGCTGTTAAAATATAATCCAAACCTATCACTACAGTAGCTCTATCTAGGACATTGAGCACTTTTCTCCGGGACAACGCCGAGTACTTTGAAAATCAAGGAGGCCTCCTGAGCACTACTGAAATTACTCTTGTCGATTCCCCCATCATTTTCAGCGTAGATTCTGTTAAAATATTATCCAAACCTATCACTGCAGTAGCTCTCTCTATGGCATTGAGCACTTTTATCCCGGACAACGCCAAGTACTTTGAAAGTCAAGGAGGCCTCCTAAGTACTACTGAAATCACTTAGATATTCTCCTTCTTTTCTATCTCCAAAATAGTCCAAAGGGGAACGAAGATGACGTTAAAATATTTTCCAAACCTATCACTACAGTAGCTCTATCTAAGATATTGAGCACTTTTCTCCCGGACAACGCCGAGTACTGTGAAAATATAGGACGCCTCCTGAGCACTACTGAAATCACTTAAGTATCCTCCCTCCTTTTCATATGCAAAATAGTCCAAAGGGGAACGAAGATGGCGTTAAAATATTTTCCAAACCTATCACTACAGTAGCTCTATCAATTATATTGAGCACTTTTTTCCCGGACAACGCTGACTACTTTGAAAATCAAGGAGGCCGTATGAGCACTACTGAAATAACTCTTATTGATTCCCCAATCCTTTTCAGCATAGATGCTGTTAAAAAATTATCCAAACCTATCACTACAGTAGCTCTATCTAAGACATTGAGCACTTTTATCCCGGACAACGCCGAGTACTTTGAAAATCGAGGACGCCTCCTGAGAACTACTGAAATCACTTTGGTATCCTCTCTCCTGATCTGCAAAATAGTCCAAAGCGGAACGAATATGACGTTAAAATATTTTCCAAACCTATCACTACAGTAGCTCTATCTAGGATATTGAGCACTTTTCTCCCGGACAACGCCGAGTACTTTTAAAGTCAAGGAGGCCTCCTGAGCACTACTGAAATCACTTAGATATCCTCTCTCTTTTTCATCTGCAAAATAGTCTAAAGGGGAACGAAGATTGCGTTAAAATATTTTCCAAACCTATCAGTACAGTAGCTCTATCTAAGATATTGAGCACTTTTCTCTAGGACAACGCCGAGTACTTTTAAAATCAAGGAGGCCTCCTTAGCACTAATGAAATTACTCTTATCGATTCCCCCATCTTTTTCAGCGTAGATGCTGTTAAAATATAATCCAAACCTATCATTACAGTAGCTCTATCTAAGACATTGAGCACTTTTCTCCCGGACAACGCCGACTACTTGAAAGTCAAGGAGGCCTCCTGAGCACTACTGAAATCACTTTGGTATCCTCTCTCTTGATCTGCAAAATAGTCCTAAGGCGAACGAAGATGGCGTTAAAATATTTTCCAAACCTATCACTACAGTAGCTCTATCTAGGATATTGAGCACTTTTCTCCCGGACAACGCCGAGTACTTTTAAAGTCAAGGAGGCCTCCTGAGCACTACTAAAATCACTTAGATATCCTCTCTCTTTTTCATCTGCAAAATAGTCTAAAGGGGAACGAAGATTGCGTTAAAATATTTTCCAAACCTATCACTACAGTAGCTCTATCTAAGATATTTAGCACTTTTCTCCCGGACAACGCCGAGTACTTTTAAAATCAAGGAGGCCTCCTTAGCACTAATGAAATTACTCTTATCGATTCCCCCATCTTTTTCAGCGTAGATGCTGTTAAAATATTATCCAAACCTATCACTACAGTAGCTCTATCTAAGACATTGAGCACTTTTCTCCCGGACAACGCCAACTACTTGAAAGTCAATGAGGCCTCCTGAGCACTACTGAAATCACTTTGGTATCCTCTCTCTTGATCTGCAAAATTGTCCTAAGGGGAACGAAGATGGCGTTAAAATATTTTCCAAACCTATCACTACAGTAGCTCTATCTAGGATATTGAGCACTTTTCTCCCGGACAACGCCGAGTACTTTGAAAATCAAGGAGGCTTCCTGAGCACTACTGAAATCACTTAGGTATCCTCCCTCCTTTTCATCTGCAAAATAGTCCAAAGGAGAACGAAGATGGCGTCAAAATATTTTCAAAACCTATCACTACAGTAGCTCTATCTAGCAACTTTAGCACTTTTCTCCCGGACAACGCCAAGTAATTTCAAAATCTAGGAGGCGTCATGAGCACTACTTAAGTAACTCTTATGGATTCCCTCATCCTTTTCAGCGTAGATGCTGTTAAAATATAATCCAAACCTATCACTACAGTAGCTCTATCTAGGACATTGAGCAATTTTCTCCCGGACAACGCCGAGTACTTTGAAAATCAAAGAGACCTCATGAGCACTACTGAAATAACTTAGGTATCCTCTCTCTTTCTGGTCTGCCAAATAGTCCAAAGGGGAACGAAGATGGCGTTAAAATATTTTCAAAACCTATCACTACAGTAGCTCTATCTAGGATATTGAGCACTTTTCTCCCGGATAACGCCGAGTACTTTTAAAATCAAAGAGGCCTCCTGAGCACTACTGAAATCACTCCTATCGATTCCCCCATCCTTTTCAGCGTAGATGCTGTTAAAATATCATCAAAACCTATCACTACAGTAACTCTATCTAGGATATTGAACACTTTTCTCCCGGACAACGCCAAGTAATTTGAAAATAAAGAAGGCCTCCTGAGCACTACTTAAATCACTTAGGTATCCTCCCTCCTTTTAATTTGCAAAATAGTTCAAAGGGAGACGAAGATGGCGTTAAAATATTTTCTAAACCTATCACTACAGTAGCTCTATCTTGAGTATTGAGCACTTTTCTCCGGGACAACGCCGAGTACTTTGAAAATCAAGGAGGCCTCCTGAGCACTACTGAAATCACTTAGGTATCCTCCCTCCTTTTCATCTGCAAAATAGTCCAAAGGGGAACGAAGATGGCGTTAAAATATTTTCAAAACCTATCACTACAGTAGCTCTATCTAGGATATTGAGCAGTTTTCTCCCGGACAACGCCGAGTACTTTTAAAATCAAAGAGGCCTCCTTAGCACAACTGAAATCACTCCTATCGATTCCCCCATCCTTTTCAGCGTAGATTGTTGAAATATTATCCAAACCTATCACTACAGTAGCTCTATCTAGGATATTGAGCACTTTTCTCCCGGACAACGCCGAGTACTTTGAAAATCAAGGAGGCTTCCTGAGCACTACTGAAATCACTTAGGTATCCTCCCTCCTTTCCATCTGCAAAATAGTCCAAAGGGGAACGAAGATGGCGTTTAAATATTTTCCAAACCTTAGCCAAGGAAGTGAATTAATGTAATTTTCGGTAAAAAAAAAAATGGCGTCTAAAAGCTATGTTGAATTAGAGAAAACGATCTGGGGGAGTTTAAAATTATTTGTTGATATTCAAAACTCATGTAATAAGTTGTTAAATAGTATTATACAATGTTTGTTGAAAGAAAATCATAGTTATTATTACTTGTTAATTTAATAATGTAATTTAAACAGTGTCTAGTGGATAGACCGCTGTTCAGGTGTAGATTTGTTATAAATACCTCAGTAAATAACCAGTCTTGGCCTCTGGGGCTTGATTTACGCCGGTCTATGGGATTGTCCTGTGCAGTTCTAGGAGGTCCACCCTCCCAGGCTTCGCCTCCCCTCTTTGGGGAGGAGTAAGTTTATTGCTTACTGTCTGAGGCGCCCCTACCGGGGAATGCCGACGGGGCTGCCCAGGCAATTTTTAAATGGCCAGAGTGCTCACCTCTCGAGCGCTGGCTTTTAACCCCACTTTCTCGACCCAAGCTGTGGTCACATCTTACTTGTGGGAGTAAGATAAAACTGGCCTTGTGCCTAACTCCTGGGGAGGAGTAAATACCTTTTGAATTTCGGATCCTTTGTTGGCCTTTTGGCTAAGATCAAAGTGTAGTATCTGTTCTCGGCATTTTTACCTTGAGATAAAGTGTATTATCTAGTCCTATCCGGTAGGTGTCGGTTTTACACTCTCGAATCAAAAATCAGATTATCATTTTATTTTTTAATCCCTTTTCCTTTTGGGCATTTCTTCTCCCCTAAAGTACAGGCTTATACTCTCCCGAGGGTCGGGGCTCTCACCGACGATTACTCATCTCCCCCCATCCCCCGAATTTCACCTGAGGCCTTCACACCGGCGAATGCCGACACTCCACCTCCCCTAAATTTCGCCTGAGGCGCCCCATCGTCAAATACCGATACCCCCCCTCCCCAAATGTTTCCTACCCCACCGGCGAATACCGATACTCCCCCAGATTTGGCCTGAGGCGCTCATACCGGCGAATGCCGACATTCCCCCATCCCCAGATTTCGCCTGAGGCGCTCATACCGGCGACTACCGATACTCCCCCAGATTTGGCCTGAGGCGCTCATACCGGCGAATGCCGACATTCCCCCATCCCCAGATTTCGCCTGAGGCGCTCATACCGGCGAATACCGATACTCCCTCAGATTTGGCCTGAGGCGCTCATACCGGCGAATGCCGACTCTCCCCATCCCCAGATTTCGCCTGATGCGCCCCAACGGCGAATGCCGACACTCCCCCTCCCCAGATTTGGCCTGAGGCGCTCATACCGGAGAATGCTGACATTCCCCCTCCCCAGATTTGGCCTGAGGCGCTCATACCAACGAATGCCGACACTCCCCCTCCCCAGAGTTGCCTGAAGAACCCCACCGCCGACATTTCCCCTCCCCAGATTTGGCCTGAGGCGCCCCAGCACCGAATGCCGACACTCCCCCTCCCCCAAATTTCACCTTAGGCGCTCATACCGCCGAATGCCGACACTCCCCCTCCCCCAAATTTGGCCTGAGGAGCCCCGCCACGAATACCGACACTCCCCCATCCCCAGATTTGGCCTGAGGCGCTCATACCAGCGAATGCCGACATTCCCCCTCCTCAGATTTGGCCTGAGGCGCCCCACCGCCGAATGCTGACACTCCCTCTCCCCAGATTTGGCCTGTGGCGCTCACATCGGTGAATGCCGACATTCCCCCCCCTATTTGGCCTGAAAGGAGGAGGTAATGCCTGGAAGTATTATATCAGGATAACAGAACGGCCATAGTGAGGAAGGGAGGGGGGAAGGAATATTAGCGTCTATTAATAATTAAGAAAGAAAGGTAGGAAGTGTGGGAGTGAGAGGGAAAGAAGAAAGAAAGAAAAAAAATGGTTGTAGTGTGAGTGAATTTCTACCCGCCACTCCCTTACTCTGACGTCATATCTGGTTTATCGTGACTTTGCATTATTTTTCTTCTCAAATTAGTATAAATAACGTTGAAAAATGGAGTTAAAAGCCACCCCCCATTGGAGAAAAGTGCTCAGTCGACCCCGGAAGAGTCAATTTTTTTTTTCCGGTTCCGAGATATTACACGCGTCTGGGCTGGCCGGTCGGAATGATGTCACCCGTGTGACCGTGTGTTGGGTACTTTCGGAGGAGAAGCTTTACATACATACATACATACATACATACATACATACATACATACATACATACATACATACATACATACATACATACATCCATACAGACAGGTGACGTTTATATAATAGATTAGTGATTTAGACAGGAAAAATATCACACCAATTATAACATTTGATAAACCACTTTGGTACAAAACAATGATGATAGTCGAGTCACAGCCTAGTTCCAGTTCCTTGAAATCATTTGTCTTGCGACTTGGTGAACTCCATATACAGATGAGCTTTCTGGGGTAAATTGGTCATTTGATTACAGGTTCTTGATTGCAAAACCTTTTTGAAGTTGTGTATACTGAAAACACAGTCAAGCACATGCTAAGTGGCAAAGCAATTGCAAGAGCCATTCATACTCACTTCTTAGCTGATGACGCTCTTAATGCTATTTTGTCACTGATGCAGAAAAGTCATTTCCTCAAAATGAAGACCTGAAGGAAGTTCAGGGGCTATTGAAAAGTCTCCTTGATGGGACTGAGACATTGAATAATGTTCTGTCACCAGAGTCTATGACCAGAATTGCTCAAAGAATCAACCATGTGAAGGATGCGATGGTTGACCAGCAAACAGCAAAATTGTGGATTCAATACCTTGATATGGTGAAGATCCTGCAATTGTTTATCAAGACAGAGCGCATCGGGAACTGGGAATTATACCTTGGCGCTGTACGGAAAATGCTGCCAATATTCACTGCAGCAGGACACATCCTATATGCAAAGTCAGCCTACTTGTACTAGCACTAAATGGAAAGGCTGCCGAAAAGCCATCCTGAAGTGTACCAGAAATTCTTTGAATGATTCTATTTTATTAAACGGAGTGATCGCTACTGGGCTGGCTTGTCGACGGATCTGGTTATTGAGCAGGTGCTAATGAGAAACATGAAGACGTCTGGGGGTCTTACTCATGACAGAGGAATGGACAAAATTCAACGATTGATTTGGACGCTATCACTGCCAGCGTGCGCTGAAATCAAGTTTACAATGCAAGAACTAGCAGGCATTCGTTATGGCACTAGTGACCAGCAACAAGAGGCTACTTCAGCAAGAAAAGAGCGAAATGTGAGGGATACATAGAAGCTCCTTGCGTTTCTCCAGACATATGACCCTTTCACGGAAGATCCGTCTATTCACAGCATTTCAAGTCGAATAACTGGAGACAAAAGGTAAATGTGGACATAGGTAATTCCATAGGAGAGGCAATCATAGCTTCAATGCTTGGAAAAAAGTCCACGAGTACACTTTTAAAAGAAAGGATCAGGCAATTACACTTGGTTCAACAGTTTCGCTCAGCAAATATAAAGCCGTTGAGACTAATCCGCAAGAAAATTTCCAGTGTGAGCTTTGTGGTTACCCACCTGCAATTTTTGATTCTTTCAGACTACCGCGAGAGGCAAAAAAGACGGCTTTGGCAAACGCAATATAGGAACTGACCTCCCCTGTAAAATCAGGCCCACAGTATTCAGATCCACACTATCTCTTAGATGGTGGAGCACTATTTTAACGCCTCCCATGGCAAAAAAGGTCACACATTTGATGAGATCTGTGCCTAATACAGCAGATATGCCACAACTAGATATGGAAAAGCGTGCATTATCTTTGATGGGTATGTAAGTGTTCCATCCATTAAAGACGCAACTCACCGACGCCAAGCATGGTGTTAATGGGTCACTGACCCCTTTAATGGTGTTCAAATTAAAAAAGGATGTTTTCCTAGCTAATCAAGAAAACAAATATTTGTGCATCAACTTGCTGGGAAAGAGTTTGGAGGAAGCAGGTTGTAAAGTAGTCCATGCATCTGGAGACGATGACGTATTGATTATGAAGACTTCTCTAGAACTGGTACAGACAGGATAAAACATTATGATAGCAGATGACACTGACTTATTGGTCCTTCTATGTTATCATGCCAATGGTTACACCATCTTTTTAAAGCCATAACCAAAGGATAGTGCAAAAAGTGTGAAAGTCTAGAACATCAAATATATCAGGAAATGTTTGGGAGATGTGGTCTGTTCCAACATTCTTTTCATCCATGCACTACTGGGTTGTGATTCTACATCCAGTGTTTATGGAATTGGGAAGGCAGTATCCCTTCGAAAGGTGATGAACAATAGAAACTTCCTCAAACTGACAGAAGTGTTTGGCAAAGATAGCAGTGCAGAAGAGGTTATTGAAGCTGGGGAGAATGCTTTAGTGTGCCTGTACAATAGTAATGATGGGGAAAACATAAATCATCTTCGACTGAGGCGCTTTAAGGAAAAGATTGCAAAAAGCTCAAAGTATGTTGAGGCCAAATTATTGGCACTAACAAGAACAGCTACGAAATTCCACAGCCTTCGAGTTTACTACTAAATTCAGGAATGGAAATGTAGAAACCAGTTAAAATAGTGGAGATGGAAACTTTCAGATGGTAAATTACAACCAATCAAGAATGACTTGCCAGCTGGCCCTGTAAATTTGTTGGCCACAATTAGGTGTAACTGTACTTCAGGATGTACTACAGCAAGATGCAGTTGCGGGAAACATGGGATTGACTGTTCAAACTTGTGTCGTAATTGCAAAGGCCTCCACTGCAACAACTCACCACAGCCAGATCTTGATGATGACGAAGTTAATTTTGACTAGTTCTTGACAAGAAATGTTCTTTGGTCCGTTCATGAACTTTTCCTGTGGTGGTTATGAAAGCCATTGCCCCAGCATTCGACCAACTGACCATTACTTTATTGTAAATTGTACTTATTTTGTACCTATTTTTTATGAAATGTCAGGAATTAATGTGACAATTGTTGCCTTGAAAAAGGCCACTTAGTCTGTTTTGTAATTTATATTTTAAATATTATATTTAAAATCTTCATATTAAATATAAAGCGATAACTGACTTATGAGATTTTTAATCTACGTTAATATACATTAGTAGTAATGTTTTCACAATGCATATTTATCTTCCGTTACTATATAAAAAATATCATATGCATTTGTGTATTTAATAAAATGATGTGTTTTCATTTACTTCTTAAGAATCAGCCGACATTAAGTATAAATTTGAATGCACGAATTATTTCTTTGGTAGAAAATGAAAAAAATATCTTGTTTCATTAGTAAAGTAAATTACAATTCCTATGTGCGAAAATGTCACACACATCAACACATGTACGCATATTTTTGTAAAAACTAGAAGGAAGGCCCAAACGTTGCCGGGGATTAAATAAGGAATCCTAAGTTGTTCTGCCTCTTGCCCATAACACAATATAACTTTTTGTTATTTTTACACGTTAATTTCTGTAAATTTATAGTTTTTACTGTCTCGAGGCACACACCCTGCGTAATACCTTGAATCAACCTATTTGAAGGTTCTGTTCCCATAGCGTAATTAGGGAGGCACATAGTGAATCAGGACCATTGTCTTCCCCGGGATATTGTATACATATGATTTAAATTTTATAAAAAAATATATATTTTAAGTCTTAATGGAAGGTTCTGTCCCACAGCTCCCTTAGGGTCACGTAGAGATTCAGGCTAACTTTTATTGTCTTCCTCTGAAAATGTTATCCACATGATTAATATTTCACCAAAATGGGATATATTTGAAGTATTAAAGAGAGTTTACCTTCATAGCCCCCCTAGAGTTTTACCGGCAAATTTTACATATGAATACACTTTTAGTTTTTATGTAGATTTTCTAACCTTTCTTTCTATAGGAAACACACGTAGACATTCGCATTTTTATATATTGATATTAAAACATGTTCCATTTATGATGATAGACATTCCGCAACTATTTTATCTGTTTATTATTCTTTCTATAATTGTAATTAATTCAAATACGGCTGAAAGGTAAATTACATTTTAAAAAGTCATACAACTTCCCTTTTTCTCAAAATTTCGACTAATTTTACTCATGTTCAGAAAAAATGTCTATTCGAATCACTCAATCCGTTGTACATATTGTCACACACAGCCTTCGCCGGGAATACGACGACGAGCGCGTGACAATGATTAATATATAAAAAATGTAAAAGTGTCCGGAAGTATCTCGTACGTCTCTAGGGCTCAATATTATCAACAGAAAGACGGGAAGATTCACCAGTTCAAGACATCACTAGAAAATAAAGTAGAATAACGAGCAGGTAAAATTGTTAAGATTCAAACAATATTTATTTATAGAAAAACAAAGTAATATTTTAAGGGAAATGGATAATGTTTAACGTAAACTAATTGCAAGCAAAATCTATGAACAAAAATAGTGTCTCAAACAAATCACAGAAGAAAAAGGATTACTCACTCAAAGAATGTGGAAAGTTGTTACAACACTCCCCACGGGAGTTGAAAAGTTCATTTATCCAAAAATGCCACAAGTCACATTCATCCAAGATCCACACGGGAAAAGTCATCAGCAGATATCAAGATGTAAGTGTACAGGAATCATATCTCATTTTCCGACTGACAGGAACTAACTAGTCGATTTACCAACTCCCCTTTTATATCTATTCTCTGCTGTGTAGCGTGGCAGGAAGGTGGGTGTGTTGAAAAGTTACTTTGAGGCACCAGGCGACGATACTTTGCACTGATTTGGGGGTCAAGGAATTCATGAGATGTTTTGCCTACGTTTGACTTCCCTTCGACTAAGGGGTTAGGGTGGGGGAGAGGGTGTCGCTAACCGGAAATAAGAGTTAAAAGGAAGCGATACTTTGCCCTTTGACTGAAGTCTAGACGTTCGTAAATGTTTTAAAGGGTGACAGTCGACCGGATGTATCATCTTACTTCCTCTCGGTCAGGTTCATGACGGATGCGGGGTGTCGCTAATAGGACACAAGATTTGCTTCTCTTGAGTGCAAGGTAAGGGGTGTGTGGTTTAGATGGCATCGGTCCAACAGGATATAACATTGCCTTTTTATGACTTGTTTGGGTTCAAAGAGAAAGTAGAAGAGACACAGGATAAGATATTTGTAACAATATATACATACCGTAACTGAAATTAAGGTTTAAATTCCACTGAATTTGACCGATATAGAAATTCATCTGTTCATCCCGCTTATAGATAGGGAGTGGAGGTGAATCACCTTCTGATTTCGGACTTTAAAATCAGCTTAGATTTAAAATTAGATGTGATAAAAAGAGCATTGCCGTCAAATATAAATCCTTAAAATGATTACGAGCTGATATACACTCAATATTTAACAATATTCGAGTTTCAAGAAACGTCCGGATTTGGGTGACACAATCATGGAACAAAATCGTTTGGATTCTATCTTGTTCAACTCCTGGATTGTACGTATAACTGTAGCTGTACTCAAAGAAACCTAGCAGATACCCATAAAAAAGGTTCAGAGATTTTTGACAACAAAATGGCGTGAGTGGTTGACATGGAAAAGTCAGTATTAAACATAATAATCGAGCAGATAACATATCTCTTCATGACAAGTACATCCTAACATGTGCTATGCACCGTTTTCATATCAGCGCTGACTTAGAACTTATACAGAAAGTAGAAAAAAATGAATTCTGTGTTATAACAAAACTGCCAAGATGCAAGAGCGATATCTTTATCGCTACATTATTTTAATCAAATATATCCATTTTTATTAGTTTTTATTAAAAAAATAGAGCATCTCAAAACGTCCAGATATGATGACTAAATATAACATTTTGAGACACAGCATTTAGATAAATACTGATTAATAGTTTTTGAGCAAAAATGTAAGATTTTTTTTTATTTTCGCGTATGTAATGCAGGTATCTTCGAATATTGTTTCTAAGTCATGTGTTAGATATGATCACTATTTCTGTGCAGGCATGCATTTATTCTCACTGCAAAGTTCTCTGTCACCTTCTCATACATTTCTTAAACGATTGCTCCCATATGCCGATTAATTATTTTCTGTAAACTGTTTAAATAAGCCTATCCTCACTCAACATATCCTACTCGATCAATTCTGGAAACTGAGTTGCAGAAAGAGTTACAGTTCGTCTTGATTACACGATCATAATATGCTTAGAAAAGCATTTTAGTTTGTAATTAGCATTACATTTATTTAATTTTTTTGAATTTTACCTGTTTTTGACATTATTTTACTACTGTAATCGACTACAATAAAGATGTTTTAGTGAAATTGAAATTACTATTTTTATAAGTAAACCATAGCATATATTTAATACTGTCGTTAAATTTTATGTCAACAAAAAAACAACGTTATATAACACACACACATATATAATATATACAAAGAAGAGTTAGTCGGATTCCTGTGGTTAGACCGCTATAGCATTGTATTACAAAAAATCAATATTTTTCAGCTTTTCCAGTGAATTATGGTAATTTTCAGTATGTGTAGTTAACATAAACAAAATTATAATCGATTCCATCCATTAAATAGTCGATGAGGCTCAATAGCTCTTTCAGTGGCAAACACTTTTCGAGATTCACTGTTTATTTTTATTGGATAATAAACGCAGATGATTCTCCAATGAGAACGCTGCGTTTGATACAGATGGGAAATGCAAAATGGCGACGCAAAACATAACACCTTCGTGTATTTAAGATTTATAAAAAATTATTACTTTTCAAATAATACGCATACAATGATTTTAAAACTCGACTGCTATTGTTGTAATTCATTTCGGACAACTAGTAGGATTTTTAATTTTAATTTTTAAACTTACGACTTTTAATGCGTCTATTTGTTGTGATATTTTTATAAGTAATACTTAATTCGGGAGATAACATTTACACATCTATTGCTGTAAGCAGGATTTAAAAAATGATGACTTTGAAGAAATTCTTACGTTGTTTTATTATTCAAAATAATACTAAACTCGCAATGATGAAATTCTAAACCGACTGTTGCTGTTGGATGTACATTCGCATATCGATGTGTGTATGTATGTGTATCTGGTGTCTATATATTGTTTAATTACACTTGTTGGTGTGTGTATCTATTGTTTTTATGGTATTCGTACTGTTACATTACGACGAAAAATGTGATCATCTCTTAGTATTTTTTCTATAATTTGTAATCCTTTATATAGCCTGATGATTTCCATCAAGAATGGAACAATAACGTTTCTGTGTAGCTTACTTAAAATAAAAACACTTTAATATATATATATATATATATATATATATATATATATATATATATATATATATATATATATATATATAAAAGTTCACCCCAAACAAGACAGACCACCACTGTAGTCATAAGGGATACTGACAATTATGGTGTAAGTTTTGGAGGTCATCCTAAGTTAGGATGTGTGCAGGGAGATGTCTGCTTACATTAGTTTTAAATTTCTGCATGTCGGTACAGTCGGGAAAATACGGAGCAGGGAAGGACTTCCAGAGGCCGGCAATACGAGGAAATCAACTATTGGAGTAGAAGGCTCTCCGTCATCTGAGTAACTCAACAGTGAATGGATGGGATTTGGCTGATTGTTGGGTTGGTCTAGTGTATATACGTCGAACGGGCACTAGAGCAGCAAGTTCATCAGAGCACAATCCATTGAAGTACTTGTAAAACAGGCGCAAGGATGGAACTTCATGGATAGTAAGGAACCTATTAAGTTAGCGACATTTTTTGGGACCTTGTCTAAGAGGGAGAGACTAGTGGATGATAAATCATCCCAGATGTGGCAAGAATACTCCATGCATGGCCGGATGGTGGCTTTGAGAATCTTACTAACACCGTAGAGAGAGAGCCTACTTTCTTTGCAGCAGCCTTGGCAATGTAATTATATGTTTTTGTAGTGCGTATGTTTCTCGAAATGTGTTAATATTTCTACCGTTGGATTGCGACAAAGACTTCATCAGATGGATTATCGTTTGGCGTTCTCCTTTTCTAATAATTAATTATCGTAAATTGCCTCTTTCTTAAATTTTCATTGTAATTACTTAAAAAAAAGAAATATCTGCCTAAGATATTTTGATGAGAGAAATCCTCTAAAGCAAATGTTAATAAGTAAGCTGAGTGAATATCGGCATCAGTCTCTTGCTATAAATCTTTATTCAGAAAAGAAAAAGAATAGTCAAAAATGTTTAAGTGCAAACCAATGGGTAAATCAAAGTATAACAGGTCTCGTATCACGCAAAATTGGTTTTAATTCAAAAGTAACAGCATTGGTAATCACAAAGTCATAATCAAAACCTTCGCACGAATGATATTTCACAATTAGAAAAAAAATATCGACATCTTCTTACAAAACGTTTGGAACATTTGATGGGGGGGGGGGTGTGTGTGCTTATTTTATTCATTTTTGGCCACTAGTCCGCTCTACGCATGCGCAAGTAATTTGACCACTTCTATGTCAGACCTGCCATTAATTTAACATTTTCTACATCATACATTTCGTTTATATTCCAGAAGAATTGCTTTTTTTATTTATCTACACTCACATTTAAAATACATGTCCAAAATATCACTGTTACTGAATCAGATTACAAGCCTCAATTAAAAAGATTGTAATTATTTCAACCTTTTTACTTACTGAAGAGAAAATGGTACGCTGAAACCGTCTTACTTCGCGAAGAGAACTTGTGACGCAGGCGTTTTATGTACTTATTATACTTACTTCATTTAGTTTTTTAAAACATAAGTTCGTTTTGCGGGAAATAAATTTACTAAATTATTACGTTGGAGATTGTACTTAATCATTAACATTTACTTCATACTAACTTCTACATCATTTGAAGAGTAAGCTTACTTCTTCGTAACAAAAAAGCACATGTAACAACACATTTAACAAAAACTTTTCAGAAAAGAGGAAAAAAGTATATTTGAAAATTGTAGTTTGCAAAATTATTATAAGTTCATGTAAACTTAAAATAAAAAAAAAACACTACATAATAATGATTCTCATTTAATTACGGAATCTCGAGAACATATTGAACCGAATAGGATATATTTGTTTATACGATTCATGATTGAGTGTAAAACACATTCTTTTATTAACAAAACTTTGTAACACAAAATATTCGTTGATGACAAAAGAATCATTTTGTTTACATTAATAAAAAATATAAACTTTATTATAAAGTTTTATTACTTTTAATTGGTAATACGATTCATGATTGATGGTAAAACACATTATTCTTTTACAAACAAATAGTAAATAAAAAAAAACTTCACAGAACAAATACATTGGTTACTAATAGCTATTCTACAAAAGGCCGAGACGATAGCGATCTTGTAGCAGATAAATAGGAACAGATACTACACTTTTATTCCAGCCAAAATGCAGAGAAATCTTTTTTTAAAAACCTTTTATTTTGCCACTTCTTTTTACTCCCTCCCACAGCAATGCGATGTTACACAAGGTCGGAAACTATTACGACACAATTGTTGACATTATATTAGAAATTGTCTTTCTAGTTTATGAAAACCCAGCGCCCTATAGTTGCAGCATTGGAAGCATTCCCCGATAGGGGCGCCTCAAGCGATTAGCAATAAACTAACCCCTTCTTAACGGGTGTGATCGGCGGAAATCCTAATGACCGAGACCGTACCGGTCGAAGGGGTGTAGCATCCTTCCGAACAGATACGACACTTTGATTTCTTTATTTGCAGAAAATATATAATAATTTACATTCAGGACAAATTTAGCACAAGGCCATCAAAAGTGCGGGGAGGGGAGGTGTCGTTGATTATCCTTTGTCTAAAGTAATAAAATTGTCTATCCTACTCTTAACTAGAATCATCTCAGTCACCACAATACCACATTTGCTCATAGGGGCCGTCCAACTTAGGCTATCATCAAATTAGTTTGCAATCTTAAATTTTTTTCCACAGTTCGTTCATAAATAAATAAATACGGTTATATGGACAGAAATCCATTGGCGTATAATGGGGGAGGGGATAAAAGCAAACACGAGTTAGTAAGACCCTCCTAACCCTTTCTAAATATTAGACTGCCCACTGTTTTCCGGTTTGTTCCGAACCGAAAACAAGCAGGTCCATCTCTAAATGGGAGTAAGATCTAAGTGGAAGAAAAAAGAAAGTGGGGAATGGACTTTCGAGAGTGGGTTGTGTTCTTTCCAAGATAAGTACAAGTTGGGGGAGAATTGAAAGTGGGGAGTGGGCATCCTGGAGGGTTTCTATTACCAGGAGAGTTATGTAACTCATTTATTCGACTAGATAAAAGGCTAAACTTACTCGAAGGGCTTGGGTCCGACCGGACGAAGAGCCGTGCACACCATGCTCAGGCCGGGAACACGTACTTATACTTGAATCCTTTTTGTACACACAAGCTCGCTACTTGTATCCACCTTTTTTTCAAAAACCGAGGAGTGTAATCTTTTCCTTTTTCTGATCTTGACATTCCGCTGGTGCTTGAAGAATGCGCTCAGATCCTGATCAGCAAATGATTCAACCCCCTGGTTATATCTCAGACGCAACGCCCACACCACCATTCGCACTACAACCAGGATCCCGAGAAACACCATTCGTTTCTCCCTATCCCACGGCGGCCAGACGTTGTCGATTACGTAAACTAGGTGCAACGGCAGCGGCTGCTCGGGATTGATACAAGCCGTCACCTCCTTGACGTACTCCCAGTACTGCTGGAGCTTAAAGCACAGGAAGAAACCGTGATCAGGCGTTTTCTAAAAGAGCCTAGCGCAACAGGGACACTCGGGTGAGGCCTCAATTCTGGAACTATGCAGTATGGCATTAAGGGGTAGAGCATTCGGGGCCAATTGCGAGGTCAGAGAGAACTCAGAGTTGTTAACATGACTCGTTCCTGGTGCCCAATTCCACGGAGTGGTTCTCCTCCTCTGTCCACCCGCACCGCTTGACTAACGGATCGTCAGCTGCTCCCTCACTAATCTTTAATGGAGTTCTTTTCTAGAAAGCCGCGAAAAGTCACAGAACTGAGGAAGCTTTTTGAGGGCGGCTCGACACACTGAAAAACTGCGATTTCCCCCTCGTCCTACGATGGCCCTCAACCGAATGGTCGAGGATAAGGTCAAATAAAGCACTATCGACTGGAAGGTTCCACGCAGATTCCTCTGTCAATGTTTGATACAGGAAAACTAGTCTCTCGGCGTCTCGATGACACGTCAAATCAGGTATCCCCAAACCTCCCTCACACGAACGTTGAATACAGATCTGGCTACAAACCCAGTGCCTCTTCCTATCCCAGAGAAGTGAGGACAGTAGGCGCCGGAGGGCCTTGAGGCGGTTTATAGGCAGAGAAAGAACGGCCAATCGGTAAACAATGAGAGGAAAGACGTAAGTGGCGCACGCCTCAGCTCTACTTTTTAAGGAGAGTTTTCTTCGAAGCCAAGTGTTAACCGACGCCCCGAACTTTGACTGTACCTCCGACCAATTCCTATCGAGCTGGAGGCCCGGTCCGAACCACACGAGAAGGATTGGCCCCTGTGATCGTTTCGTAATGTGTGAGCGCCTCTGTCACCCTCTCGATGTCTTGGAAGCATAACACATAGACGGTGATGTCATTGGTGAACGCGAAGACTCTGGCTCGCGCTCAGCCAGGTAAAGCGATTCCAATTAGGAGTGAACTCGTCTCTCCACTCCTTAGATTGAGAAGTAGCGGCCCCAGTGCAATGGTTGAGGAGCAGGGGCAACAGCGGACATCCCTGGCGCTCCGACTGGGAGATAGCGAAATACTTCGAACACCTTCCGTTTAACTGTACTACCGCCGTCCGCAAGCGATACAGAACGGAGATCCATTTGCGGAAGTCCGGTTTAAAACCGACGGTCTCTAAAACAGATGCCAAGAAGCGATGGTTGTCCCTGTCGAAAGCGTTGGACTGATCCAGGTTGATCAGCGCGGCTTCCGTGTCGTCTTATATTCTCTCTATCATCGTACAAATCAGATGCAAGTTGTTCTGAATCGATCTCCCCTTCAACGCGTAGTTCTGCTCAAGTTCGATTAGTTCTCCAATGACATCCTGCAACCGGTTCGATAAGATCTTGGCCAAAATTTTTAACTCTGTGTTTAGCAGAGTAATAGGGCTTTAATGGTCTAGTTCTTTCCTTACCATGCCTGTCCCGCTTCTTTAGCAATGTGATCACTCCCTTGGTGACTTGACCTGGGATAGAACCCTCGTCAAACCAGTAACATAATTTCCCAAACCATGTAATATCGCATAAGAGTCCAGTTATTAAGAATAACTTAAATATGAATATAAATAAAAGAGTAAACGTGAACAAATTGACTTAGTCTAGACTTGGATTTAGTCAACTAACACTAATTAACCTAGATTATATTAACCAAAACAGAGTAATTACTTATCATAAATTGTTCTTGATAGGAGAGCTTGTTTTTCATTAAAAAACTATTTCAATTCATAATTGTTCTGAAATTACATATTAGAACTCTAGAATCGTCAAATATCTATTAAGCTTAAATACTTCAGTTTTACTACACAGTTAAAATATATAACTATATATATACATACATTAATATATATATATATATGTATATATATATTTATATATATATATATATTCCACTTAGTCAACATTTTTCTGACTCTGAACATATATATATATATATATATATATATATATATATATATATATATATATATAACCTTAAATTTTAAATTTTAAATTCTTAACTGCCTCATTCTAACGCTACCTGATCACATCATTATATTCGTTTAACGGCACACACGTGAGTCCATTGAGAGAGTAGGTGAATTATCCCAGGAATATATAGATAAGGAAGGCTCTATAGACTGGCTGAAAAGAGGATATCTCCACTATGATCAGGAGAGAATGATAATGGCTTCTCAAGATCGAGGCTTGATGACCAATGCCTTTAAAAAGATGAGTATCTCAGCAACAATAACAAGTGCAGGTTCTGCCACACAGAAGTAGAGATTGTGAGCCACCTGACATCCAGTTGTAAGGTTCTCCTGAGAGATGGCTATTATACAATGCGACGCAACGGAGTGTGTAAATATCTCCACTGGACTATATGTAAAAAGTAAAATATCCAGTGTAGCAGCAAGTCCTGGGAGCATATACAAGAAAGAACAGTTAGATATAATTTATACACCATCCACTATGATTATGCAATCCCTACAGCTACATATCTGATGCAGGATTAAACAGAGCTGAAAGTGAAATAATTACGAAATACCAAGGTCTAATGTACGACATGAAAAGAAACTGGAATCTTAGGAAAATCTCCATTATTCCAGTAATTATAGGAGCAACATGACTAATGAAAAAGAATTTCAAAAGCTACCTGGCGAGTATACCCGGTGAACCGAGTGCAAGAGAAATACAAACAATTGCACTTAAAGGGACGGTTAGAATCTTAATAAGATCTCTAGGCTGGAGTGTCTGAAATAGCCAGTGAATGTCTGGCATTCGGTAGGATGCCCCATCCCCAGCATCCACAGAAAGATAAGAACATTATAAAAAAGAGTATTAGCCAGAGGTTTTGCCTTCTGTACTCGAAACCATTAGTCCATATGTTGTATTACATTTCTGTATATATATATAAGTTCAGAGTCAGAATTTTTTTACTAAGTGAAGTGATAATGCACAATATAATAATATAGCTATATAAAAATAGGTACATTTATAATATAGGTATTTTAGAATCCCCCAAATTTTAATATAAAAAAACTAAAACTTACTGTTACATAGGCTACAATACTACTACATATTCTTGAATGCTCATATTACATTTCTCTGATTCCAGTTCAATCTGGCAACATTAAAAGAACATACCTGTCCCCATTCACAATTTAGAGACATTATAGTCAAGAACAAAAGAATTGTATATCATGACCCCAATGTAAAAATACTAAAAATTATTTAAGATCTGTATAAAGACTATACCCACTACAATAAAAAATATCAATTACAAATCTAGCCACACTTTTTGGAAATGCCTAGCCTATTAATTTGACTTCAAAATTCTTTAGCTTACAAAATAAAACAAAGAAAATGTACTATTAACTTTTCTAAATATTGTAACTTTTTAAATACAATAATTTTTAAATATTATAGTTTTTGTAAATATGTATTGTAATGTTTAATTAGTCACCCGCTTTGTACGTGATCACGTCCCGTATACGACATTTCATTGTCCATTCGTACTTAAAAAAAGCCATAAATTACCGCACCGTTCGACGAAGTCTGCAGACTAATATCCAGCCTGAAGATGATTGAATGAATACATCGAAGTACTCACGAAAAATCGAACACAAAACATATTGATTGTACGACAAAACACTCGATGCACCATCCGAAAAATCAGAAAAAATTAAAAAGAATAACAAAACAGAAATATTCCGTGTTGTTTAATATTGCATATATATATATATATATATATATATATATATATATATATATATATATATATATATATACTTTTGACGATTTAAATCATTTTCAGTCATGTTCCAAATAAATTTTATACACAAATATATGAACGCTGTTTATAGTCTTGAAACAGTTATAAAAAACTTTAATGCCTACATAAACATTAAACTTATTTTTATTATAATACCATTTTTATTTGAAAAATTAAAACTATTTACAAAAATGAGTTGAAGATAAACAAATGTATGAATAAACAAATAAATGAAAAAGGTGGTAAATAAACGCTTCATGCTATTCTAAACTTGAAAGAAGGACATCGTATTAGATTTAATTTTCCACGCTTTTGAAGTGATAGCTACGATTTGTCAATTGAATTTAAATAGTTCGAACGGGAACTGTTTCATGTCTATCATGGTGAGAAATGATTATTATTCACATCATTATTGCAATTATACATCTATTAATAATGGAGATTATGTATCTGTATGTCTCTCTGTCTGAAGCCAAAACTATATTATTTGTTTTTGATCGCCCTCTTTTTATATCTACTTATCAGATCGTATATATACTTATTCCAAAGCTTCCCCAAACATCACGCGTCTTTCCAATTTACATAATTAATTTGTTTTAAAGCTTCTAATAAATTAATATTCGCAAATATACGCTCATAATTGTTTTTTTCAGATTTCCAGATGTATTTAAAATATTTTCCTCGATAATAATAATCTTAATAATAAAAATTATTAATAGAATTGATTAAAGACATTTTTTAATCTAAATAATTGAGTAACGTAATTAAATTAGATTGTAATTGAATATGATGGAAAAGCCGGCGGCCATTCCAAACATTTGGTTACCCGCCCTCTGATTATTCAAACGCACAGAAAGTTCTATTTCAAGAAAGAGAGAGAGAGCAATAGAGAGAGAAAGAGAAAAAGAGAGAGAAAGATTGATAGATTGATAGATAGAGAGAGAGAGAGAGAAAGAAAAGAGAGAGAAGGAGAGAGAGAGAATCAGAGATGGACACAAGACAGGGGCGCGTTATTTGATTAATAACATGTAAACAACACATTCTCTGAGATTTATCGTACGAGTCGCTCAAAATGATATATTTACTTTGATTCTTTTATTAAAACGTTTATTTAAAACAAAATCTGATTAGAAAATATGTTTTAAAGTACAGATTTATTGAATCAAGTAGTAGTAGTAGTTGCGATGGTAATAGTAGTAATATCAGTACGAATAGTCCGCACATTGCTGGTAGTAGTTGTTGTTGATGTTATTATAGCAGTAAAAATAGTCGATTATCGTGGTAGTAGTTGTTGTTGATGCAGTAATAATAGTACAAATAGTTGTTTTGTTGATAGTTGGTGTAAATGTTACAGTATTAGTACGAACAGTTTTGTTCCGTGGTCGTAGTCACTGATGGTAGTAGTTGTAAAACACAAACAAAAAACAAACATTTTACTGAGCAATTTAACAACTAGCAAAAATATGCGACCGGAGAGAGCATTTATTTGGTAATAATTGTAATGTTTTTATGCATTTCTCTAATAGATTATCACATAGACAAAAACAAAAGAATAATTACTTCATCATCGATTATATTTATAGAAAAATATTAATAGATAAAGTTGTTAAGTTACTAATCAGTTCTAAGTGATAGTCTTCTGGAGATTGAAGGTTCAATCCTCGCTACAGGCAGAACTAAATAAGCATATAATTAAGAATTACTTAAGACCTCTACTAGATTATGGCGGACGGAACGTGAACAATAACACCCCGTAGATTAAATAAAGAGCTCAGTTCGAAATTCCGTATCGATTCCTGAGTCTGAGATAAAGATATCATTTTACAAAATGTATTTGATAGAGGGCGAATATTACATCGGCCGAAACGTTATGAGAATAACATCCAAGATAAGAATAGTAGTTCGAATAATCCAAATTATTCAAAGTATCAATCATCATCTAAACAAAATTTGAAACAAAAATATTAAATTTTATATTATATGAATAAAAAACCGTTCAGATGTACAAGAGATATCTATTGAAAATAGGTAAAGATAACAAATTACAAATGTGAAAAATTGACTAAATTGAAGAATCAGAATTCTTTTTAACGAATTATATATTAATAATAAGATTACAAAGGGAGTAATTCGACAAGAAAAATTCTATTCTATTCTCCACACTATAATAAATAGCAATGAGTATTTATTTGTACACACACACACACACATACATACACACACATCAAAAGTAAAAACTATCAGACGAATTAATTTAAACTATTTAAGGGAATTGAGAAAGAAAATAGCAATTCAGACACACCGATCTATTTCGATAATGAGACGTTTTCTTTCTTTTTATTTCTTTCTGCTTTTTATACCGATTTATACGTTTTTATTTTATTTTTGTTCTGTTCATAACTTTCCAGTTTGACACGTTTTCTTTCACTCGTCATTATATCTTTTCTTTGAACTTCATGAATTCAAACGTTATTTTATATAAACATTAATGCGAACACTGGCGAAAGATAATTTTTTCAATAATTTCTGACGGACGATACACGTATTCTATTGGATAATTTTCTAGACACGAAACATCTATGAAAAAAGTTTTTATTTACCAGTATCTATCGTGGAGAAAGTCAATGTTGTAAACATGTTTTTTTTATACATTAACCCCGCCCTTTTAAAGAAACATCATTCTCTTGAATATATTTTAGTTTGCTTCTTATCACTCAATCAACCGTATTCTTACTACTGCGAGGGCAGAACATCGGTAAATTAAACCAAACAAGCTACTTCCTCTGTTTACAAAATGGAAAATAATTATGCGATCACGTAATGCTCAATGTTAACACTCCGATGAATACACACACGCAAATATATATATATATATATATATATATATATATATATATATATATATATATATATATATATATATATATATATATATATAATAATAATGGTAATAATCCAGGTGAAAAATATCCACAGGGTGGTAATCCAGAGAATTTTAACCGGGTTTATAAAAAGTGCTCAATATCAAAATAGAGCTTTATGTATGATAATTTTATTTACACAGACATGTACAAAATCTGCGACACTGGCATGTCGATGTTATCGATCAACAGTTACTATAAACTGAGATCTCATCAGGCAGAGTTAGAATCCGATCTTAACCTCAGACCATATTTGGTGAGAACCTCCAAATATGATCTGAGGTTAAGATCGGATTCTAACTCTGCCTGATGAGATCTCAGTTTATAGTAACTGTTGATCGATAACATCGACATGCCAGTGTCGCAGATTTTGTACATGTCTGTGTAAATAAAATTATCATATATATATATATATATATATATATGTGTGTGTGTGTGTGTGTGTGTATATCTAGGCAGCATCTTCTCTTGCAGGCAAGTATTGTTGAATACAAGAGACAACTCGTGTCTAGATATCCTTTGGTAGATCCTTTACATAGTCCGAATTAGGATCTTAGTTTCGGAGGGGAATTGGCTGATGAATTTGCCATAATTTGCATTTGTCTTCCAAGTAATTTCGGACCCATCTGGATCCATCTTCAGGGGGAAAGAGGTTAATCAGGTCTAGACCATGTGTAGTATTTATAGAAGGTTTTTGGCGGGAATTATGTACTAAGTACGAAACTATATTGAAGCTATAAACATTTTAGAATATTATTACTATACTAGCGGGACCCGTGTAAATTACACGAAATGATGTTTTTAATACTAATTATCTTGTTCCTAACCTATACATGTTTAAATAAAATATGATAATATGATAAGATTTGGACTTGTATATTTATTTTAAAAAAATGAACAATACATGAAACAATTTACAAAACTTCTTTATATACAATATTTCTAGTGAAGGTAATATTTTGACGACTAAACATTACTTTGTAAATGTTTTCGATTGAATTAAATTTAGCTCCAATTCATGAATATTTATTAACTCCTCTCCAGAAGTTAGTTTTATCTTACTCCCACAAGTAAGATGTGACACAAGGTCGAGTCGGAAAAGTGGGAGTTGAAAAGCCAGCGTTCGAGAAGGTGAGCACTCTGGCCATTAAAAATTGCCTGGGCAGCCCCGTCGGCATTCTCCGGTAGGGGCGCCCCAGACAGTAAGCAATAAACTTACTCTTCCCCAAAGAGATGAGGCGAAGCCTGGGAGGGTGGACTTCCTAGAACTGCACAGGACAGACCCATAGACCGGCGTAAATCAAGCCTCGAAGGCCAAGACAATACCAGTCTATGGAGTGCAGCATCCATCGGAACAGATACTACACTTTGATCTTAGCCAAAAGGCCAATACAATTTATGAGTAGCATACAAAGATTCGGAAGGTCGTTTCTTTTGATGTAAGCATGACGCAAAAAATCACACACGCTATTGTATTAATATGTGTCTACCCGGTCGTCCCCTCCCTACCTTTCTTCCCTTTCCCCTCGAAATGTAGAAAAAAAATCTTAGAGGTTGGTTGGGATCGAACTATAAACCAGTCGGGCCGAAGTCAAAAATACTACGTCGCTAACCGTAGCGCCAAAGATAAATACTTGAAAATGTTTGGAAAATTAGGCGAGTTGAATGTTTTTCAAAATCTAGGTGCGGCGCATGCGCAGAGCTTTTGCCGGAAGCGTGAGACACGAACACACACGCTATCGTATTAATATATATATATATATATATATATATATATATATATATATATATATATATACTATAATTTTTTATTTTTATACACACATTATTTGCTACATCTGTTCACACATTTTTCAGTTGCGATTTCTTTCAAAATCCAGCTTCTTCGGGCCATTTTAAAAACTGAATTCAGACTGATAAAAATATTACATTTTCGTATATCGTTTTAGTTGGAAGGGAGGGGAGGAAATAGTAGAAGAGGCACGGTATGTATCCGCTTAGACCTCGTTACTTATTAATATGCTCATACAACCGAACACTTATTCGTGTATACGTACATATTCATACACTCTTATTCTTTCACTCATGCATTCCCAGTTCTTATCATTTCGTTACTCTTCATAGTCACTATTCATTTCAGCTAGTATTAGATGAGTGTGATATATCAGATGAAAAGGATAGTCACAGTGTAACAGATGAGTTTACAATTAAAGAAATATGGACAATGAGAAAATAGAACAAAATATTCGTGTCTTAGGAGAACATCTTTTCCTTTATTTAGCGATCAAATTAAAGTCAGATTATATTTACTTATTCGCCACTTGTATCGAAAAAAATACGGATGATTTGATGAAATTGTTCAATAGTTAGTCGTTTCCTCTGTAGATTAATTTTGTCTATAAAATTCAGACTTTGTAATTATCAATGCTTTAATTTTGCAGAAATGAAGAAACAGCTGTTATGTTTTAATGAAATTCAATTTTGCTTAGTAAAACCCCTTGATTTTGTCAGAAGCTATTTCAATTCATAATTGCTCTAGAATTACCGATTAGAACTCTAAGATTTTCTAATATCCATTGAACTTTAACACTTGTGTTTGACTACACAACCAAAATATGTACATCTTTTTAACGTATTTCACCCCAGACAAGGCAGACCGCCACTGTAGACGTACAGGGTTACTGAGAATTAGGGTGTGGGCTTTGGGTGTCATCCTAAGTTGGGGGCTGTGCAGCAAGATGTCTGTTTACATTAGTTTTACATTTCTGCATGTCGGTACAGTCTGTAGAACAGGGAGCAGTGAAGGAGTTCCAGCGGTCGGCAGCACAAGGAAAAACAGCTATTGGAGTACAAGGCTTTCCGGCATCTGGGGACCTCTACAGTGAATGGATGAGATTTAGCTGATTGTCGAGTTGGTCTAGTGTATTTACGTCGAGGGGCATATATATATATATATATATATATATATATATATATATATATATATATATATATATATATATATATATATAAATACTAGCTCGTCTATCCAGCGTTACTCGGGACCATAAAAAAATAGAAGAGGTTAAAAAGTGTGTGTAACATCTTTATATTAAAACTTTTATCTTTCAACCTATCTCAATCCGTGTTTCTATCTTTCTCTCTTTTCTCCTTTCCCGTTTTTTCACATCCCTCTTTCATCTCCGTCCAGCCCATTCCTCTCTCTTGTTTTAACGTATTGAAAATAATGATAATGTAAGTCATTTACCTGAGCTTTCAGTTTTACAGTTATTTTACCCGGGCAACACCGAGTTTCTTCCCAAGCCATTTCCTAAAAAATATAATGAAATCTATATTTGTTTTAATGTATTCCCGGGCAACGCCGAGTTTCTTATCATCCCCCTCCCCCCTCTCTCTCTCTCTCTCTTAATAATATAATAAAACCTATATTTATTTTAGTATATTCTCGGGCAACACTGAGTTTCTTGGGTTCTATCTACATGATCAATCTAGAGGAGAGATGTAAATGGAAAGTGTCTTAGGGTCTATTCTGCGAAATAAAACCCGGCTGCGAGGAATGAATTTAATGATATTCAATCGACTTTCACGATAAAAGATCTAACATATTGAGCAAATATTGTTTTGATAAAGTAAGTTGGTGAAGTTTTTAAATAGAATTGATCTGAATCGCGGTCCTCTATCTGTAGTGACGATATCGGATGCACAGGAAATAGCTATCCACCATCTTAGAATCACATTAGATATTCTTTCCGCTGAAGTAACCTTTAAATTTATCGCCACGGAGCATCGTGCAAATCTATATATACTTGAGTATAATTGTGACCCTGACAAGTCGGTAGAAGTGTCAATAATATCCACATGTATTTTGTTTAAACGGGAGTCGGGATTCTAAAGTTGATTTATGACCTAGTGATGTTTGAATACCATAAATCAGTTTCTGCAGGTTTGCTAATGCTCATTCTATTTGGTAGTGGATTCTGTATTGCTGTTAGGTGTAAGCATAGTCGTAGTTCTATTACACGACGTAAACATATTGTCGGCGATGTCAGCTAGTTTGTTTAATTAAGAATTGACAAAATACCAATTTAATCCTAATCTGCTTGGCCTGTTTCTAACATTACTTTTCATTTTTATTTCGTGGGTGTGTAGTCGTGAGAATTGAATTCATTTTTTCTCTTTCTTTTTGTCTCTCTTATCACTCGCCGTGGTTACAGTGTCAACCTTTCTCTTCTCGATATTTAACACCTACCCACTATAGGAGTATGTGACACAAGGTCGGAAAGTGGGATTTGAAAAGCCAGCGCCCGAGAACGTGAGCGCTTTAGCCATTAAAAATTGCCTGGACAGCCCCGTCGGCATTCCCCGGTAGGGGCGCCTCAGGCAGTAAGCTATCAACTTACTCCTCCCCAAAGAGGAGAGGCAAAGCCTGGGAGGGTGGACCGCCTAGAACTGCACAGGACAGACCCATAGACCGGCGGAATCATTCCCCGAAGGCCAAGACAACACCGGTCTATAGGGTGTAGTATCCATCGGAACAGATACTACACTTTGATCTTAGCCAAAAGGCCAATCCAATTCATGAGTAGCATACAAAGATTCGGAAGGTCGTTTCTTTTGATGTAAGCATGACACAAAAAATCACACACGCTATTGTATTAATATGTGTCTTCTCGGTCGTCCCCTCCCTACCTTTCTTCCCTTTCCCCTCAAAATGTAGAAAAGAAATCTTAGAGGTTGGTTGGGATCGAACTGTAAACCAGTCGGGCCGAAGTCAAAAATACTACGTCGCTAACCGTTGCGCCAAAGAGAAATACTTGAAAATATTTGGAAAATTAGGCGAGTTGAATGTTTTTCAAAATCTAGGTGCGGCGCATACGCAGAGCTTTTGCCGGAAGCGTGAGACACGAACACACACGCTATCGTATTAATATATATATATATATATATATATATATATATATATATACTATAATTTTTTTATTTTCATACACACATTATTGGCTACATCTGTTCACACATTTTTCAGTTGCGATTTCTTTCAAAATCCAGCTTCTTCGGGCCATTTTAAAAACTGAATTCAGACTGATAAAAATATTACATTTTCGTATATCGTTTTAGTTGGAATGGAGGGGAGGAAATAGTAGAAGAGGCAAGGTATGTATCCGCTTAGACCTCGTTACTTATTAATATGCTCATACAACCGAACACTTATTCGTGTATACGTACATATTCATACACTCTTCTTTCACTCATGCATTCCCAGTTCTTATCATTTCGTTACTCTTCATAGTCACTATTCATTTCAGCTAGTATTAGATGAGTGTGATATATCAGATGAAAAGGATAGTCACAGTGTAACAGATGAGTTTACAATTAAAGAAATATGGACAATGAGAAAATAGAACAAAATATTCGTGTCTTAGGAGAACATCTTTTCATTTATTTAGCGATTAAATTAAAGTCAGATTATATTTACTTATTCTCCATTTGTATCGAAAAAAATACGGATGATTGGATGAAATTGTTCAATAGTTAGTCGTTTCCTCTGTAGATTAATTTTGTCTATAAAATTCAGACTTTGTAATTATCAATGCTTTAATTTTGCAGAAATGAAGACACAGCTGTTATGTTTTAATGAAATTCAATTTTGCTTAGTAAAACACCTTGATTTTGTTGGAAGCTATTTCAATTCATAATTGCTCTAGAATTACCGATTAGAACTCTAAGATTTTCTAATATCCATTGAACTTTAACACTTGTGTTTAACTACACAACCAAAATATGTACATCTTTTTAACGTATTTCACCCCAGACAAGGCAGACCGCCACTGTAGACGTAAAGGGTTACTGAGAATTAGGGTGTAGGCTTTGGGTGTCATCCTAAGTTGGGGGCTGTGCAGCAAGATGTCTGTTTACATTAGTTTTACATTTCTGTATGTCGGTACAGTCTGGAGAACAGGGAGCAGTGAAGGAGTTCCAGCGGTCGGCAGCACAAGGAAAAACAGCTATTGGAGTACAAGGCTTTCCGGCATCTGGGGACCTCTACAGTGAATGGATGAGATTTAGCTGATTGTCGAGTTGGTCTAGTGTATTTACGTCGAGGGGCATATATATATATATATATATATATATATATATATATATATATATATATATATATATATATATATATATATATATATATATACTAACTCGTCTATCCAGCGTTACTCGGGACCATACAAAAAATAGAAGAGGTTAAAAAGTGTGTGTAACATCTTTATATTAAAACTTTTATCTTTCAACCTATCTCAATCCGTGTTTCTATCTTTCTCTCTTTTCTCCTTTCCCGTTTTTTCACATCCCTCTTTCACCTCCGTCCAGCCCATTCCCCTCTCTTGTTTTAACGTATTGAAAATAATGATAATGTAAGTCATTTACCTGAGCTTTCTAGTTTTACAGTTATTTTTCCCGGGCAACACCGAGTTTCTTCCCGAGCCATTTCCTAAAAAATATAATGAAATCTATATTTGTTTTAATGTATTCCCGGGCAACGCCGAGTTTCTTATCATCCCCCTCCCCTCCCTCTCTCTCTCTCTCTCTTAATAATATAATAAAACCTATATTTATTTTAGTATATTCTCGGGCAACACTGAGTTTCTTGGGTTCTATCTACATGATCAATCTAGAGGAGAGAGGTAAATGGAAAGTGTCTTAGGGTCTATTCTGCGAAATATAACCCGGCTGCGAGGAATGAATTTAATGATATTCAATCGACTTTCACGATAAAAGATCTAACATATTGAGCAACTATTGTTTTGAGAAAGTAAGTTGGTGAAGTTTTTAAATAGAATTGATCTGAATCGCGGTCCTCTATCTGTAGTGACGATATCGGATGCACAGGAAATAGCTATCCACCATCTTAGAATCACATTAGATATTCTTTCCGTTGAAGTAACCTTTAAATTTATCGCCACGGAGCATCGTGCAAATCTATATATACTTGAGTATAATTGTGACCCTGGCAAGTCGGTTGAAGTGTCAATAATATCCACATGCATTTTGTTTAAACGGGAGTCGGGATTCTAAAGTTGATTTATGACCTAGTGATATTTGAATACCATAAATCAGTTTCTGCAGGTTTGCTAATGCTCATTCTATTTGGTAGTGGATTCTCTATTGCTGTTAGGTATAAGCATAGTCGTAGTTCTATTACACGACGTAAACATATTGTCGGCGATGTCGGCTCGTTTGTTTAATTAAGAATTGACAAAATATCAATTTAATCCTAATCTGCGTGGCCTGTTTCCAACATTACTTTTCATTTTTATTTCGTGGTTTTGTAGTCGTGAGAATTGAATTCATTTTTTCTCTTTCTTTTTGTCTCTCTTATCACTCGCCGTGGTTACAGTGTCAACCTTTCTCTTCTCGATATTTAACACCTACCCACTATAGGAGTATGTGACACAAGGTCGGAAAGTGGGATTTGAAAAGCCAGCGCCCGAGAACGTGAGCGCTTTAGCCATTAAAAATTGCCTGGACAGCCCCGTCGGCATTCCCCGGTAGGGGCGCCTCAGGCAGTAAGCTATCAACTTACTCCTCCCCAAAGAGGAGAGGCAAAGCCTGGGAGGGTGGACCGCCTAGAACTGCACAGGACAGACCCATAGACCGGCGGAATCATTCCCCGAAGGCCAAGACAACACCGGTCTATAGGGTGTAGTATCCATCGGAACAGATACTACACTTTGATCTTAGCCAAAAGGCCAATCCAATTCATGAGTAGCATACAAAGATTCGGAAGGTCGTTTCTTTTGATGTAAGCATGACACAAAAAATCACACACGCTATTGTATTAATATGTGTCTTCTCGGTCGTCCCCTCCCTACCTTTCTTCCCTTTCCCCTCAAAATGTAGAAAAGAAATCTTAGAGGTTGGTTGGGATCGAACTGTAAACCAGTCGGGCCGAAGTCAAAAATACTACGTCGCTAACCGTTGCGCCAAAGAGAAATACTTGAAAATATTTGGAAAATTAGGCGAGTTGAATGTTTTTCAAAATCTAGGTGCGGCGCATACGCAGAGCTTTTGCCGGAAGCGTGAGACACGAACACACACGCTATCGTATTAATATATATATATATATATATATATATATATATATATATACTATAATTTTTTTATTTTCATACACACATTATTGGCTACATCTGTTCACACATTTTTCAGTTGCGATTTCTTTCAAAATCCAGCTTCTTCGGGCCATTTTAAAAACTGAATTCAGACTGATAAAAATATTACATTTTCGTATATCGTTTTAGTTGGAATGGAGGGGAGGAAATAGTAGAAGAGGCAAGGTATGTATCCGCTTAGACCTCGTTACTTATTAATATGCTCATACAACCGAACACTTATTCGTGTATACGTACATATTCATACACTCTTCTTTCACTCATGCATTCCCAGTTCTTATCATTTCGTTACTCTTCATAGTCACTATTCATTTCAGCTAGTATTAGATGAGTGTGATATATCAGATGAAAAGGATAGTCACAGTGTAACAGATGAGTTTACAATTAAAGAAATATGGACAATGAGAAAATAGAACAAAATATTCGTGTCTTAGGAGAACATCTTTTCATTTATTTAGCGATTAAATTAAAGTCAGATTATATTTACTTATTCTCCATTTGTATCGAAAAAAATACGGATGATTGGATGAAATTGTTCAATAGTTAGTCGTTTCCTCTGTAGATTAATTTTGTCTATAAAATTCAGACTTTGTAATTATCAATGCTTTAATTTTGCAGAAATGAAGACACAGCTGTTATGTTTTAATGAAATTCAATTTTGCTTAGTAAAACACCTTGATTTTGTTGGAAGCTATTTCAATTCATAATTGCTCTAGAATTACCGATTAGAACTCTAAGATTTTCTAATATCCATTGAACTTTAACACTTGTGTTTAACTACACAACCAAAATATGTACATCTTTTTAACGTATTTCACCCCAGACAAGGCAGACCGCCACTGTAGACGTAAAGGGTTACTGAGAATTAGGGTGTAGGCTTTGGGTGTCATCCTAAGTTGGGGGCTGTGCAGCAAGATGTCTGTTTACATTAGTTTTACATTTCTGTATGTCGGTACAGTCTGGAGAACAGGGAGCAGTGAAGGAGTTCCAGCGGTCGGCAGCACAAGGAAAAACAGCTATTGGAGTACAAGGCTTTCCGGCATCTGGGGACCTCTACAGTGAATGGATGAGATTTAGCTGATTGTCGAGTTGGTCTAGTGTATTTACGTCGAGGGGCATATATATATATATATATATATATATATATATATATATATATATATATATATATATATATATATATACTAACTCGTCTATCCAGCGTTACTCGGGACCATACAAAAAATAGAAGAGGTTAAAAAGTGTGTGTAACATCTTTATATTAAAACTTTTATCTTTCAACCTATCTCAATCCGTGTTTCTATCTTTCTCTCTTTTCTCCTTTCCCGTTTTTTCACATCCCTCTTTCACCTCCGTCCAGCCCATTCCCCTCTCTTGTTTTAACGTATTGAAAATAATGATAATGTAAGTCATTTACCTGAGCTTTCTAGTTTTACAGTTATTTTTCCCGGGCAACACCGAGTTTCTTCCCGAGCCATTTCCTAAAAAATATAATGAAATCTATATTTGTTTTAATGTATTCCCGGGCAACGCCGAGTTTCTTATCATCCCCCTCCCCTCCCTCTCTCTCTCTCTCTCTTAATAATATAATAAAACCTATATTTATTTTAGTATATTCTCGGGCAACACTGAGTTTCTTGGGTTCTATCTACATGATCAATCTAGAGGAGAGAGGTAAATGGAAAGTGTCTTAGGGTCTATTCTGCGAAATATAACCCGGCTGCGAGGAATGAATTTAATGATATTCAATCGACTTTCACGATAAAAGATCTAACATATTGAGCAACTATTGTTTTGAGAAAGTAAGTTGGTGAAGTTTTTAAATAGAATTGATCTGAATCGCGGTCCTCTATCTGTAGTGACGATATCGGATGCACAGGAAATAGCTATCCACCATCTTAGAATCACATTAGATATTCTTTCCGTTGAAGTAACCTTTAAATTTATCGCCACGGAGCATCGTGCAAATCTATATATACTTGAGTATAATTGTGACCCTGGCAAGTCGGTTGAAGTGTCAATAATATCCACATGCATTTTGTTTAAACGGGAGTCGGGATTCTAAAGTTGATTTATGACCTAGTGATATTTGAATACCATAAATCAGTTTCTGCAGGTTTGCTAATGCTCATTCTATTTGGTAGTGGATTCTCTATTGCTGTTAGGTATAAGCATAGTCGTAGTTCTATTACACGACGTAAACATATTGTCGGCGATGTCGGCTCGTTTGTTTAATTAAGAATTGACAAAATATCAATTTAATCCTAATCTGCGTGGCCTGTTTCCAACATTACTTTTCATTTTTATTTCGTGGTTTTGTAGTCGTGAATATTGAATTCATTTTTTTCTCTTTCTTTTTGTCTCTCTTATCACTCGCCGTGGTTACAGTGTCAACCTTTCTCTTCTCTTCCCCGGAGAAAAGTCTCTACTGTCTTTATGACAACAAGAATTCGCCCATGCAAAACAATACTCATTTGCATACGCGAACTATCGTCGCGTGACAAAAGTGACAAGTTCCATTTTGTAACCAGAACATTCTGGGTTCAATCCCCGATTGACAATACACGGCGCAACCCTCGCTCGTTTTCCCTGTGAACCTGCTGAAACACCCCCTGATCTCTTAACTACATATGATGTAGGATGGTGGTGGCCTTTTGATTCGCGCGCTTCTTCGAAGTGGAACATGCACTCCAGTTGCTATTTCTGAATCGTCCGATGAAGTTCCTACTTTTTAATCGTCTGACAAAATTTCTACTACCGAGCCCGTAGCTTCATTCTCGTAAGGATCACTGGCGCTGCCTATTACTAGTTCAGCGTCAGACAACTCATTGCTTTCCCCAGTGGTTGAAAGGTCCGCCTCTAAAGCAGGGCGGAGATTGCGTATGTGACGTAGGATTCCATCAACCAGGACAGATTGCTGACTGACCATGCCAGTCACTCGTCGCCGTTTGAATTTGGTGGTACTCTGACATCCTGGCGGCGATTTCACCAAGACATGATCTCCCACATCATATGGCCGGTCCATCTTCTCATCGTCAAGTGACTGCACAATGTCGATTCCTTTTACCCGAGTTCGGTACGTGTAGATGACATTCGCGGGTGCAGTTGCCGGGGATACGCCATCCTTCGATGTAACATTGTGCCAGTATATTGCTCCCCCAACAGAGCACTTCTTCCTGGCAACAACCATCTTTATGCTGCGGTGCCTTCTTTCCGCGATGCCAGTGTCTGATGCTACGTAAGCGCAATTCGACTCCCCATTCACATCAAAACTGTCTTACTTGCTGACTGCAAAATGCTGGGTCGTTTACGGCCAAAATCTCATGCGATGCTTCCATTTCGTAAAAGACGGACAATAGTTGTCGAGTAACGCTTGCCGAGTCTTTGCGTGCAATTCGTCGTACAACCGCAGAACGAGTTTGTCCACAGTCAATGAGAGTAAGAAAGTAGTTGTCATTAGAATATGTGATATCCATTCCCACCCTTTGCCATGCGTCACTTGCTTCCAGTCGTACTTTTCGCCACCGTGCCGGTGCTGGGTCAATTCACTGGCACATCTCACAGTGCTTGGTAATTTGTTTCACCTCAGAGTTGGACACTGATGGGTTTACGCATCTCAGGACATACAAAGTCCTCTTGACGCCTGGATGTCCGCTCTGTGTTCGTATTTTTTCTATCTGCTGCTGGCTCATCGCGCTCACTGTAGCAGCGCGTGTTTGATAAACGGGCTCGACACCCATCTTTATTGCATCATACATATCATTAGTAAGGTTTCAGTATGACGGGACCAATGTTACACTGACTACCAGACCATACTCGCAGACTAGACTATTTAAGGTGTTTAACCTTCGTGTTATCAACATTTCGCTAGCTGCCTTGGTGCGTATTCTTGCTTACCCAGTCAACGCGTCGGACACAGTGATAGACGCAAAGGGGGTCAATATGCAAGTCCAACTTATTTGCCTGCAACTGTAGTGCTAGATTAACGCCCTTCATCACAGCATCTAACTCAGCCAGGTTGATGTGCTCGGTGTTATTCGCAGGCTGCAACCAACAGGCATCCTCTAACATGGTTAACTCTTTCTCCAGCAGGACTCTCAATGCTAGTGAACTAACGTCAACCCATACATTCATTTCTTGTCCATTGACACACCACTCTCCTCGGGTTTGCTCCTCGTGCGTTGCTCGCTCAATACTTTTTGCAATCATTCAAGCAAAAAGGGCATCAATTGTTTCATCGTTCCACCCTTGAAAACGACCATGTTGTAGTTATCGGAGAAAAAGTCCTGTTGTATTGTGTTCCACAGATTGGAAGTTCTAGGAAATAAATTTTGTTCATGTAAATTCTGATTGGTTTTAAGCGCACAAAAAGATATAGGAAAGTTCTTTGCAGTGGTTGTAGGTAGAAGAGTTCTTGCTGTGACTGTTTTACAAGAGGAAACTCTAAGTTGGATATCAGTCGATCACCTACCATGAAAAAAATGATAGAGTAGAGAAAGACTAACAATTTCTATTCCGTGAGAAAGAGGTTGTAGGGAAGAAAAGAAATAAAACCACATTAGATTTTGACATTGATTTTGTACGCTGTCAACGTAAGAAAGAGTGCTCCGTGTGGCCTTTCTCCTGATGTGGTTGAATAGCTTTATCTGAAGACGTATTGGACTCTTCTCGAAGAATTTGCACTTACTCATCTAGATTATAGTCACAATCACTTGCCCAGCACCTATGCAAAGCTAGTATATATATATATATATATATATATATATATATATATATATATATAATTGTTTTCCTCCTTTTAGAATATATTATTTCCAGTCGTTACCAGGCATAAAATCTGGCACTAAGTTAATAAAATTCTTTCCAATAAAGCGGCAACACCTACTTTTCTGGCTAGTCAGTACATTATGCTAATTTGCCGAACGTTCAAACCATTCCCTCTTTGGTCCGTTGTCTTTCTCCAGGCTTTTCATTAGGAGACGTTGTAATTCTATGTTTTCAGTTGAATTATGACAGGATATTGACATTTACGAGTTTTCTTTCGTAACGTTTAGCCAGCCGACATGCACTTCAAGGCGATCATGAAGTCAGCACAAACATAATTGGTTTGTATTTCCCGACGAAGATTCCGGTTGGCCAATTAAAGGGCCTGTAGGTTATTTTTTGTCTTCGTCTGGATATGGCTGAATGTAATTTAATTTTTAACATTTGTTTGCAAAATCATTTAGTTGAATTAGAGCGGGAAAATCGATACTATTTTGCATTGAATCATTATATCTGCAAATCGATGTAGTACGCTCAGCACAGTTTTTGTTATAACCGGTCTCGGTTAACTTGTATATCTTTATGTCTGTTAATACCTCGATATTTCTAGCATCAGAGTGATTAAGTTTCAAACAATGATAGTTTATAGGTTTATCATATTATATTATATTTTTTGGGGAGCAGTCAAATGATTTGATGTACATTTTTGTTATTACTAGACAGGTTTACTATTCAATCAGGCAATCAGAGATTTTTGCGTAGGAGCACAGCAATTTGTTAGACCATTTCTTGCAGCTATTTGTTTTTCCGTCGAACCAGTTGGAGTTACGTCATCAAATGAGCAAGACGTATGTCGTATTTCTCAAACTCCCAGCGACATAAGTAATCTACCAAGGCTGATTGGTGAGATTAACTCTTAAACTGTTTTTAATTCCTTTTCTGCACAGCTCCAAATAAAAAGTATTTCTATGTAACCTTCAATGTTATCTATTGTCATCTATTTATTCATCTATGGAGACGAACTTTATATCATAGCCAACTTTGATTATAAGAGAGAAAGGACACCATTCAAACATCCACCATTATGGTCTTCTTGTCACTGATACTAACGCATGCGTAGGTCGGACATGATAATGTCTATATGACCAACGGTTGTCTAGTTGTTCCTTAAACTCGTTGGCATCTTTGACATTGACAACACATCTCGGCAGTTCCTTCTAGCTATTTTATTTGTCTGTTGTAAACTACACGATATTTCACCGACTACAGTTGTTATGTTTTAAATGAGAAGCTTTTATTTGTTTGTTTGTAGTAGCTGAAATAATTATTAACAGACAAGTAAAATATGAGCTGGAAAAGTAATTTTAATGCAATACCGTTACAGTATTTTTTTTTGGGGGGAGGGGGGGTATTTTGATTTTGATTAATTTTTTTTCATGGATAATTGCTCCAGACAAGACATGAAGCCACTTGATGTTACGAGCTAAAGAATACTACTTCGAGGTTAAAAACTAGCCAACGCTAATTGTTTAATAAATTGATTTCGACCCAGATAACAGCAATTATTCCCGGTTTGTCAGAAATATCGTTCATGGAATGTGAGGACTAAAGGACAAAATAAAGGCAGCGAGAGTTACGAGGCAGCCAAAAGTAAACGCAAGGTCCATTTTCTACTCTCCTATTTTTTATAATTAAGTCACTGTAGTGTAGCATATGCTGATTCTTGTTCTGCTTTAAATCACGTGTAAACATTTATTCAGTTAAGTTTTCATGTTTCCTCGTGGATTACTTTGATAAGAAAAAGACTCACTTGCACCACAGATGCAAATTTTCCAGCTATCAATGAAGCAATATTCAACAAGGCATTTGTTGTAGATTTTGGAGAGGAAAGGGGCCAGTTCAGCAGAGAATTTCTTTATTACTATAACTCGTATAAGATCAGGCCCACATGCTTTGGAGGTGTCAACATTTTATATGATATCCCGGATATGGGAAGGGGTGATACTCAGATTATCACGTGTCGTTTCAGTACAGAATGAAATATTTTTAGGGAGTAGTTTGTGGAGTCCAAAGTGGACTTCGATGCGAACCGCTGCGCAAGTAGTTCAGTCCCATTAGTAACCGCGAAAACGGTATCATCGTTGTTTGATAGCGAGGGAATTGTTGATATCTCACTGTTCACCACACTATTATAGATTTTCCAGAAATTTCGAGTTCCTAATTTCTGTAACTAAATGGGTTTTCTGGTCACCTCTGTATATCGTCTCTTAGCTGTGGTTATTAGAGTCTGTACAATTTGTCACTTAACACCTTTATATAAAGCACTACGTGTTTATGGGTTCAGTTCGAAATTACGTATAGATTCTCGAGTTCAAAATAAAGATTCTCGATAGGAGGTTACATCTGCCGAAACGTTGTGAGAATAATATCCAAGATAAAATTAGTAGTCCGAATAATCAAGATAATACAAATTGTAATTACTTATTTACCAGTAAAAATAGTTTAAACATATTTTAAATTTCATTTATTGATATAATTAAAATGTATGATTTTGTATTAAAAATAGAATGTTCATTTGTTTAATTTTATTTTCCAATTAAAACATTAATAAATAAAACACACAACTGGTTTAACGTACGTAGTTTTCAAAATCAGAGTACGAAAGTAATTTTAAACAAAAAACAACATAATTTTTATAAAAGTGTATTTAAATGCTTATGTTGAATATTCTGGCCGTGTGTACCGGAAATGTAACCCGACAGGAACAAAACGTACTTGAGACGGTCACACAGCTGACCGGATAAAACTAAATACGATTGATGATCTGAAGAAATAAAAACATGGTCGATAGTCGGAAATAGAATAATGGCATATTGATTCTAAACCGGGCTCGAGAAAATCGGGCTCGAGAAAACCACCCGTAAATTTCTGAGCGCCTTCTTATAACCCCTACGAGTTCACCGCCACCGACAATAAAGTTATAGCAATATATCTTTTATACATAAATGTGTATCGTCATTCTTTTCAGCACAGCAGAAATACAACAATTAGTTTAATAAATTAAATCGATATAATATGACAAATAAATTGATAAACACAAAAATCATGGAAATAATGATGTAAAATAAAATTAACCTACTTTTCTTTCTGCACTATTTTTCTGTTTCTTTATTTAAACCATTTTATGACTGTTTCCTAGTAAAACAGGTTTTGCCAGTTAAATTAGTTACTGAGATTGTTTTTAATTTATTGATGAAATTTAAATACAAATAACTACCAGACCTTCGACCCTGAAAACGACATGAACAAAACTATCAATATCCTCGAAATTAGGTGTTCCGACAAAAATCACAGGGAATATGTTGCAACTGCATGATGTTAGCGAGTTGAACAATGACCACATATCTTCGTGTTTTTATATTTTCTTTTAATTAATTTCTTTATGAAAATATTTACATTTGTGGAAATAAAATTCAATAAAAATGAATTCTACCTTGGAATAAATTCGATGAGACATCTTACAAAATGTTGACATTTAAATCTCATAAATACTTTCGATTTTATACTTTAAATTTTTAAATAATTAAAAAGATTTTAAAAAATGGCTTTTGTTTTCCCCTTTTCACGTTTTATTTCAGTAAATATTCGATTAACCGATTAATAGTAAATAGTTTGATGTTTAATGTATCCGCGTGAAATTCGATCGTGATTTTGAAGTCAAATCCAAAGTAATTTAACACTAGAATCAAAATCTACATACAATAATCGTGTATTTGTGCCCTTAAAGCAAATATAATTCGAATATGTTTTTGAAGTCTTTAAACAAACACTAGTAGTCTTAATAAAGTTATAGACAGTTGAGATAGCAACAGTTTGTTCTTAGATCGGTATCAGTTGTGTATGTCCCTCACCAAGTCGGATTTACGGCAGGACTTAATGGCGAAGAGAAATTGTGATTTCGTTTCCATTTAAGTGTCTATAGACTGTCTACAGATTCACATCTAAGTCGGCATAACTTTATATATAATATTTCAACTTCTAATCTTGGTATAATAAATGTTATTCATTGTTCATGCAAGTCATTTGTTTTAATTGTTTATCTTGGTGAAAAGAACAACCAATATATGATTTATGGCGTTTACATATTTAGAAAACATTAAACCGAAATACTTTTCGAACAGAAAGAATTGAAAACACATTTATCATATTTGTTTCTGGTTTAATAAATTACTTATTTAAAAACTTTCTTTTACTCTAAAATGAATAGGAAAATGAAAATACATTTGGCGCCGCAGTGAAAGGCAGGGAACACATTTCTGAAAAAAGATTTACGAAATGTAAGGAATAGATGTTGTGTGGCCTTTAGTCTGTTGGTAAGTGCCTAATTTCATAAACTGTTCGTCAGAGATTAACAGCATTTATTAGGAATACCTAAAATTGTTTGTGGGTGTTCACAGAAAACTATATATACGATATTACAAAATATTATGTTGTATCACAGAATTAAATAAGTATAACTCATGGTAACTCATGATGGTAATATACTTAGGATAGGTTTTTAAAAAAAATTCTCATTTATTCATTTAGAAGTTACGTATTTTGTTTATATATTTGTATGCACGGGATTCACTCCTAAACTATTTAATACATCATTATGAATTTTGGAACACAGCTGGGTGAATAATGTGGGCTTTAATTCAATTTTATGCAAAATGTGAAAATTCAGATACCTCAAATTTTTGTGAAATTTTAACAAACTTGTCAAACTCAGGAATATGTAGAGAATTTCAAATGGAACTCTTTCTTTAATGCACGGGGGTAGTTATTTTTCAATCATTTTGCATTATTTTATAATGTTCCGCTATTGAATTCATATCTATATTTAGTTGCCTGCCAGATTTTGAACAACTTTTAAACTTCGTATTTTATAATGCAGATCCATATCTATTATTGACGCTTTATTCCAAATAAACACGTGAGTACCGTTTTTGATCTGCTTTTATCCTCAGTACATTAAATAAGGTAAGTGTAAATTTCATCATTTTCATGTAGCCATTTAGGTTTTATTTATTTTTAATATTAAAGAGTTACGCTGAGAAATTTGTATTGTTCGAAAATAAAAAGGGAATACACAAATAATACATACTTACCTGGCACGGCTTCAGTAGGTGTGTTCGTACCAATCATGGATATGTCCTTGACAATCAGTCCGACCATTGTTGTGTTGCTATCGTAATGAGGTATGATCCTGTTCAGTTCTAGGAGATCAACCATTCCGGGCTTCACCTTCTCTTTGAGACATAGTTGGTTTATTGCCCAAAGCGCTCCCACCGGGGAATACCAAGAAAGCTGCTCAAGCATTTTTGTAGGCCAGAATGCGCTAATCCTAGTGCGCTGGCTTATCAAAACAATACCTGATCTTGTGTCTAACCCCCTGGAGAGGAGGTAAATAAAATACAAATAATCACTACCGAGGGAGCAAATTTAAAACGTTGTTAACCTTAAAATGATTCAAATTAATAATCTTTTTATATAGTGAATAAAATTTGCATTAAGCTTCAGAAATGTTTTATGCCTAGTTTGTAAAGGTAATGTAAAAGTAACTTTAATAACAAGTTATGTGAATATGGCAGCCACCACGTGGTGAACTTGGATACTTGACGATGTGCATATATGACATTACGAATAAACAATTATAATAAAAAATAATCAGAACATCAAATATATTGAAATAATGTAATAGAGATAATTCATTATTAAACATACAAGAGTGTGATGATAAACGGGGATCAACATCTGAGTGTTAAGAATGTGCGCCTATACAGTTCGCCATGCCTAGAATTGTCTTCGTCTGCTCGCTCATCATGGAATACAGATAAAGCTAAGGGTGTGTAACTCATTGGATTTAAAAATGTATTGCTTTTTAATTCATATTTTTAGGGTTATGCTTGTAAGATTAACATAATACATACGAATTCTATAGTTTAATGAGAAATAGCTATAAGTATTAAAAGATCATCATTGTATTTTTATTTTTTAAAATGAGATGAAAACGAATTAGAGATAAAAGCATACCTGAACTCGCCCGTCTACTTGAAATTCCGTCAGACAGCCTAGCGCTGAATGCGACTGATTATTACTCGTTCAGTCAGACAACAGACCACCCACTTTTGAGGATATAGACAACGTGGGCTCAAGAGAATAGTAAACCGCTTTTTTTCACATAGAAAACAGAAACCACCACTTCATCAAAGCCGAGGCCACCCGTGGACAAGTGTTAATGTGATTTCTATTTTATCCCCCCTCCAGGAGATTAGACACAAGTGTCATGTGGGTTTGATGGAAGCGTTTTTCAGTGGAAGGATTTGGATTTGAACCGCGTCGATAGCAACTAAGCCACTGTGCCAATCGCTTCTCTAAACAGGGACGTGGCTATCGTGGTTCCTATAAGCTAGTGGCGCCGCGCCGAGGACGATGATAATCTTTCCCGGAATATCTCCGTCGATGAAGTCATACCAAGTTACACGTCTCGGTAGTATTACAAAATAATTTGAAAACTTTTCGCACTTTATACTGCGGAAGAATTTCAAGTAGTTTTTCCTAAATATAATTCACTTGCGTAATTTGTACACATTCTTTACTTGTTTTGCATCTGAGCGTCACACTCAGGAGTAGGGTAAGGCGTTGATGAAGTGGATACAAACACCACTTTTAGAAACCTTCACATGGTCCCTCTTGGGTGTACATGATTGTATTCGACAAACTTATACAAGCAGACAAACACTCAAGTAAGGCAACACACTGTAATTTACTGGTTCGTACGAATTGCGTTTGTTTTCCGAAAAATAGTAAACAATCTTAAAACAGATAAACATATAACAATATTTGATATCATACAAAAAAAGTAAACAATCTTAAAACAGATAAACATATAACAATATTTTATATCATACAAAGAAAGTAAACAATCTTAAAACAGATAAACATATAACAATATTTTATATCATACAAAAAAGTAAACAATCTTAAAACAGATAAACATATAACAATATTTTATATCATACAAAAAAGTAAACAATCCTAAAACAGATAAACATATAACAATATTTTATATCATACAAAAAGTAAACAATCTTAAAACAGATAAACATATAACAATATTTTATATCATACAAAAAAAGTAAACAATCTTAAAACAGATAAACATATAACGATATTTTATATCATACAAAAAAGTAAACAATCTTAAAACAGATAAACATATAACAATATTTTATATCATACAAAAATGTAAACAATCTTAAAACAGATAAACATATAACAATAATTTATATCATACAAAAAAGTAAACAATCTTAACACAGATAAACATATAACAATAATTTATATCATACAAAAAAGTAAACAATCTTAAAACAGATAAACATATAACAATAATTTATATCATACAAAAAAGTAAACAATCTTAAAACAGATAAACATATAACAATGATTTATATCATACAAAAAAGTAAACCATCTTAAAACAGATAAACATATAACAATAATTTATATCATACAAAAAAGTAAACAATCTTAAAACAGATAAACATATAACAATAATTTATATCATACAAAAAAGTAAACAATCTTAAAACAGATAAACATATAACAATAATTTATATCATACAAAAAAGTAAACAATCTTAAAACAGATAAACATATAATAATAATTTATATCATACAAAAAAGTAAACAATCTTAAAACAGATAAACATATAATACTAATTTATATCATACAAAAAAGTAAACAATCTTAAAACAGATAAACATATAACAATAATTTATATCATAAGACTAAAGCAACATTAAATGCAAGGATATTTTTTAATTTACTCGAGTAACTCATTAATTATTTTGTTGCTTCGTTTGGGGGTTGTTCCCGCCAAATTGTTAGTTTACCGAGTGTAAAATAACTTTATCATGAAATAACTAAATGTTGTGGTTGCAAGGTTGAACAATAATTAGTGAGGAATACAATGAAGACGCAAACAACAAGGAGAATGCAATAATAAGTGTATTAAAGAAAAGGTATAGTTACAGTATGTACAAATGAAGGTGTCGAGTCAGAGAGTCTTGGTGGGAGGACATGTACGCTCTTCGGCGTCACTTCCGGTGGCATTTAGGTAACACACACTAAGGCCAACCTAGGCTTGCCATTTATAGTGTAACGTTATTCGTATATGCAAATGAGTGGTTGCCACCACAACACTAAAGTGAACTTTTTTCTCTTTGGAACTAATCATTATAGAACTGCTTTGATGTCGGTAGTTAAGTGGTAAGACACACACTAATGTAGAAATAAACAGATACAAATTTTCTTTGGAGATTAGAAAGACTTGGAGATTAATTCGCATCTGAAGAGATTTTTGTTACATACAGAACCTCCTCTTTTGAAATTGTAACTCATTTAGTACGGACCAGGCTCAACGTCGCTTAACTTCGGTGATTTTACGGAAACGATTTTGTTGACGTGATTATAGACGTATATCCATTTATTTTATCTGGCATTTGCTGTAAAAGTAGATGACAATTTATCGGTCGCTCCTTGTTAATTGCTACATTCAACGGAAAAATAAGGGCGCAGCTAACGATAATTGGTATGTTTTTTGTATTTTATGGCATATCACTCGGTTGGAGACGAAACATCTAGAAGGTATATCAACCCGAGATATGACGAGTATTATAAGAATACTAAAACGTCCATTGATTACAACGGGATCGATTTACTCAAGATCGGCGAATGAGGATCTGTGTGTGTGTTTGTTCACATGTTCCCACCAACTCATGACCTTTACATACCTTTTCATTTTCAAGACCGTGTCTGGCGTGTGTTATAAGATGTTGCCATGACGCTGCAAACAATTAATTAACTTTAGCTGTGTTCTAAACTATTTTTAGACAAGCTGTGTATCTAGGTAATCTATAGTTTCTATGACACTTCGTGAACCCGATCGTTATCAATTTGTCATTTACTATGTTGAATTAATGAACTAATCTATCTTTAAAGAAAGAAAACCTTCATTATTAAATATTAAACTGTTTCGAACGCAATTAGACATAATATAGATAGAAATTTTAATTTTCAATTTGTGGATGAATGTTATATATATATATATATATATATATATATATATATATATATATATATATATATATATATATATATATAGTAATCCAGGTAGTATAAAAATCCACAGGGTAGAAATCCAAAGGGAATCAAACCGGGCTTATAAAAGAGTGCTCAATAAAAATATAGATCTGGATTATGAATGTTTTTTTATTCAATCGCCGTCCATAGTAAATCGGTCGAAATACATTTATTCCTTTGACACGCGACAAAACTCCATTTGTAAAATATCCGTCTCGTGTCATGGCGTCGGGCTCGGCCATAACCCCCCTCCCACCATCAACCACTTTTAAATGGCTATAGACACTCGCCCCTAACATCCCCTCTACCTCCCTTCCTTTCTCTTCTCCTTTCCCTTCTTTTTATTTTGCCTCACAACCCCCTGCCCCGGCTTAGCGTTGAATAAAAAAAATAAAAATATGAATTATTGTAAAAGTAAACTTTTCCAACGGCAATTTTTTTTTTAAATTGGTCACATGACTATTATTCTTTCTTCTTTTCGCTAAGCTGCATTCTTCCTGGATTTAACCGACCGTGTTGGATCACAAAAAAACCTTCTGCCTGATGAGACCTCAGCTCTTGATAGCTGTAGATCGATACCATCGAAATGCCAGTGTAGCAGACTTTGTACATGTTTGAATAAAAAAACATTCATATATATATATATATATATATATATATATATATATATATATATATATATATATATATATATAGTCTAAAGAAGCTTTGAGTAATTTTAAACAAAAAGACAAAAGAAAAAAAAAAGAAAAGAAAAATGCAGTTTAAATTCCCAGAGAAACTAACTAAATCCAAAATATTGCAGATTTAATATTCGTTGGAAAATTCATGAATAAATAAAAAATATATAATAATAAGTAAATAAAATAAAAAGGGGGATTAAGTATCTAACAGTGAAACAAAAACAGGAGACCTTAACGTAAGAATGTAATATTAACACGGGGATCATCAGCTGTTTACCATGTAACTGTTTCGGAGATTTAAAAACAGGACAGTTATAATATGCATGGCTCTCCAATGGTACAGATCAAACTACCATTTCCCCAATAATCAAGTGTCGAAATAATTCAGCTTAAAATTTCACTTATATATACATAAATAAATAATAATAATAAAATAATAATAATAATATACTACTCTTAAGACTACCGTATGATATGGTAATTTGCATATCAAATAAAATTCATTCTAACAATAGTAATACCAATAATAATAATAATAATAATAATAATAATAATAATAATAATAATAATAATATTATTTAAACACTACACCCAAGAACCATTCTGCGATATGGTAGCTAGAAATAAAATTATATAGGAATTAAAGTTGCATTTAAAAAAAAAAAAAGCTTAAGTACCTTAGGTACCAGAAAGGCAATTAGATAAAAGGAAGGAAACCTAGCCATACAGATCTAAATACCCAATATATAGTCTAAAGAAGCTTTGAGTTATTTTAAACAAAAAGACAAAAGAAAAAAAAAGAAAAGAAAAATGCAGTTTAAATTCCCAGAGAAACTAACTAAATCCAAAATATTGCAGATTTAACATTCGTTGGAAAATTCATGAATAAATTAAAATATATAATAGTAAGTAAATAAAATAAAAAGGGGGATTAAGTATCTAACAGTTAAACAAAAACAGGAGACCTTAACATAAGAATCTAATATTAACACGGGGATCATCAGCTGTTTACTATGTAACTGTTTCGGAGATTTAAAAACAGGACAGTTATAATATGCATGGCTCTCCAATGGTACAGATCAAACTACCATTTCCCCAATAATCAAGTGTCGAAATAATTCAGCTTAAAATTTCACTTATATATGCATAAATAAATAATAATAATAAAATAATAATAATAATATACTACTCTTAAGACTACCGTATGATATGGTAATTTGCATATCAAATCAAATTCATTCTAACAATAGTAATACCAGTAATAATAATAATAATAATAATAATAATAATAATAATAATAATAATAATAATAATACTATCTAAACACTACACCCAAGAACCATTCTGCGATATGGTAGCTAGAAATAAAATTATATAGGAATTAAAGTTGCATTTAAAAAAAAAAAGCTTAAGTACCTTAGGTACCAGAAAGGCAATTAGATAAGAGGCAGGAAACCTAGCCATACAAATCTAAATACCCAATATATATATATATATATATATATATATATATATATATATATATATATATATATATATATATATATATATAAAAGACCAAAGTGCATTTATTTTTATATAAACATATATACTTTCATACCGTCATAAAAAAGTTAAAAAAATAGTGAGTAAAACATGTGCTTTTTTCTAGCCCCCGGACGAAGCCATTGAAAGTGACAAGAAGAAGCGCGAGAAGAAATAGCTTGTCAGACAACCACGTCCGAAAGAGATCCCCTACTCGATAAAACCATCTATAGTAAGTGGTTTTTCTTTAGGTTATCAGAGAATTTAGTAATTATATAATTTTATATAAATATTGTAGTAATATATTAAATTAATAGCGAGTGTGAACACTGGCGAAGCATAATTTATTTTTATTTCTTTTGACATATAACTATCCACGGTTTCGCTGTATTACAGCTCTTTAATGCGGCTAAACTGACACCCATATCAAGCCAGAGATCGAACCTACAACCATCTAATTGATAGTCGGCAGCTCTAACAACTAGACGACAGAACAGGCGCTGTTAGTAAGTGATATTTACAATGACAGTGCTCGATTTGTTTATTTACAAAGAGCTTTGTATTCGAATATAATTATTACGTTAATGTTCTAAAGTATGTGTAATGATAGTTTCGTTCCCAATTTTAATCGGAGAAGACTTCTTTTGTTTTGTCACTATGAGTCGTTCTTCGTTATTCCGTTATTCCAGTATTTTGCAAATTTTGCAAATATCTAAACTTAATTGCTAAAAATCTTAGGATTAATGATTTTGTCAGGTAGGATGTGACACAAACACCTTGAGGATTGAAAATGATACTTGAAAATTGATAAAGTTTAAGTATCTGTCTGAGGACGGCTCAATAAGAATTTGTTGACACTGGACCATGCTATAGTAAGCTGGGAAGCAGCCCTGTAGTATTCTGCTCCACAGACGGGTAGTTCTCAGAAAGAACCTTTGCTCATGGAACTTCCGTTAAGTTATAAACTGTGTTTCTTGCTTTATTGCAGATCATAATATTTTTAATAACTTCAATAATATAAATCGTACAAGTTTGAAATTTTGAACACTGAAAGAGTGCTCTTGAGTAGGTAAGATACCAAAATATTTTGCAAATCTATACTATATTTCTAAAGTTATAGACATTTATGCATTTGTTAGCCATTTTTACTGTGTCTCGCTTTATTGCAGGTTTGTTAAAATACAGTCCATAGGTGATTAAAAAATGTTTAACTTAGCAGGGTTAATTATTTTAATCATTTAAATCATAAGTAACAATATGAATGAAATGTAAGGAAGAAATCACCAGATAGGCACCACAAAATTGAATCATTTATCAACAAATCCCCCATTTCTTGAAATTACCCTCTGCAGTCTCCCATCAACAGATGAAGTCAATCTTTTGATTTGGGAAGGTGTTATGCTACTAGCAACATCAACAATTTTATTCCAGAGGGCATCTTTTGATGTAAATTGTTGTCCTCCTTCATCAATCTTCCTCTTTAAAACTGACCAGAGCTTCTCAATCGGGTTTAAGTCAGGAGAACAAAGCAGCCAAGTCATGACACTCTCTCCCTTGATGCCAAGAGATGCGAGGAAGGTAATCGTAGCCTTTGCTGCATGAGATGGAGCATTGTTGTGCATAAAAATCAGTTGACGTAGATGAAGTAAAGGCAGGTCGTCCAGCCAAGATGCCAAATGCTCATCTAAGAACGATATGTATGCTTGGCTTGTGAGTTTCACACCCTCTGGCACTCGGAAAGGTCCAATTAATTTATCATCTATGATACCCGCCCAAAACATAACTCCCCCGCCATCTTGTTGGCGACGAACGTGATGTGAGATAGCAGCTCCGGTAGGACTCCAAACTTTAGCCCATCTATTCGGACTACCAAGTGTGGCTCTAGCTTCATCTGTGAATAGAACCTGTTGGAAGTCCGTTTTCATGTATTTTTCTTCCCACGCAATGCGTTTTCCCTTATGGGTTTTATTCAAGGGAGGCCTGGAAATGGGCTTCACGTTCCTGGCCATCTCATTCAAGACACTGCATCTGGTCTTCCTGGACATCGGAACAACGCCAGCTTTGCCAAAAATGGAGGCGCTAGTGCCATTTGGTTCCCTAATGATCTGTCTGCGTATTTTTCGCATATCGCGAGGGAAAATGCTCCTTCTTGTACCCTTATCTTTCCTTGGTGCAGTGTTGGGCTTCTCCACGAAAGAAACCAAGGGTTTCTTATCCCTTCCCTGTTCCTTGGCTAAATCCAGAAGTGTCAGTCCTTCTGCAAGGCCAGCTACAACCCTTTCCCTTTCAGTAGTAATCAAACGTCGATTTTGGGGCATTTTTACAAACCTGCAATAAAGCGAGAAACAGTAAAAATGGCTAACAAATGCATAAATGTCTATAACTTTAGAAATATAGTATAGATTTGCAAAATATTTTGGTATCTTACCTACTTAGGAGCACTCTTTCAGTGTGCAAAACTTCAAACTTGTGCGATTTATATTATTAAAGTTATTAAAAATATTATGATCTGCAATAAAGCGAGAAACACAGTTTAAGTACACATAGGAAGAAAGGGAAATTATTTACAGTGGTTTTTGGTGTAAATATTTTACATGGGGAATCAGTAATTGAAGTTAAATAGCATGGAAATAGTGATAGAATAGAGGGAGATTAACAACATCTCTTCTGTGAGAAAGATGCTGCAGGGAAGAGAAGAGGACACCCTCCACTAAATTTCTGAGTCGATTTTGTACTCTATCAAGACAGGAAAGAGTACTCTGAGTAGCACCTCTTCAAATGTTGCAACGCTACTCCAGCTTAGGACGTATCTGATTCTTATACAGGGAGAGAATTGCGTCAAGAGTGAAATACTTTCTACAGCGGTAGAATGATCCAACCATTTTCCCAGCGGCCTTAATAACAGATCTGATGTAGGTCTTTCATTTCAGTCCTAGAAACGTATCAAAGCAGGGGGGGGGGCGGGTCCTAAAGGAAAGAGACCCATCCACTTCAACGGTGCTGAAATGAGTATTGGACCGTTGGTGGTGAAAGGAGAAAAAATTTGTACTAGATGTATTACTAGTAATCACTTACTATTCCCCCTATTTACCACGTGCTCGAGGTCGGAAGACAGAGAGAGAGAGAGAGAGAGAGAGAGAGAGAGAGAGAGAGAGAGAGAGAGAGAGAGAGAGAGAATACAGAAAGATCTTGATCATTAATGTTCTCTAAAATACTGCAATAGATGGTTGTATCATATGCATAAATATCAACGAATTATGTTATTTGGGAAATCATTAATGAATATTAGGAAAAAGGTTGGGCCTAGAATTTACCATTGAGGCACGCCGGCGTTGATACTAATTGCTTCAGACTTCTTACCATCAACGACGACATTTATAAACCTATCAAAGAGAAAGGATTCGATGGTTGAGAAGACATTTCCAGATATGCCATAGCTAGCAAGTTGTGAAGCTAACCTTTGCGCTAAGCCCTGTCAAAATCATTTAATATACCAAGGGCTATTGCGCTAGAAACGAAGCCCTGTAACTATATTTACTGATCTGCGTGATGTTACAGTCTCACCTCAGCTGTTATATTTGCGGGATTAAATCTATATTGCTTGTCACTTAGTAGATGCTTTTTGCTGGGTTAGTTGAAAACTTGCCCATTAATGGTATACAATAAACGTTTGCAATAGATATTGCTTTTCACCATTGAATAATTTTCCAAAGAGAAAAAAGTCAATAATTAAAAAAATAAATTGTTATTCACCCCAAATAAGGCATACTGCCAGTGAATCGTAAAGAACTACGGAGATACGGCTAATATTTATTAGGGACAACCTGGGTGGGGATTTAGGCAGTAGGAAATTTGATCACATTAAATTTAAATTTCTGTTTGTCGGTATCGTCGGGGAAACAGAGAGCAGAACGGTAATTCCAAAGGAAAGCTATCCGAGAAAATAAGCTATAAGAAAAGAAAATCATCTACAGCATAATTATAGTGAAGGGGTGGGATTTTGTTGCTTGTTGGATGGGTTTGGAGTATTTTCGTCGAGAGGTACAATGCAGTAAGTTCATCAGAGCACATTCCGGTGTAAATACTTGTAAAACAATCACATAAATGCAGCACAGACAGTGCGGAACCTATTAAGTTAGAAATACTTTCGAAAACTTCCCCACAGGGAGAGGCTTGTTAATTGTGAGTGACAACAGGCAAAGTGTATTTAGAAATAAATCGGAGATTATTGTTCTAATGCAATAATAGAAATGTCGGCGATGGGATGATAAACATTCCTCAGACAAAGGGGAAGCGGCATTTAATTAATTTAATTATCTTGCGATATTTGACTTGATAATTGATTTAAAGGTTCGCTTGAGTAAGTAGTGTTTACCAGAAAGTAGAAGCCACCTTCTCAAGTATAATTGACATCGATGTCCAAATCAAGTTGAGGACAAGTTATAGTTTGAAGCGTCGACATCAGGATGCGAATAAAATCAGCGTTTTTCCATATCAGCGGAGTTGACCGATTGCTGTGTGGGCGGATTATGAACTGAACATTTACCGGGAAAACATTTCAAATCAATCCATTGATGTAACCTATTGTCTCGAATTGTGTATTGCGCTCATACTGCGGCATAGAAACTTCATGTTATACGAAATGTTACACACATCATTAAGAAGAAATAAGTGTTTTATAATATGATCACAATGCGAAATCGTATGTTGTTATGTAGCGTGGACCTTTGCTGTGGGGCTAGACGAAAATTTCTAAATTTGTTAATGGAGATCGGGGATTATTTTTTTTTATCCAATCCGTATATTTCCTCTGTTCTGACACCAAGATTCTCATCGTTGTAATAGATTTAAGCGGATCTGATGCTGTAAGACGTATATGGACAAATATAGAAACGTTTTTAGATCATATGAAATGAGAACTGAAACATATTCTTAACATTACATAGTAACGAATTCCACAGAGAATCAGACATTTGATGTTGTTCGTCATCTTCACGTATGACTATGCAATGTTTTCAACAATAGGAATTTGTCAGTACTGAAAATATGTTAGCTTGTTCTCTTCGTTTCTGCAAAGCAGAATAACTAAAAATCACGAATACTTTGTTACATATATCAGCCACTACTTAAATTTTCAATGCTAATGATACTTAAAGAGAAAGATAGTAAGAGATTAATCTTCTTTGCGGTCTGTCACCCCTTTGTGTTTCGTCCACAGTTAAAAGTTTACCCTTCAAAACTCTGCTTGCTTGAAAATATCTGATTGCCTTTTCAATCTCTCCCACCCTAACTTCAGAATCCCACTATTTTATACATATTAATCTAAGCTGCATATCACAGATGTATTCTTACTCCCCAGGTTTTGTGTTCTTATAAAGAGATAAATTCATGTAAAATCAGACGTACTAAACTGGAATTTGTCCTCAACTTGATCCCGACATCGATATCCATTATATTTGAGAAGGCGGTTTCTACGTTTTAGTCAACACTATTCACTCGAGCGAACATCAAAATTAATTATCAATTCTAATATCTAACACAATTGATTAAATTCCGCTTCCCCTTTGTCTGAAGAATGTTAACCATTCCATCGCCGACATGTCTATTACTGCATCAGAACAACAAATCCCGACTAATGCTAAATGCAATTTGCCGACTGTAACTCACAACTCATTAGCCCCTCCCTTTTTGTACAGGGTGGAAGTGAACAATAGTATGTTAAATTTTAATGATCAGTATTTATTCATTTTTTCTTACCAAAATTCAAAACAATTTGGTGTAACTTGATTGACGATCGCTTCGCGCAAAAGAAACTACCGGGAATAACCATGTAATTACCAGAACTTTTCATTTATATATGCAGATCATTAGAATACCAAGGAAATAAAAATCTCGAGCCCCCTACCTCAATCTAAAAAAAAAACAAAAAAAAACCTTTCCATGCATCTTACATAGAACTCAGTTCCTCAAACGAAACAAGGATGTTATTATAGTCAGTCGCCCATATTGAATTTATATATATATATATATATATATATATATATATATATATATATATATATATATATATATATATATATATATATATATATAGTGTGTAGATTTCAATTTTGTGTTGAGAATCTGAATAACAGAGCTCAATGTAATTTAAACAGAGCAAAACAGAATTATAAAAAGAAAAAACTATACACACATTAAGGTTGTACACATTATAACTTATTTCGACCCCTTAATTAGGTCTCCTCAGATGTATAAACAACTACGTCAAAAAAACAAATAATGAGAGAAATTGATCATCGTCTTAAAAAGATAAATTCACTTTTTTGATTGGTCTATGTAAAAAAGAAGGTAAATGTTAAAATAATCGAGGAAGGGTGACAGAAGTAAAAGATTAAGTTGACTATTTTTTTTATATATGCAGAAATATAAAAATATAAAAATATATATCAAAGAATTCGTTTTTACTATTTAAACAAATAAATCATCTCATTTAAAATTTCGAATGTGATCTTTATGGGTAAAAATATATGATGAAAGATTCGAGCGTTCACGATTAAAAACCACGTTTAATTAATTACGATTAAAAATTAAAAGACGAAAATGTAGGACGAAGATTTCGGTTTAGATTAGAACATATTAAAAATTTAATTTGTATAACGTCAAGATTCGAGATGATTTACACTACGGAATTAAAGTTTAGCGACATTTAAAAACGGTTTATTTACAAATTGGTAAAGATTCGAGCGTTCACGATTAATTATTTACGATTAGAAATGAAAAGACGAAAATTCAGGACGAAGATTTCGATTTATATAGGAAATTATAAGAAACTTAATTGGTTATAACATCAATACGGAATTAAAGTTTGGCGACATTTAAGCACGATTTATTTACAAACTAGTGTTTTACTAAATTGGTTAAGAAAAAAAACCAAAAAAAAAAAAACCTTACTAATTTGTTAACATTTATTTATACAGTTATAACTCTTATTGTAACTATACTTTAAAAGAATTGTTATTTACAAAGAACTTTATAACGTGCTGTTGATTTTAAACCTGTGCCTGTGTCTACATTTAGCCATCAGTTCATCTCGTCTATTTAAAATGTTATTGTCTTCATATTTTAGTATTCTAATTTTTTCCTCCAGGCACAAATTGCATCTATGTCTAAATCCTTTCGGAGTGTTCGAATGACATAGTATGGACCACGAAATAGTTGGTGTTAAATTGTTGTTTTTTAAAAACCACCAGTGTTTGGTTAATTCCGTTTTATTGGTGACGTTCGGGTTTAAAAATGAGTGTTTGTGTACGTAGAATCGTTGTTTCCACTTCCCGGCGGATATTCCTATGTATACTTTCTTATTGTTAGTATTTTCTTTAGGATAAATCGTAACCTTATATACAACGCTTTCGACGTTACAGTTTCCTTTAAGTGGGCAGTTATTTTTAATCTGACAATTACATTTTTCCCCCGTTTTAGTTTTCTTACTCGGTGTGCTCAATATTTTTTTATTATGTGTATTAATAATGTTCTCTATATTTTTTGTGCAAGAATAACTAATTTTCACAGTTTCCTATTGAAAATTTTACTTAAAGGATTAGTCGTTTTAAAATGTTTATCTATTAGATTTAAAAATATTCTCCCGATATTAAGACTAGAAAGCTGGCAATATGGTGGGTTGAACCAGATAAGTTTGCGTCTCCAGTTTTTGGGTTTATTTTTCTTTATATTATCATTATATATTAGTTTTTCGTTGTACCCACTATTACTTAATGCGTTATCATATATATGTTTGCTAGTCTCAAAGATATTTTTATTTGATGAGAGTTTGTTAATTCTGGTGTTAATAGTTGTAGGAATTTGTTTTATAATGCATTTGGGATGATTAGATTTGGTGTTAATGTATAATGGGGTATGATTATCTTTATGGAAAGGTTGAAAAGTTCCCTCGTTTAAGTTTAGCGTAATGTGTAGAAAATTTACCTCGTTGCAATTAGGGGTCACTTCAATCCTCAAACCTAAATATTTAAAAGCCTTATTTAGTTTTTTATGCATCCTAGATATTAGAGGACCATTGCTATTAGGTACGATGATCAGTCCGTCATCTCTATATAGGCCAATTTGGTTGGGGGTTACAATTCGACTGATTATATATATTATATAGATTCCCACCAAATCTGCTATTTGAGCTGAATCATGGGGGCCTTTGATTCAGCTCAAATAGCAGATTTGGTGGGAATCTATATAATATATATAATCAGTCGAATTGTAACCCCCAACCAAATTGGCCTATATAGAGATGACGGACTGATCATCGTACCTAATAGCAATGGTCCTCTAATATCTAGGATGTATAAAAAACTAAATAAGGCTTTTAAATATTTAGGTTTGAGGATTGAAGTGACCCCTAATTGCAACGAGGTAAATTTTCTACACATTACGCTAAACTTAAACGAGGGAACTTTTCAACCTTTCCATAAAGATAATCATACCCCATTATACATTAACACTAAATCCAATCATCCCAAATGCATTATAAAACAAATTCCTACAACTATTAACACCAGAATTAACAAACTCTCATCAAATAAAAATATCTTTGAGACTAGCAAACATATATATGATAACGCATTAAGTAATAGTGGGTACAACGAAAAACTAATATATAATGATAATATAAAGAAAAATAAACCCAAAAACCGGAGACGCAAAATTATCTGGTTCAACCCACCATATTGCCAGCTTTCTAGTCTTAATATCGGGAGAATATTTTAAAATCTAATAGATAAACATTTTAAAACGACTAATCCTTTAAGTAAAATTTTCAATAGGAAAACTGTGAAAATTAGTTATTCTTGCACCAAAAATATAGAGAACATTATTAATACACATAATAAAAAAATATTGAGCACACCGAGTAAGAAAACTAAAACGGGGGAAAAAAATGTAATCGTCAGATTAAAAATAACTGCCTACTTAAAGGAAACTGTAACGTCGAAAGCGTTGTATATAAGGCTACGATTTATCCTAAAGAAAATACTAACAATAAGAAAGTATACATAGGAATATCCGCCGGGAAGTGGAAACAACGATTCTACGTACACAAACACTCATTTTTAAACCCGAACGTCACCAATAAAACGGAATTAACCAAACACTGGTGGTTTTTAAAAAACAACAATTTAACACCAACTATTTCGTGGTCCATACTATGTCATTCGAACACTCCGAAAGGATTTAGACATAGATGCAATTTGTGCCTGGAGGAAAAAATTAGAATACTAAAATATGAAGACAATAACATTTTAAATAGACGAGATGAACTGATGGCTAAATGTAGACACAGGCACAGGTTTAAAATCAACAGCACGTTATAAAGTTCTTTGTAAATAACAATTCTTTTAAAGTATAGTTACAATAAGAGTTATAACTGTATAAATAAATGTTAACAAATTAGTAAGGTTTTTTTTTTGGGTTTTTTTTTTTAACCAATTTAGTAAAACACTAGTTTGTAAATAAATCGTGCTTAAATGTCGCCAAACTTTAATTCCGTATTGACGTTATAACCAATTAAGTTTCTTATAATTTCCTATATAAATCGAAATCTTCGTCCTGAATTTTCGTCTTTTCATTTCTAATCGTAAATAATTAATCGTGAACGCTCGAATCTTTACCAATTTGTAAATAAACCGTTTTTAAATGTCGCTAAACTTTAATTCCGTAGTGTAAATCATCTCGAATCTTGACGTTATACAAATTAAATTTTTAATATGTTCTAATCTAAACCGAAATCTTCGTCCTACATTTTCGTCTTTTAATTTTTAATCGTAATTAATTAAACGTGGTTTTTAATCGTGAACGCTCGAATCTTTCATCATATATTTTTACCCATAAAGATCACATTCGAAATTTTAAATGAGATGATTTATTTGTTTAAATAGTAAAAACGAATTCTTTGATATATATTTTTATATTTTTATATTTCTGCATATATAAAAAAAATAGTCAACTTAATCTTTTACTTCTGTCACCCCTCCTCGATTATTTTAACATTTACCTTCTTTTTTACATAGACCAATCAAAAAAGTGAATTTATCTTTTAAAAAAAAAGTGAATTTATCTTTTTAAGACGATGATCAATTTCTCTCATTATTTGCTTTTTTGACGTGGTTGTTTATACATCTGAGGAGACCTAATTAAGGGGTCGAAATAAGTTATAATGTGTACAACCTTAATGTGTGTATAGTTTTTTCTTTTTATAATTCTATATATATATATATATATATATATATATATATATATATATATATATAGTTAAAACTGCAGAATTTATAAATGCATTTAAACAAAATAGATTGAATAATCTCTAAGGCCTTTTAAACTATCAGCTTGTCGGGTTAAAATCGATAGTTGTTTATCAATAAAAATATTAATGACGAAAATAAAGAGCACAAAGTACTAGGGAATTTACCGTGGGCGATTAAAATAAATTTAATTTAATAATCTTCTGAAAACGATAGAAATAGCACAGTGATCGATTAAAAAAAGGGAGATTCCCCAAAGAGATTTATCACTTTAATGAATTCTTTCTGCTAACACAAGGGAAGTTTTCGAATAGCAATAAAGACAGATTCTAAATGTTTCAAATACTCTTTTCGAATTTGTTATATGCGCAACCTAAAACATTCTATTTCATAGTCTTTTCTTGCCTGACAAGGATTTTCAACAAGATGCTGGCCAATAACAGAGTCTAAATTTGAGGTGGAAGGGTGACACAAGGATCTTGGCCATCCCTATTGGATTTTAATGGGACGTGCTAGTTCATGGGAGTCTTGAACTGCAAGGAAGTCTGCAGCATGTTACATTGAAAGGTAAACTGATAAACAACGTTACTATACTTGATATAGGACAGACTATTCTGACGAAACAAACAAAAAAGAAAGGCATGCCTCCAAACGTAAGGAAATAGAGTAGAAATAATCTATACTTTTAACAATCTGCTTACAAATTTTCTGACTATTTCCTCATATCCTGGGCAACATCAAATAAATAAGAGATTTTTTAAAGGGGATTGAAAATCAGCAACCTTTTTATTAATGCACTCACTAATAAGGTCTTTCAGGTAACCATTATACATGAATATGTCTCTGATCCTATCCAGTTCAGAATCCAATCTGTTAGGAGAACAGATAATAAGGTATCGATGTACCAAACATAAATTTCTTTATCTCGGTACAAAAGAAGACCAATTAACATACAAGCCAGTAGGCTTCCTGTAGATTCTAGTCAGAAAGCCAATTCTTGAACGTTCAACAAAGACGTCCAAGAAGAGAAGACAATTATTCGTCTTATTTTCCATTGCAAACTTCAAATCACTATTAAGGGAATTCAACTTATGAAAACATGTTAATACTTCACTTCGTTGCATAAGTGTCGTCAAAGTATGAATTCATAGTATCCGATAAAGAGATCTACTAAAGTTTTGGCTAATTGGCTCCATATTATAATATCGATGGAGCTAATTTCCACCGTTTTGGAAAAAAAAGTACCAATTCTAGAAAGCATGGAGAGGCCAGCATCCATCCATAGAGTGCATCGGAACAAATACGTATAGTCTCCTCCAAATTGACATTGGTGAAGAGATTTGAGACACAAAAAGAGAAGAAAAAAGAAGTGTAAGAATCAGACTCAAACCCACATAGGAGTTCAACAAACAAATAGGAATCAGATATGCTGTTCGTAGTGTATAAATCTCGCATAAGTCGCAAGATTTCTATGAACCACTGATCCAATTTATGTTGGGCGGAGCCTATCATAGACAATATGGGTTTTAATTGAACACCCTCCTAGTACATTTTTGGAAGACCATAACATTTAGGTCGTAGTGACTCAGAGAGTCTAATCTTGTCATAGACTTCTTTAGAAAGGAGCTTTATTATAAATATCTATTAAGTATCTGAATGTTGATCTCGTTTATGTAAGTATGATCTGCTGACTCGACGTGGAATAGATTCCCTTTTCTTACTTCTTCCGCATCTTTATCTGGTTTACAAATATACATATCTGTATTAAAAGTAAACGCTTTAACCGTTCTAAATGGCGTTTTATTCCGGACAAAGAAACGTTACTATATCGGTGTGCTAAGACAATAAATCTACATTTCATTATGGACATATGCTCTAGGGAAATTTGAGTATGAAGTCTAATTTGACAATATAGAACTTCGACGGAAGCGATGGGTTTCTCGTTGTTATTATTAGTAGGAGTAATACATCAATCTAACTTTTTAGATAAAACTGTCACAGTATTCGAATAGTTAAATATTTTTTCTTTTCTTATTATTCGTATCACAACCATAAAAACATGGACCAGAAAGGTTGTTGTTTTCATATTTAATGATTTAATGAAAGCATGTTGGTTGGCAATATTTTTCACCAATGAGACAAATAGTTGCAAAAACGAAAAACAAAAATTGACAATAAACCAATGATAACAGAACAAAGAGGGTGACGAGTATTAATATAGAATACAAGCTTGTGTATGCTAGAAAAAACAAACCCTTACAAACTATAGGAAAATGATAATATCAATGTGAATTAAATATTTAAAAACAACAAATTTGTAAAAACATATTTTTTGACATCTACAGTTGTAGTTGTATCGAACTGAAACGGGAAAATATCCAAAAATTTGACAACAGAATAAGGCTGATAATTTCTCACAGGAACGAAAAATAAACGTTTGATGTAGCTTACTTGCCATAAACATAATTCCGTATAATAATATATATATAGGTATTTGAATTGGCGGCTAGGCATTAAAACAAGTGACGCCGAAGATACTGAAGAAAATATTAAATAGAAATAAGAATTGTACAAACGTATAAATCGGAATAGAAAGCAGAAAGAACACACAAGAAATAGAGTGAATGGTGACTTTCATTCCCTTATATGTCGGGTAGTTTTGTACTTCTAACTTGTGTGTTAAGCGATACATACACACACACACACACACACACACACACACACACACACACACATATATATATATATATATATATATATATATATATATATAAATTTTATTCATGTTCTAAATGCGGTTGGTTATACATTTGATGAGACCGATCTAGGTCAAAATAAGTTATAATGTGTCCAACCCGAATATGTGTCTAGTTTTTTCTCCCCTTAAAATTTATTCATTCTTACTCGGATTCCCATCTAAATAATTCGAAACTGCACACACACACACACACACACACACACACACACACACACACACACACACATACACACACACATATATATATTGCTTTTTATTACAGAGTGGAGAATATGTCTGCTTATTTTTAATTGACAAATTTATTTTTCTTAGGGTTAGGAGAACTTATCGTCTGTATCCATGATTTGTTTATCATACTTTCACCAAATCATTTTCTGATGCACGTGTGCAGCGGAAGTTATTGCAACTACTTTTTGATATTTTGTACATGAACAGCTTCCAACTCCGGTCTTCAGACAGTTAATTCCCAAGTGTCCGGAGTGAAATGTCTTCAGAACTTTCTTTTACAATTTTTATGGAACCGCTACAGACTCACAGAAGAAACCCCATCCTTCAACCTCAGACAGTCTGATCGATGTTGATTGAATTGCTAAAGATGTCGTTACTTGTAGTCTGTGTATACGGGTGGAATTGGCTATGCGTTGTAGCAATCAATCACAAGTATTATCTTACGGAAGGTTACTGAAGGGACAGAATGTGACCCGATTGAAGATACAAATACATCATTGACTTACGGTTTTATGGATTATGTGGCATTTTAGTTGTTTGTGCTGATAGTCTAAAGTTTTAACAATGCATATACTCAACCGGTTGTATCGGGCAGCTGGTATTTGAGAGATACATATAGTCCAATCGTTTCATACAGTTAGAGTTACATTGTCATAGGAATAACTATATGAGAATAAGATTTTGATTGGTCAAAATGTTGAAATAGCGCGCATATATTATTTTATACAGCACGTCTGTCTTTTTTTTTACTATTATGTGGTGACTTATCAAGGCCAAGAACCATTCGCGGTTAAGGATTAATGAGACGGAATGATTGTCAGCCGAAAGATGAGGAATGCTATAGGAGTACTAACATTCATCAGTGGTATGAACTGCGTCGTATTAAATATAGGGTGGTTTATAACAAAAATTTGTTGACATTTGATTCTAGACGACAAAGTTGTAATCAGTAGGGAAACAGCCCCACGGTAATGTGTTCCACAGGGGGGAAGTTTGTGAAATGAAACTCTTTTTTCGTTGTGGCACTTATCTAGATTAGGAAGTCATTTTTATTGGTAATCTTTGGTGAAAGCCATCGACAAATCTACGAACAGACAATACGAACATTTTAATTAAGTAACGGTTGACATAATTATTGTATTTCAAATATTTAATATGCATAGCATAAACAGTAACTATATAAATAATTCGATAAAATAAAATAAAATGACCCAAAATATGTCACGTATGTGGGGAACGCAAATGATCATGATTAACTTGGTTTATACTTGATAATATCTTCATCTTTACGAGGTGAGACTGGGGTTCAATCTTCGGTTGAGTCATACTAAAGACTCAAAAATGGTAATTAATGTCTCCTGGCTAAACACTCAGTATTACAAGGTGAAGATAAAGGATGTGGATCAATCCATGGAAAGGAGTGGTACCCTCCCTTACATTTCGGTTTAGTAGCGAATGAAATGGGGGCCTTCGGTTCGCCCTCGACTAAGATCGATCAATTTATTTTTATTTGTTTAGTTGCATGCAATAACCCAAACTGTTATGAATATCACTGTATATTTACAAGTGAATTATTGAGGCAAAAGACAACATCCGTACATTATCTTCATATGTATAAATATTAAGTAAATAGCATTTGTAACAATGTTAACATAAACTTGTTCGAAAGTTATATTTTTAGATTAAGAAAGCAATAAGTATTCAAGCACGTTGGCATTTGTTAAGACAACATAATTTACTTATATATATTTTTGTGAGATTTACGTTTCTAACGATGATAAATTACATCTCTTTCCTATATCTTTGTGACGTAACACCAATTGGGAGGTATGGAAAAGTATGCAAATCTCCCCAGTATTATTTTTAATAAACACAAATTATCTCTATTTATGTAACGTAAGGTATGCTTATATGTTTATATATTTGTGCGTACAGGATTCACTTCTAAACTAATTAACCGATCATTATACATTATGTAACAAAGCTGATAGCCGTAAAAGTGGATAATGTAGATTATGTTTAGTTCAATTTAGTGTTATGCGAAGGGAGCAACAGAGGAGTGGATGCCCTTCGTGAAAATTAAGAAACCTTGATTTTTGTTAAATTTTAACACGATGATTTACAAATCAAGTAATATATATTCACTGAATCTCAGTTTCTTTGAAGTATTTAAAAGGGTTTTAGGAAGCACACTATGGGCACAACCTCTAATTTGAAAATTCAAATATTTCAGATTGGCTTTGAATTTTATCTATAGTCATTAAACACCAATTAAGTAATATTCTCTGAATTTCAATTTCTTCTCAAGACATCTTAAGCCTTTAGTTTAGACATTATCTAGAATCATAAACATGTAATGGATTTTGATCAAAATTGGAATAAGGATTCTAGACATAGAGATTTAGTAGCATAATATCTTGGATTTAATGATCGTAATGGGAAATAAAAGTAGTGTCAAACTGTTCTGTTCAAGAAATTAAGTTTAACCGCCCTGGAACGGGTATTCTTCTTGTAATTAATTACTGAATATGTACTAAATTTCAGTCGAATAATTCTTCGATTTCCGGTGATCTTTTGAAAATATAATACTGTTGTTTTTCTTCCAAATTACTAGCTCTTTGTTTACTTGGGGGTTAGAGAAGAAAAAGAAGAAGGAATAAAACGAATATAAAATTAAATTAACTTTCTTTGATTCGATTTACGTATACCACCATGTCGTATATTAAAGTTATTTTTCACGCGATCATTTTCGCTCTGTTTATCTATTTACGTCTTCTGATAGTTTCTTCTAAAACTGTTTGTCGTTTGTTTTCATTACTTACGAAAGTCTGTCTTAGCGTCGTTAATTTCCATCTATATTTTATATTCTACGCTTATACTATCACTCTGAAATAATAATTTCCAGTATAAATATTCTATTCTAACACTAACTACAAACATACGATAACTTTTAATAAAAGTAGATACTTAGCCGAATTAAGTATCCCACGTCCTCGTCGACTGCCACTCCAGTTAGGAGTTGTTTTTTATATGAAGGCAAGATTGTGCTGAACTCGCCACACCATATCGATAGAAGAACGTATTAGAACTGTCAGTGGCAATTTCACACGGTGCTTGAGAAGAGTTTTATTAACTACAATTTTATAAACGCTTAAAATATACTGTTATATAGTGTTACTCTAAAAGTGTGTTGATATTGTTTCTGTTTCAAACTTTATTTATGTTTGGCGGCCGAATCAAGATTCGACAATCTACAGCCTTCCGTGATCAAAGACCACAAACGTGGGGCGAAAAGGATGATACTTTTGCGAATAGTCAACCAGACGCAAAGACGAACCCCAGACGCAGAATTCGTTCACGGATACCTAGATAGTTAGAACTATATCATGTATGTCTGAGAAAGCAATGACTATAACCACATGGTTGATACTTGATACTTGTCTAGCCCAGTTTATGTGATGACATTACAGGGATTCGTATACATTGATACTAGATCAGATATCTTTTTTATATGATTTCAGGAATACTTCTTCTGGTAGTTTTTAAGTATACCATAAAAACAAAACAAAACTCATTAATTCTAATACTATAAAAATGAGACTTAAAAATAAAACAGAGTATTGGCCCTATTAATTGTTAAGTTTATTTCAATAGGGTAAGCGCTTTTTTGCTCTTTTTTATTAGTTTCGTAGGTGTTAGTAATAGGGCTTTATAATAACCACATATGAAAATAATACATAAACTGCTAACCTTATTAAAAGAATCTTAAGTGACGAGTTCTTGGCTAGCCATCCGGCTTTGTGGAATAAGTCTAACTAAAACCTATTATATTAAAATAGCTTCTCGCGTTCATATACTTTTTTCATCAATTTCGTTTGGTGCTAAAAAGTGAATTCGGATGATATTCACAAAATATAAAATATATTGCAACATTATTAATTGCCTTCATGAAAAAAACATTTCACGGAGAATATGCAAAATATTCGCTATGGCAAATTAGTTTACATATATGGCAATATATATTGTGTATTTATAACGTTAATTAGGGTTAGGTTTATAATTAGTTTGCTTATTTTCCTTTGAAATAAGTAAAATAGATATTAAACGTTAAAAACTAGTGTCGGCGCGAACAGGCCCAACAAACCTTGTATGATGATGTTGTGCTCGATTATCACAGAAATTAGCCTATTATTTCCTCAACTCGCATTATTTCAAGTGATATTTACGTGAAATATAAGTTCCGTTACGTTTTTGAGTTTCTGGAAATAGCTGATGGCATTCGCCATTATTCCCGATAATAGAATGTTCTTAATCCTGACATGTATCAACGTTTTAATGGTAAACATCATTGCTAGGGCTTCTTTCTCATAAGTGTGAATGAGCCAGTTTTATTTCAATTCTATCAGGTATGAAAATAAGAGAAATAAGCACCTCGATTTCGCACATGAGTCTACGACGACGAAATTCATAAATAGAAATTGATAGGTGAGTAGGAAGTCAAAAATAAGTAAGATTTCTACTGTTAGATATTCTTTCAGAGTCATAGTTTTAGTGATTTGCTCTGGGCCTTACACACAATGAGCTGATCTGTGACACCATTTTTGATTTCCAGATTCGGATCTGGATGCCGGAAAAATGAACAATGTTTACTATTTATTATATTAATTTATTCTGTTCTGCAAGCCATTATCTCATTTAGATAACTTCTTGCCCTTTGTCATATAGTCAGAAAAAGTTGATGGTCTGCTCCTTGGTATAGGGTCTTACTTAGCTGATTCTGATTTTATTTTGTTTAATTTCATATTTGCACCGCTTCCTGTCCTTATTAGGGCTATTTTAATCAGTTGAGCCTATATAGTAACTATAAATTTATCGGCCGTTTCATGATTATCTTATCTAAGCGAACTTAGGGGATAGAGACCCAATACCGCCGTTTGTAGGTGACCCCAAATACTTATTTGACTACTGACTATTTCAAAATTCCCCTCCTTTCTCAGTTATGATTTTGTCCGAACAATGACAGTTTTTCGCATCTGTACCTATTTTTTTATACACACCAGTATTCTGTTTACGGTAGTCATTTTCATAATTAATATACGGAAGGCTATAACGGGTAATTATAGAAAAATGTAATTCATATAAATTAATGAAATAAATAACTATTTAAGGGTTTAAATGCAGGAGGTCAATATTTTTCTACCAGATTAAGCATTGAAAAAAAATTAATATTAATAGAAAGAACAGCTAATATTTTTATATCTTCTTGATTATGAAAAACGTGTTACGTTTATTTATTTTTACTTGAATAAATTTCGAATAAACTGCAAAATTGCCCTGGCGTTCTGAAAATACTTCTAATTGCATTCCGTATATGAATAGTCTTAATTGTATTATTATATATAATTAGGCAAACGATCATGCATTTGAAGAAGTTGAGAGTCTGTTGGTCTTCCACTCACTATCTGTAACTTACTAGACACATTCATTGACCTATATGCAGTGGCGTGCAGAGATCTGATAATGCCAGGGGCCAATTCTTTTATTGTATGCCCCACCAGCTTGCATCCTCTCTGCAAGCCATTGCTCATACGTACAACACCATTCATCATAATCAATTATACAAATCATTCACACTTTCAATCTCCGTAATACCATATTTACTCTCTGGGCTAAACTGTTAAAAAGATATCAAATGATGATGGGGAGCGGGACAAAACTGAAATCAACCAAATAGATTCTGAATCAGATAAGTATTATTTACTCCTCTCCAGGAGTTAGGCACAAGGCCAGTTTTATCCTACTCCCACAAGTAAGATGTGACCCAAGGTCGGGTCGGAAAGTGGGGGTTGAAAAGCCAGCGCCCGAGAAGGATCAGATAAGTAAGACCAGACAAACAGTATCCCACCAACTGTTTTCTGACCATATGACAGGAAGCAAGCAGTTCTCTAAGTGGGATTGGGGTCCTTAACTGGAACTAAAATAATGATTACTATAAACATAATTTTCTGTCAGCCTTCTTTTCGTATTCAACATCGGAAAGGTTTTTCAAATCATCCACA